>CAOKZL010000056.1:600000-1030000 GCA_948472985.1 Iguana delicatissima
AGTGGATCTCTCACTAGTGGAAGTAGAATGCATTTCACAGTATGTGCTGTAAGCATCCACTGACCAAGCACTCTGGGTATGTTTTGCAATCTCTTTTTTCTTTTCTTTTCCTCTTTAAATTGATTTTGCAATTCTGCTGCCCTCAGACTATGAGAAGCATCTTGAAAAACACAGAGCGGAAGCCTCTGTAATTCTCCCCAGTGACCCAGCTCAGTACAACCCCATCCTGTATTCCTTACCCACATCTAAAATTAAGCTTAACATCAAATGTGTTAGGATTGTGTCTTCTGGAACAACAATAACTTAACTGGAAAGAGGATACGCTTTGCTAAAGAGGACTATGGCCTTTTCCACACTAGACTGTTGTAGTACTATTATTGTTGTATAAGATTGCATGTTTTCAGTAACTGTTTTGTGTATGCATTTCACATGTTATAGAAAATACACAGTCTACACCATGCAAATTCAGAGACCTGACCTGCCATAGAGTTTTTAAGTTACTGTTAGAGACCTGGTTCCTCTTCATTACTATGCATTTGCAGTAGCTTCATGTAGTCGCATAAAAGACCTTGGTGTGAGTGAAGAAGCCAGGAGTGCAAACTCCCCAGAACAGTTGTACTTTGTAACTTACATTTATAAACAAAGAATCTGAACCCGTTCATTAAATACTAGCTTCAGACTTCATTGTTGGCAGCCTTCCTTCTCTACTTGATCAACAGCACAGTTCCTTTCCTTTGAGGGACTGTGGATGGTGTGGGAATATGTTATAATTAACTTTCTTAAATCCTCATTCATATCCTACTATCATGGCCACCACTGATTTGCCCAAGAGGACAAAATGCTGCAGCAGACTATATGAGCATGAAGAATTTTTACAAAAGGACAAAATGCTGCAGCAGACTATAGGAGCACAAAGAATTTTTAATGAGCTACACAGAAAATTTTAAATGCTATTCCTCTGCTGCACAGATTAACAAAAGAAGGCAGGCCTTGTACATTTAAAAAATACTTTTTTAAATAGAAAGTAACACACAGGTATAGAACACAATTTTAGGTACAGGAGATGGAGTTGCATTTGGCCTCAAATACTTTAGATTCAATCCTGGCTCAACCATGAAGCCCAATGGATGTGCTTGGGTAAGTAATTCTCTTTGCCTAAACTACCTTGCCAGAGTTCTGTGAAAATTAAACATAGTAAATCCATATTTTCTACCCTGAGCTATTGTGAAAGACAGGAGGATGATTTTTCACAGTGAAAGACAATGGCCTAGTTTAGCTGTAATGGTAAGGCGCAGTTTCTGATTTATCTGAAAGAACCGTGGCAAGCCACATGCTCACACAGTAACCTCTTCCTTCTCCTCTTCTTCCATGCCTGCACAGAGGACAGTGGACATTTTTTACTTCTAGTTTATACAAATTATGGTCACTTGTGACATCCATACTCACAGAACTACAGTTTCTTTCAGACAAGTTGATAACAGCAAGTCAGTTTCAGGAATTATGGTTTGATTTTGGCTTGTTTTCACTGACTAAAATTAGTAAGTATTTACTAAGAAGAAGCCCCACTGCATCTAGTGAGATTTACTTTCGAGAAAAGATGCACAGGAATGAACTATTTGTCTGCGTAACATCTCCAGTCCATCTTTAAAAGTTGTAGAAAAGCCTTTTTAAAAAAAATCAGGAAGATCTTCTTCCCTTTCTTTCTGCTTTTGTTTTTAAAATTTAGTTGAATATCTGTCGAGATAAATGATAATAGGGCTCATAGTGCAATACAATATTATTTCAAACCAATCATAATGAAAGTATAAAAAATAATTCTGAAAATAACCATTTCCAGTGTTTCCAGTTTTAAACTCTCACATAACTATTTAAAATAACAATTTGATGACTACCAAACACTCATAGCAATATCATAACTTCTAAGAAAACAAGCAACTCACAATTAAAAAAGTGACTACTTTATCAAGGCACCAAAAACACACGATCTTAGCAATGCAACCCTCCACATATATGCTCAGAAATAAGTCTCAGTATGTTGTTCATAGGAAAAGCATGCATTAGATTACAGCTCAAATGGTACTGCATATATGTGCAGTGAAGAGAGAACTTGTTACCAAGTTTTCTTGTTACACTGGAAGTACGAAGTCTTGGAAAAGATTACAATGTTTAAAGGTCAGGTTGGCAGACAGTGGTTAAACTTTTACACTGTGTGCTACAAGAGACAATATGGAAGAAATTTCTGCTTAGAGAAGGAATTTGAACAAATAAGTCCAATTGATTATACTTTGACTGGAAAACAGAGATCAAAGAATTTTATTGGCTGAAGTTTTCCAGTTGGAGATATATACAGCTCATCAGTATAGGGCAGCTGAGATCCTTAGCAATTGCCAAAGAAGACAGAAATAGTTGAAAGTAGAGCCTAGGAAAAGCCTGAATGCTCCACACCAGCAACAATGGAAGCTGAATTCTGAAGAAGAGGGTGAGGCAAGGGTTAGATCACTCAAGAGAACAGCTGGAGAAGATCTGTGGGGTGGGGGAAGAAAAACTCCAGAGGAGACCTTTAATCAAGATGAGGTGCCTGGCCAAATCCCAACCCTGAACACATGAAAGTGGGACGAGATGATATTGGGGGTATAGCAACACCCCTGACATCACACTATGACCACCTCACCTGAGATCAGAGACCACCAATTGCCATGTCAGAGACAGCACTGCATGAGGGACGCAGGATTTGTTGCCTGCAGACTCAACAGTCTGCTGCTGGAACTGTTCCGTAGCTAAGGTTGACATCTAAGAAGTTTTGCTAGCCCCCATGCTTTCTCTGATGTGGGACAGCACAGGATGAGTGAAACAAATGGCAGCGCAGGCTACAGTAATGCTCCCGCCTGTAGTGCTGGACTCATGGTAGCTTTACCTGCCCTGTGAACTCCTTTCTAGGGGAGAATACAGAGTGAGCAATGCTTCCTCACTGTTAACACTCTGATCTGTGATCAAAGTCAATAGGAGGGAGGCCCCTGTGTGCTGTTGGCCTTCCCAGCTGGGAGGACAATTAGAGACAATGAGATTGAGGATTAAATCTTGAAGTGGACATGGGTTTCCCCTAAAACCTTCTGGAAGTCAGACTAGAGATTCCTCTTTTCTGCTTTAAACAGAGAATTGTGGTCAAAGTGCCAGCAGAAGGCTGTGAACCTGAGGCAACAGAAGGTGCTGGGCCAAAGGGAGGACTGGAGAAACAAGCAAATGATCTGTATTTTCAAGTCATGAGAGAACTGTCACCTTGGTTCTCCAGGGGGACTGCTTTAGGTCAGTCAGTAAATTAACCCATGTACCGAGGATGACAGCTAGCGTGGTGTAGTGGTTTGAGCGATGACTATGATCCTGACCAGGCTTCCCTGCTCATCCCTGCTCATCCATGGAAATCCATTGGGTGACCTTTGGCATGTCACACACTCTCAGTCTCAGAAAACCCTGTGATAGGGTCACTGTAAGTGAGAAATGACTTGAAGGCAAACAACAACAACAACAGCTGGTTGGTGGTTAGGAAGAGCAACCAGTTCTTAACAGAGTCACTTTACCAAACACAACAATAAAATATTTGTTGGCAATACATCACATATTTTCTAATACTTTTCTTTAAAATTATATAATTTGCAATACATTCATTATGGTTGGTTTTAAGCATTGCAACTTCTGTGATGCTTCCCCTTCCCCCCATGCCTAAAACTAGGTAGGGAAAGGAAAATGTTGACATTTCATATGTTGATGGAGGCATGAGAATAAGGGATTTTTAAACTCTGAAATGCCTTCAAGCTTTTCTGATTTACGTGACCATAACATGAACCTATCACAGGATTTTCTTGGCAAAATTTGTTCACAGGGGTCTGCCACTGCTTTCCTCTGATGGTGATACAGTGTGACATCCAGTGGGTTTCCACAATTGAGTGGGGATTTGACACCTGGTACCCCAGATCCCTAGCCCAATATTAGAAGCTTTTAATGGTTTTAACTCTATAAAATTGTTTAATTGTCTTTTAAATAATATTTCTATTTATACTTTTATTAACCTTCTTTGTAGCTTTTAATCTGCATTATTTTTAGGTAAGTCCCATTATTGGGAGAAAGGTGGGATATAAATGAATAAAATAATAGCACTCAAACCATTAAGCCACACTAATGTTGGCAACTCTGTTAATAGGAGTGAAATAGTAGTGGCATCATTGCCAATAGTTTATTGCCAGTGGAAGTGGGAAAATAGCAAGACAGTAGTGGCTTCATTACCAGTGACGTTATGGGAAAATAATTGCACACATTCCGTTTTTTACAAGGGGATAATACTAGTGGTATCATTGCATCTGTCCCCCCAATGGACTACAACTCTCAAAATCCCTGACTGTTAGCTGGGGCATCTGGAAGTTGAAATCTAATACCACCTAGGGTTTCCAAGTTCAATAAATACTACTGTAGAGGGTAATTTCATAGATTAATTTTTTTTTTGTCTGATTGCCACTCATTACTGACCTAGATGAAAGCAACTGACAATTATAAATAGGGTTCTCCCAACCCTTTCCTGGCTTCCAGTTAGGATGGAAACAATGACAAGATTCTGCTGCCAAGGGTGGAGACTTATGGTCCTTCCAAATGTTGCTGGGCTACTGCCACCCTTTCCTGTACAAAATTTGGTGTCTTACTACATAATGTTATGTATGTTTACTCAGAAGCCAGGCCCAATGAGCTCAATGAGATTTATTATTAGGTGCGGGGAGAAGCAACCTTAACTTATTTCTAGAAAAATTAAGTGGAATTAAACAAGATATAACCATGGTTCGCATCCTTTGATCTTCCAGATGTTTTGAACTTCTAGCTTCTAGAATCACTGACCACTGGTTGGAGCTTCTTGAGGTAAAGTCTAACATCTGAAAGACCAATGGATGCATATCATTCCCTTGGAAAATATACCCTGAACAGATGCCCTGAATAAGCTGAATGTCAGTTGACAAATAAAAAGACTGAACTGTGTCAAATTGAAGTAACTGTCTTTTTCACACTGAACTCTGGTCAGTATTCCAACACATGTACAACACAAGTTTTACCATGTCCATATTCAGACTTTTCAGTATTTACAAATATCTGTGTACAAAGTACACAGCTTGGAGAACACGTTGCTGTTGCATGCTTTCAGGTTGTTCCTGACTTTCGGAGACCCTAAGGCGACTCTATCACCCAGTGGGTTTCCACGGCTGGGCAAGGAATTGAACTCTGGTCTTCTGGGTTGTAGTCCAACAGTCAAACTACTACACTACACTGTCTCTTGGAGAGCACATAGGTCTTTTCAGTAGAGTAAAATCTACAAGAGAATCCCTGTTTACTAACTAGAAACTATTTACTAAACTAATTTATGAGCAAGGAAATGTATCTGGGAAGGGAGAGAGTACTGAACTTAGCTTTCAGTTACTCATAACTGAGAAAGGATGGATCTCTATAAACATAAAGCAAAAAATCTTTAGCTTTGTTAAAGGAGGATCCTTCCTCCCCCAAA
Source organism: Iguana delicatissima (assembly GCA_948472985.1). Classification (NCBI taxonomy): domain Eukaryota; kingdom Metazoa; phylum Chordata; class Lepidosauria; order Squamata; family Iguanidae; genus Iguana; species Iguana delicatissima. The sequence goes on from CAOKZL010000056.1 coordinate 605,537, forward strand.
CTCAAAAATATATCTTCTAAATGTACAGGAACATAAAGCACAAACCATAGTACATTTACTCAGCTTTAATCTCATTGTGTTCAAAGAGGCTTGCTCCCTAGTAAGTATATTTAGGACTTTAGTCCTAGTATTGATTAAGAACAGAAATTATGCCATTGCAAAATTGAAGAAATAGACTGCTAGGAGTCTTCAGTGGCCCAGTTTCTTACTCATCCTTCATCACTTGGCATTGCTCTCATGCAAATGGAGACATTACCATTGCAGTGCATTTGGCCTGCTGGAAAGGTGCCATGTTCCATCAAGATTCTCTGGGTTCCTTTCCAAAAATCTAGACAAACTAGCCTTTATATTTAGCTGAGGCCAACCCCACTGGCCGCCTGTTTGTACACTCCCTGTGGAGAGGAGCAATCTGTACAATTTCTGAATGCTGAAAACTAAATCTGTGAGTATTTTTTTGCTCCCACCTTGTAAAAAAATATTGCTTTTTTTCACTAAACTACCTTTATTCTACAGCTTTTTCTGGAAGGCTTCTGTGGTTAAAGAAAAAAAATAACATTCCTGTCAAGATCTCTAAAAGGATGCTAATTTCATTTTGATGCTGCAACTTCTGTAAATCTGTGGTTCTTCACGTGGGGCCCGTGGGGCCCTGCTGCTAGTCTCCAACAGCAGCAGCAGCACCAACAGGGATGTGACAGTGGGGGGCATGTGAGTGCCAAAACTACTCCCTTGTTTGCAAATGAAAAAGCATTTTGGGCACACGTCTACCGTCATGTCCCTTGATGCCACACCCTCTGCTGCCACATCCCTGATGAAATGGGCACAGCAGCAGGCATACACATGCACCCAAACTTCTTCCTCATTTACAAATGAGGGAGCAGTTTTGGCACACGCATGCACACACCTATTGCCGTGTCCCTGATGTTGGTAGGCACACACATGTACCCATGCAACAACGACTCTGGAGACCAAGGCTTGAATCCCCACTCACCTGTGGACACCCACTGGGTGACCTCAGGCAAGTCACATTCTCTCAGCCTCAGAGAAAGGCAAAGGCATCAAATCTTGCCAAAAAAAAAACCCCATGAGAGTTTTGCCTTCAGGTAGCCATAAGTCAGTTATCGAATGGGAGAAATATGACGGCTAGAAAGAACCTCTCTGTGTCTGTGGCCTGTTGTGTGCCTTCAAGTCACTTCTGATTTATGGCAACTCTAGGGTGAACCTATCACAGGGTGGCTTGTTTGTTTGTTTTTGCAAGATTTGTTGAGAGCAGGTTCGCCTTTGCCTTCCTCTGAGACTGAGAGAATATGACTTGCCCAAGGTCACCCAGTGTCTGAGCGGAGATTTGAATCCTAGTCTCCAGAAGCCTTTAATAAATAAATAAATGTATGCATATTTAAATTTAAATATTTAAATCCTGAGTTAAACTTTGGGGGTCCTCAGCAACAAATTATATTTACAGGGAGTCCCCAGAAAAGAAAAGAATAAGAAGCACTGACCTATACTATATGCTTTTCTTCAAACTCCACTCCCATAAGCAAACTGCTCACATTTGGTGAGCCAAGAAACATGTATCCAGTGTTTGACAAGGCATTTCTCAAGTTTATATGCAAGTTCTCTGGCCTAACCTAGAGGATATGACTTTATGAATTTCTGAAACAGTCCCAGGCTTTCCATTTGGAGCCCTTCAACTATAATTCCACAAGTATAGTGGTACGATTTCCACTTTATCTGCCATGGATCCATCCAGTAGAATCCTGGGGCACTAAAACACTTGGTTCCCAGTACTGCTCCCCAAACTGCAAATCCCAGGGTTCCTCAGGATGAAACTACACACTTAGGATTCACTACACAATTATAGCAGTAGAATTCCATTTTAGCTGCATGATTTCATAGGATGCAGCTGCAGCAGATAAAATTGAATCATAGCACTACAATTGTGTAGTGTAAAAGGATTCTTTGTTAGGCCAGAGGTGGGTAAATTCACTGGCTCTGAGAGCCATCTTCTACCCTTGGAACCCTCTTACTGTCAAACAAACTGCCAGAGAAAACTCCCAAAGTCCATTTCTAATTTTGAAAATATAGCAGGAGCTGTGTTTTTTAAAAGCGATAAAATAGAATATTTTTAGTGTAACAATTGGGGAGGGGCTGTGACAATTGAAAAGGCAAATCACTGCTCCTGAGGCTTCCAAGCCAGGTAAGCCATCCCTATTTCCCTGAGAAAGGGGCACACTGAGGGAGTGTTGGTGGAACAGTGGCTGCAGAAATAGATTGGGGTTCATACAACCCCAGGGTTCTGCTTTGCTTTGCTTCTGTGTTAAGCAGAGACAAGAGCCCTGCCATAGGAATATTTGATCAACTCTTTTAGTGCCACTTCAGATGCTGCATGGTGGCTGTGTGTGCCCAGATAATGCCATCATGTGTAAGTATGTATTTATTTATATGCACACCTCATGCTTGTATGTGCACATCTGCAAAATGAGGCCACTTTATACTGTTTTATGAGACTATGTAGATGAAAGGAAAGCAAACCAATGTACCCAAAAACTAACCAAGATTTGCCATCAAGCACAATCTGCCAACAGAGAATTTCTTGCTAAAGACAACTGTATGATCCATGTTGCTGAGATTTCCAAATTCATATTTGAAACATAGGGTGAAGAACTATGTTCCTTCAGATAATGTCTGATTGCAGTTCCAATCACCTTGATCTTTGCTATATTTACCAGACTGATAGGAATTAGAGTACAACAACATGGGGAAGGCTCAGGTTCTTCTTCCTTGCACTGCAGATTATAGTACATTATGTTGCTTTAGGTTACAGCCACCAATCTTGTTTCGGGCCCTAGCATTTAGAGAACAACCTTGGCCCCAGAGCTAAGTATCCCAAGGTTCATAGGAAAAAGTGGAAGCCCTCTTAGACCTGGGAACAAGGGAAGGGCCACCTCTGAGCCACATGCAACTCCACGTTCCCTGTGAGATGTCACAAATGCCTGGACCCCAAATAAGTCTTTTTTTTTAAAGGGTGATGGCGAAAAATTGCCTCCAGCTCCTTCAACAACTGCAATAATTACACCAAATTCAGAAGTTGTACTTTATTTTTCTCCTCCAACCCTCCAAAATAATAATTTTTTAAAAAATGCACTCAAATGGGCCAGAGAAACAACCTGAGAGTAGTTTTTAAGGTGGGAAATCTCAATACTGGTAGGCAGAGAAGGAAGGCACACACAGGCAAAGAAAGCAGGAAAAGAATGCACATGCACACCTTCCTTCTCTGCCTCTGGTGCTCCCCTTCCCATTCCTTTGCCTTTGGCACCAGTGCACAGAATGCGCATGAAGGCAAAAGGCAAGGGAATTGGGGATGGCATGTGTGCATTCCTTCTCCTCGCTGGAGTTCCCCTCCCATTCCCTTGCATTTTGCCCCAGTACTGCCAAAGCAAAAGATAAGGGAATTGTGGAAGGAAGCAGGCAAGCACCTTCCTTCTTCCCTCCAATGCTCCTCCCTTCCATTTTCTTGCCTTTTGGCTGGCATGGTGAAAGAAGGTTGTGTGTCAGGGCAAAAGGCAAGGGAATGGGAGGGGGAGCCCCAGAAAGGAATGAGAGCGGAAGCACAGGGTGGGGAATGATTTGCACTTTTTCCACTTTCATGAGGGTTCTGCACCCCAAACCCTTGCAAAAGTGAAGGTGCCACTGTACATTTTTACAAAACAATGAAAACACAGAATATATTGGAATCTACCCACCTATTTCTTGATCACTTCATACACTTTCGATTGATAATTCCTCAGGGAGCTTGATCACATAGGTTAATGTGGTTCTATTTTGGTTCTTAATGGTTCTATTTTGCCTTACTGTTCCAGGTAGGGCTTGTCACCGCAGCCTGTTCTTAGGACAGCTCAAGCTGCCATCCCCTGCCGCCACTGCCGCTCACGCTGTTCTGAGGTCCGTGGGCCAAAATAAGGAGAGTTCTGGTTTTCCTTGAGCTTTATTTCTGGCATCTGTGTGGACTCACTGGGGTGCATGTGTAGTTGCCCACTCCTATCTAATCATAGCTTTGACCTTACAGAGTCTCCTTCCTGGCTTATCTCAGACATCACAAACGTTTTTGTAGCAGGTGCCTCTATGAAGTCAGAATTCTCACCACTTTGAGGAAGGAGAGAAAAAGCACATTAAGGGCAGTTGGTGGGGAAGAAAAGGACATGGCTCTTCTGAGTATTTTTAATTTCTGATTTATATTCCACCTTTCTCTCTGAACGGGGACCCAAATTAGCTCACAACATGATTAAAACACAGAATAAGTTATAATACAATATTACCAAAATGTAATCAAAACCAGCATGAAATGCACATTAAAACATTAATAGTTAAAAACTAAAAAGTGCATCACTCACCAATCCATTAAATGCTTTCTCCTGATAAGCCAGACATTTTCTCAAAGCCCACTGAACAGCAAGGACAACAGGGTGGAGGCCAGCCAGGCCTCCCTTGGAAAGGAGTTCCTGTCTGGGAGAAACTACCAAGAAAGATCCACAGCGTTCCCAGTCTCCAACCACATTCCTAATATGGGGAACATTTAGGGTAGCCAAAAAGCCAACCAGGTTTTGGATCGGTTCCAATAGAAGAGTGGGACTCCTTTCTGATACAACTATAATTCTGAACTTAAAACAGACTGAAAGCTATGTGTTATGGCAGCACATGTGGCATAGCAGCTGAGAAAAAAAGTAAGCTATAAATTACGAAGTCTCCAGTTTGCAATAAACTTGGAAGGCAGTCTCTCAGCCTCAATCCTCATACTCTTAACGTGAGCAAAATAATATTGACTTACATTACCTTGCACATTGACTATATAACTAGACAATGCACACAAAAGCATGCTGAACACTTGAAGATGCTATACAAACATGTATAGCATGTATCTTAGACTGGTTATAAACCTAATAATCTTTGGATAGGAAATTAAAATGTCCAGTCAGGGTAGACTAGGCCTGAACAATCCTTCACCCATCACTTTGCACACAGGCTACTTGTTTGGTACGCTATTTCATCAAGCACTCAATAAATCAGTTTCAAGGGTTGGAAACCCAAAATAATCAAGACTTTGAAGCTACAATCAGAACTTGGAAAAGTTACTTTGTTGCAAGTTGTAGTCCAAAAGAGAAATTTTTCCAAGCTGTTGCTGCAACACCTGCATGGTAGCTTGTGTACAGGTTGGTATTTCTGAAGAAATAAGAATAAGAAATTCACATAGAAAGATCTCTCAAGCTTCTGCCCTTCCCCTTGAAAGGCACACATTTACCTTCAGGTTTCAGAAGCTGTTCATTGTCTGTCATAGGAGTAGAAAATTCCATCCAGTTCTTGCTTCTGGTCCATTAGCCCTTTTATAAGATATACAACTGAAGGATAGCTACTTTGAATTAATACCAATCATTATTTGAGTTCCTGGCTGGCAAAATGCCAGGAATTGCCACTGAGGAAGCAAATACTTCTTATGATCATGCCAATCAGTCTAGCAATCAAGTTGGCAAAGAAGCTGGAGGGTTTTTGGTTTTTTTGGCCGGGAGCATGCACTGAGTTTATAGAAACTTGAGATTTGCACTTTTAACTATCAGTAGTGACTAACTGTAGCCTTTTGCAAAAATGAGGTCTGTGCAAATGATTGCAATTGTGCATATATGCAAAGAGGTTAGTAACTAAGGTTTCTGTTGTCAAAAAGGATATTGAAAAGAAAGCCACTTCTCAGAGCCATAAAAAAAAAAGTCCTGTTTGATTTTAAATGGAGAGTAACCTTTGGCCTGACACTGTAAGAGCTGCACGTATTCCCGCAGCAAAGCAAGAGAAACCATATCTCTAATGCCTGAAAGGTTAACTTAAATGTCAAAGATTCACATTGGCAAGAGGAGTGCCATCACAAACACCCCCTCGAATGACAACGAATCTGTGTGTAAAAATAATTAACTTACCTAATCTGTACCTCAATCCCTATGCCCTAACTTCACCAGTGCTTCCATTTTATTAAGGTACCTCTTCCTCAGTTGCAAAGTGAGCCTAAGAACATCTTTTACTTTGAACACTTGTGAGCATCTTTGTTTGCCTTCCACTCCACTCTGACTTATAGTGACCCTGTCCTTTGAGATTTACAAAAGCAACATAAAATTGGACAGAATCATTCAAAAATGAAATGCAGATGACGGTCTCTTCCTGCAATTTACAAATACAAGAATAAGGAATGCATTTGTTTTATTTCTCTTCTTTTTAAATCAGGATTTAAATTTCTGGTGTGGAATCAAAGTGTCAAGAGAAGGTTAGTTTCACAACAGGGTAGACACTCCTCCCTTTGCTTTGAGCAGAACACCCTAAAACTCAACCACCTAATGGGACGGTAAGAGCAAATGTACTGGAAAGGAAAATTATTTAAAATGAAGTCATTTAATTATTCCCTCAGCCACTAGTCTGGGCGTTTACAGGGTGCATCAGTTGCCACAAACATCTGGTTAGCAGGCCAAAGTATGACCAGCAAGAAAGGACCGTGGCTTAAATGGATCCTTTCAGGCCCAGTCTCCTGCCTTCCCCTCAAAGTGACCCCAACTCCTTTTCCACAGCCAACAAAATGCCCCCCACCAGGAGTATCAAACCTGCTGGTATACATGGAGAGGCAGCTTGTGTGGGGGGAGTGGACTTAGGAGAAGAGGAGCGAGATTCGGGCCGTTTCCGCACTAGTCTGTTGTAGTGCTATTGTTCCACTTTCAACATCCTATGGAATCCTGGGGTTTGCAGTTTAGGGAGGGGCCCAAAGATGACCCTGTCCCAAACTGCGAACCCCAGGATTCCCTAGGATGCTGAAAGTGGAATATTAGCGCTCTAACAGGCTAGTGCGGAAATGGCCTCGGAATCAGTCAGGATACTGCTCCAGCCTGACCCAGGAGGCGCCCGGCACACCGTGAGTTAACGAGGCAGTTCCTACAACGTGCTTGCAAACGCGCAGCAGCAAGGAGGCGGCAGGTCGACGTCGCTTACCCCGTTGGCGGCCGCGATGCGGATGATGAGCTGGATGGCCTCCTTCATGTAGAAGCGCCCGTCTCCCCCGACCACCAGAGTGGCCTCTTGTCTCTGGCCCGGCTCGACGGTGGAGATAATGCTCTGGATGAAATTCTCGGCATAGTTGGCGCTGCCCTGGAACACCTTGACCCGCTTGCGGAGGCCGCTGGTGCCGGGCTTCTGGTCGGTGTAAGCTTTGGTTTTGACGGTCACGATCTTCACCATGGTGCCTGGCGGGCGGGCGGCAGGCTCACTCTCCTGCTTCCTCCTTCCCCGCCTCTAGTAGCAGCCTGTGGGGCCGGGCTTGCCGCTGCTGTCACCGCTCGCCCCGACCGCCGCCCCTCCCTCTTAAAGCCGCAGAAGCCAGAGGGACGGCAAGGCGAGGCGCGCTTCGAAAGAGGCTGGAAAGGAGACAGCGGAGGCACGCTGGCCGTTTCCGCGCTCGGCTATTGTAGTGCCGTTATTCCGCTTTCAACCTTTGAGGCCCCTCCCTAAACTGCAAACCCCAGGATTCCATAGGAAGTCGAAAGCGGAATAATAGCACTGTAACAGTCTAGGGCGGAAATGGCAACAGACGCTCCCCCCGTTTCTGTCAGGAAGGCCCTGCCTCCTAAGTCACCTTTGCCATCACCTCTGGAGGAGACCAAGGCCAGCCCCAGGCGTTTCGCTGCCTGAGGCAGAGCAAGAATGGCCGTGGCGCCTCACCTGCCCCCACCCAGGTCGGGCTGCACAGCGTCTAGACTAGAGTGGGCTGAGGCTGGCCCCTGAGGGAGAAAGTCCCACGAGCGCCTTTTCAGGAATGTCTTGCTCTTTCATGGGGCCCACACACAGGCTGCCTGAGGTGGCTGCCTCCCTGGGCCTAACAACACATCCTGCAAGAAAGTGGACAAGCAAGAAAAGACAAGGGCTATTGCCGTTGCTCTGTGCTTTATCCTCCTATACAAGGTGACACGATGGAATGGGCCCACAGTGCTGTCGGTGGCCACTTCTGCACTATGCTGTTACAGTGCTATTATTCCACTTTCAACATCCTATGGAATCCTGGAGTTTGCAGTTTAGGGAGGGGTATTTAGAATTCTTAGCCAGAGAGCTCTTTGGCCTCAGTAAACTACATACCCCAGAATTCCACAGGGTGTGGAAAGTGGAATAATAGCACTATAACAGTGTAGCGCAGAAACAGCCGAAGAGGCAAAGCATAAACAGCTGGCTCTCTGGGCCAGGCAGCGTGAAGGGGTGATTGTGGAAGAAGAGACCACTTCTTCCTCGCTCTCCCTCAGACTGGGACTGGTGGGGACTGGGTCAGCGGCCAACCCCAGGGTCCATCCTGCCTTTAATTAGAGGAAGCCGCCTCTCAGATACACTTGGCTTCCCCCCCACTTTCAAAGGGCATGGCTGTGCTGTCTTGCTCCATTTCTCCCCCATCCCATTCAGACACTCCAAAGAAAATAGTGAACTTCCCATTGATACAAGTATGAATTAGAAATAATAAAGTAGAAATAAAGTAGAAGCTGGGGGCTTAAGTCAGAGGAACGGAGAAAGATTTAAGAAGGGTAAAAAGGTCACGAGAGCCAATGATAACGTAGCTAGGATGTTGATCACGTAGCCAGGGTGTTGTTTATTGACTGGCTGCGGTAATTGCAGATTGTAGATAAGCACTTTCTGGGGTCTGAGTGCAGGGGTAATTAGCTAGTAACAGCATGTGGTATTTGTGACCCCAGAGGGGCGGACCGAGACATGCCTGCGATCTTTGTATATGCTGTGAACTTTGTCTATAAAAGAGCTGTGAAACTTGAATTCAGGTCTTTTGGAGACATCCAGCCAAAAGCCCGCACGTAATAAATTACTCTTTTTCTTGCTCTGTGGTCTCTGTGTTCTCTGGGCTCCTGCAACACCATCACTTTCATGCCAGAAGCCCCATCACCATCACTAAGCCTAGTTCTTCCTGATGCATTGCCCAGACAAAGAGGATGGCCAGTGGGTGCAACACTGAAGAGAGGGGGAGCAGGCAAGCATTCGGCGACAATGGCAAGGATGCACAGTCCTTGGTGCCAAGAGAAAGACAGAAGGCTCATGTGGAGGCCATGACCATTCCTGAAGGGAGCAGCTGCCATCTCCTCCTTCAGTCTCTCCCCCTCTCTCTTTGGGTGGCATTATCACAAAGGATTTGCTTTGCAGAGCAGAATCTTTAACACTGCACTGCTTACAGACAGTTCTTAGAGGAAGAGAAGGTAGGAATTTATTGCTAGAACCTGTAGAACTTAGAGAACTATTCATTATAAGTAAGAGAAGAGTTTCTGGGCCCTGTTCACACTACAGAATTACATCACTATTATTCCACTTTTATTGCCATGGGGTTCCATCTTAGCCAGAGCACTATGGTGCTTCACCAAACTATAAATCCTATAATTCCATAGGATAGAACCATGACAATTAAAGTACACTAAAAGCGCTATAATTCTGTAGTGGAAATGAATCTCTGGCTCCCTGGCTGGAGAGTTTACTTTTTTTTCCCAAGCAGGGGAAAGGAGAAGAAATTGCTGCTTTCTTTACTGATTATTTAGTCTCCACACCAATTAGTTGCTCTTTCTTAATGTAAAACTGGAAAAATTAAGCAGCTTCAGGTAAGTCTTAATTCCATATGTAGGCAAACTCAAAGAACTCCCCTTTATTACAGTGGAGCTTATGCTTAAGAATATATGCACATATAAGACAGTGGCACAGCTACTGACAGTGCAGAGATACAGATTATTTCCAGACATGTTTAAACAGGCTTAATCTCCACTTTGTTCAGTGGGCCATATTTCCACACACACACATGCACACACACACACACACACACAGAATTATAGCCTTAATCAATGTCAGCAAAGGCACTGAAACACATGCACATGATGATCTAGTTAAATTCTGCACAAGTACTAGGCAATTGTAGTCAGCTCTAATTTATAGTTCTTAATCTTAAAACTAACTAACTAAAATCCATCAACATATATGGAAAACAAAAGAATGATCCAATGTATGCTCAACATATATTCCAGTCCCTAAGAAAGGGGACTCCAGGGATTGCAGTAATCACAGGGCCATGGTATTAATTTCCCATGCAAGCAAAGTCATGCTCAAAATTCTACAAGACAGGCTTCTACCCCATATGGAGTGAGAAATGCCAGATATCCAAGCTGGGTTCAGAAAAGGAAGAGGCACTGGGGTCATCTTGCAAACATACATTAGATAATGAGTACACCAACGAATTTCAAAAGAAAATCAGCTTGTATTTCAAAGATTATAGCAAAACCTTGGATTGTGTGGATCATGAAGAACTATTGATCGTTCTTAAAGAAATAGGTGTGACAGAACATTTGACTGTCCTGCTGCATAACTTGTACACAGGAAAGAGGTTACTGTTAGGACAGAATACTGAGATACGGAATCGTTTCCAGTTGGCAAGAAAGTTGGATACGGCTGCAGTTTATCCCCCCACCCTTTTGTGTGTGTGTGTGTGTGTGTGTGTGTGTGTGTGTTGAACACATATGTAATGCAAGATTAAACTTGTGGGAAGGAGGTGTGAAAATTGGAGGAAAAAATATCAACAATTTAAGATATGCCATGACACAGCAAAGACTTGGAACAATTACTGAAGAAAGTCAAGGAAGAACGTGCAAAGACAGGATTGCAGCTGAACATTAAGAAAACAAAAATAATGACCACAGATGATTTACATAACCTTAAAGTAGATGATGAAGTCATTGCAATAGTTCAAGATTTTCCATACCTTGGTCGAGTCACTAATCAGAATGGAGACTGCAGTCAAGAAATCAGAAGAAGACTACGACTTGGAAGGGACTAGAAAAGATCTTCAAAGGTAAAGATGCATCATTGAATACTAAAGTTAGGCTTGTCCGTGCCATCATGTTTGTGATTTCTGTGAATGATTGTGTAAACTGGATAGTGAAGAAAGCTGATAGGAAGAAAATCAACCTCATTTGAAATGTGGTGCTGAAGAAGAGTTCTACAGATACCCTGTGACAAATGAATGGCTACTAGAGCAAACCAAGCTTGAACTCTTCCTAGAAGCCGAGATGACTAAACTGAGGCTGTCATACTTTGGCCATATCATGAGAAGACATGACTCGCTAGAAAAGATAGTAATGCTTGGATAGATAGAAGGCAGTAGGAAAAGAGAAAGACAGTACTGCAGATGGATAGACTCAAGGAAGCCATGGCACTGAATCTACAAGATCTTAGCAGGGCAGTTGATGATAAGGTGACTTGGAGGTTTCTAATTCATAGGTTGCCATAACTTGAAGTTGAATTGATGGCAGTTCACAACAATAAAACCTTAAAACTAAGGCATGTGAGGTTTGGAGCCACATACAGAACATAGATCATATCCAAGTTGATCTTTGTTTTTTTTCTCACTGAGAGCCACCTCTCTTGTTAAGCAGGGATAGGAACTTACCACAGAGGGTCAAATTGGAAAGGGTCAAATTGTCTGCTCCTCATACCTACCTCCTATGGAATCCTGGGATTTGTAGTCTAGTAAGGCACCACAGCTTTCTGCCAGATAATTCTTTTTGTTGTGCCTTCAAGAAATTTCTGACTTATGATGACCTCAAGGCAAGATCTAGCACATGGCTTTCTCAGAAAGATCTGTTCAGAGGGGGTTTATTGTTGTGTTCCTCCGAGGCTGAGAGATTGTGACTTACCTAAGGTCACCCAGTGATTTTTTGTGGCTGAACACAGATTTGAACTCTGCAATTCTAGACCAACAGTTAGCCCACTCCTCCCTAAACTGCAAGTCCTATAATTTCTCAGATACAGCCATGGCAGTTAAAATGGAATATCACACAATAATTATATACTGTGAAAAGGTAATTGATCCTGGAGCCAGGGGGTGGTCAACAGGCAGCAATGCAGAGGAGAGGCCATGATGCTGTGGCGGAAGCAGCAATAGTGCTTTTCTTCTTCTCTGAGGTAGGAGACCTTATAAAGCCAACGGTTCCATAACACTCTCTACTGTCTCCCATGGACCAGCAATATTGTTGAGAAAATAAGCAGATTTGGTGCCATAACAAGGAGCCTTTGGAACACAGAGAAGGCTTAAGAAGTAGCCTGTTAGGAATAAGATCCCTCAACTTCATGCTAGAAAGCTATGATCTGAATGATCAGCAACCTATTGAGGTGCATCCTATTAAGTTCTATGGTACTGTCATGTTAATTTCAAAACTGAGATATACATTCCCCTGTTGTTTTGGATTTAGGCAACCCTAAGGCAATCTTATTACAGGGTTTTCTGGGGCTGAGAGTGTGTAATGCGCCCAAGGTCACTCAGTGGGTTTCCATGGCCAAACGCGGAAATCAAACTCTGGTCTCCAGAGTTGTAGTCCACTACATGAGCTCAAACCACTACCTAAGAAGGCATGGCTCTTATACACTCCCTAACATTAGTTAAACAATAAGAGAAAGCTGAATAGCCATAGCCCTTTTCCTCCCCAGGGAGCTGAAGTGTTATCATAAAACCATTGTTGCCTGCTGGTGTGTAGCCAATATTTCTGTCCTGCCATCAACTTTTGAAAAGCAGGTAGCAGTTCTTCAAAAAGCTACAAAACATGTTTCATATGATAGTATAATGGGACAAAAGAACTATGAATGACAAGCAGTCATGGTTCGTTCTGCTGTTTTCAAATGCCTTGCCAATTATTGTCTCCTCAGAAACACAGTGCCAGTAGAAATAATTTGCTTAGTCATGAATGTGTGTCACTTCTAACTAATATTAACACAAATAATTATCCTCATACCACTGCAGTAAGTGAGGCCTGATAAGGAGCTACTGTTGTATACTTTCAAGTTGTTTCTAACTTACAGTGGTCCTAGGGTGAACCTATCACATGGTTTCCTTGACAAGATTTGGTCAGAGGGGGCTTGTAGCCTCCCTCTGAGACTGAGAGAGTGTGACTTGCCTAAGGTCACCCAGAGGGTTTCCATGGCTGAGTGGGGATTGAAACCCTGGTCTCCAAAGTAATAGTCAAGTGCTCAGACCTCTATACCACACCGCAACCCTAAAAACAGGAGTGCAGAACAAATTCAGTGTCTTTCTGCAATCCATGTATTATTTAATATGTGAACCTAAGATCTGAGTGGTGGCATTATATTAATCATTAAGTCAGATGGTAAACCACCATGGACAAAGTCCAAGCCTTTATTTGTCTACTACCTTACTTTTTGGATCTCAGAGTCAAAATGAAGCCCCTGAGCTGCACCTCCACTACTGTTAACAAATATAAGGCTTTGGGTGTGTGTAGGTTACCAGTCCAGCCTCTATTGGAGAAGTAGTCTGTTTGCCTATGATTTGTATAGTGTTTGAACTCCTGCACAGTCCCCTGAGTCAAGTGGTATATTGTTTCTCTGTTTATCACTAGTTTCCATTTTAACTCAGTTGGTTGTCTTGTTTCTGAAAGTTCCCTGTGAAAGAGATCTATAAACCACCAAGCATGCCAATAGCACTGCATAAATACTTGTTATTTCTTATTAATAATAATGTATTTTCTTAAACTAGCTTGCAGGGACAAGAAGGTAGTTTTTTTCAAGATTCAGTGCCCTGGTACCTAGCTCATGGTCCAACAGGAGTGGGTGGGGTTGAATTGTAGGATGAGACACCCTTCAAGCACTGAATCGCAGGAAAATCAGAGCAACATTTTGATAATGAGGTGTATATTGGGAGTGCATTTTTCCCCAAGCAACCTTCATTTTACCAAAAAGAGGAGGGGAATGTTTTTGACAAGCTCTCAGTGGGAGTAGGTAAATTTCTTTCTCCTGCAGATGGCCCACTTTGTCCTTCCTCCTGGCGTGTCTGATACTCTTCTGTGCTCCATGTCAGAAGTCAAGGATGAAAGTGTACTCTCTGGATCCCAGTGACACAACAGTTGTTCCTCTTTGCCTGACATCTGTGTCAGGGAATCCCAAACATTCCCTCTCCCATGCTACTGAGTTTATACAGGGCTTTGCTGCCTAGAGGTGCTTGTAACAGTGGATGCATCCAGCGGCTGTTACAAGGCTTACCATTTTTAAAAGAAACACTTCAGCCTGGGCCAGCCCAAGACATTCTGCTGCCTGAGGTAAGGAGATGATGGTTGGTAAATGAACCTTACTTCAACACTGGCAATGAGGTAGCATCTTCCTCTTTACCTGAGGAAGCAAGCTAAATTATGGAGCCTACAACAAGCTCTGGGTTGGATACTAATTAATCTCCCAACACAGGGAAAGAGTTGGTGTCTCAGGAGGAACAGCTAAAGCCTGCTATCACTTCTCACCCCCAGCACTAAGGCAATTATCCCACTCCGACTAATGGTAGGGTCAACCCAAATGCCCACCTTTGTGGATGCTCGGTACTGTATCCTGGCATATTGTCCGAGAATCAATGTGGTCCGCCAAGCTTCCTAAACTAAGCTTCTCCCCAGATTTAGAAGTCTTAATTAGTATTTAGAAGTTCTGCAGAGGGGGGAGATGGGTTTGGATGAAGACAGTTTCTGCCTTATGCCTTCTCTGTTTTCTCTGTTTCTGACAACTGTGTGCAGACTGATATTTGTTGCTGCTCACAGCCACTTCCCTGGATCTTATTTTTCAAACTCTCTTATCACACAGGATGGCATATATCATATTAGAGGATGAGTGAGTGAAAATATCTCTTAATATTGTGGGTGATGTGATTAGGTCCTGTGATGACATTTCCCAAGTTGATGTGTGGACAAAGTTGACATCTGGATTTGTGGCAAGGTCTTGTACCCATCTTCCCATCCATGTTGTGTGTCTTTCTGTAAGTAAATAACTGTTTGAGACTGGGAAGCTATCTGTAGGCAAGTAAAACATGTCTTTGAGAGGGCAGAATTATTGTCCACTGATGATATGTCTGAGTGGTCTCAGTGGGCAGCTGTATGTGACCACTAATGGGATTCTGCCATTTCTTGTCTTAAGTCTCTTCTGTAATAGATCAGTCCTGGGCATAAGTTTTGCCTTGTTGATTTTTTGACTTTGTATGGTGGATACTGTAACTTGAGGAATGGTTGTTGTAATTCCATGAATTTGTTCTCCCTTTCTTAGGGATCTGAGTAGGTGTGATTGTATTGGAGAGCTAGGCTGTTAACTATGGATTTGATAGTGTGTTCAGGGTAGAAACCGGAGGTGTGTAAGTATGCGTACCAGTCAGTGGGTTTGTGATATAGTGTGGTGCTTAGATACCAGTCATGTAGCTGCATGATGGTATCCAGAGAGTGAACTCATTCTGGTGATAGTTCTAGGGTGAGACTGATGGAATAATAGCGCTATAACAGTCTAGTGCGGAAATGGTCTTAGTGGAGTTTGTTCTTTCTCTTTTTTACTACAAGTGCATGGGATTCTCTTCCAGATGAGCATTACTGAGCACCAGAAGTGGGAGTTCACTCTTCCTTCCCAGCTGCTTGTTTTCCTAAATCCTGCCCCCCCCCACCTCAGTCTGCAGATATGGGGTCTAAAAGGAGGGAAAAGAAGGCCTCTGCTACTGACATCAATAAGGCTATTTCATTTTTAATTCCCACGTCAGGAGTGTCAAAATTTAGAAAAACATGTGGAGGAGGGGGAGAAGGCTTAAAAACAACCCGTGGATTGAAAAGTGCTATATATGCTTACTTGGAAGTAAAAGAAGGAAACTTAGTTGCATGCTACACATTAAACACATTGTGTAGTTTAGCCCAGAGTGAGTGAAAAAAAATTCTTCCTCAGGATTTCAGAAGAAAGAAAGAAAAAAACAACCATGAAGAATCAAAATGTATGATGCCATCTTTGAAAAGAAAACTAGTTTTTTCCCTCATTGGATTCCTCTTTTTATCATAGCAACTGCTGATAGTAGAATGCAGGGTAGAAAAGACCCGCTTAATTAGATGCAGCAAGACCAGTTTTTATCCTTTCTACTTCGGGCAGTTTTTTCTGCTAAAGTTACACTCTTCCAGTTAGTCTTCTTTGCAAGAGAGAAGACATGGACTTTGGACAAAAAGATGTGTGTACCTGTATCTTTGCACCTCTGCAGGGAAAGGAGAAGCAGCTGGGGGTGTTGATTTAACAGAAAACACCACCAGAAGAGGAATGTATTGAATCCCCTCACCAGCTACTGTGCAGACACATTTTGTAGAAAGAAGAAAATATGGAGAACTACTGGCAGTACATCAAAAACTTTAATGTGGGGTGTTTTCCTCTTCTTTTCTCATGCTATCTTCCCTCTGTCACCTTAAGAATCTGAAATAACTATTTATAGTGTGGTGTTTATAGATCATAATGGATCTGTAATAAATTTTTAGTCAGATCTAACTAGTAGCTATTGAAATCATTTTCTCTTTCATAGTTGACACTTAAAAAAATTAAACACAAAAAGAACTAGGAGGAGAATCTGGGAGTCCATCATTTAAAGAAAATGACTCCTAACCGGCAATGGCCTACCAGGGATGACATACCATCTTAGAAGATGATGACTTTGAAAATGGCAATTGAGACCTAAAGGCAACTGAGGCAATTGAGATAGAAGCCTGTGCATTCCTTCCTACCTGTGCTCCTGGCTATGAACTCTGAAGGCTGACTTTCAGCATTCAAGTATGAAACATCTGGCCTGCACAGCGTGAGTGATTGGTTTAACTGAGGGAAGTAGGCAAGTATTCAAGAAAAAAAAATAAGCACACTAGTGGCGGTGTAAAGGTTCATGATCAAATGTTAGGGAAGGTTGCATCATCTGAAGTTATGTAGGTCTCCTGATTAATGATGTCTCTTTGCAGAGATGTGATGATGGCTTGGTCCATAAAGCATTAAGCATATATTGATTGCATTTACAGATCGTAATACTGCTTACTATTATAACATTTAACATCTTGCAATGGAAATAGAAAGCTTGATCTCCTATTTGTCTTTCATGAAGCTTCACTTCACTTTGAAACAAACAAAAAAGTTGTCATTACTATATTCTTATGCTTATGCTTCCAAGTTCCAACACACAGAGAGACATGGTAATGCCTCTAAAAATGAGTGTTCTGCACTTTGTTTGGGCTTTCATAGAGGGTAGTTTCTTTTCCAAAACATTTGATCATAGTCGTGTTGCTCTTATTTGCCATCCAGTCAAATTCAGCCTGTAACGGCCCTATCACTGAGAAAGCTTCAAGAACCCTGGCCAAAAACAGCATTGTTCACGTCTTGAAAAATCAGGGTGATAGCTTCCTTTATTGAAACAATCTACCTGTAATGTGGTCTTCCTCTGGTTCTACTGCCTTCCACTTTACCAAGTCTTGTCACCTTTCCCAATGATTCATGCCATCTCATAATATGTCCAAGGTATGAAAACTTTTGTTTAGTCCTTTTGGCTTTTAGAGAGAGTTCCGGTTTAATTTGCTCTTGGACCCATTTATTTGTCTTTCTGATGATCCATGGAATATATAGAGCTCTGCTGCAGCAACACATTTCAGATGAGTTCTCTTCCTGTCAGCTTTCTTCACTATCCAGCTTTCATAATTACACATTGAAACTAGAAAAGCAATGGCACAGATGATTCTGACTTTGGTACTCATGTAGCCTTACATTTGACAATCTTATTGTGTTCCTGCAGAAGTCTAGTCTTCTGATTTCTTGATTGTAGTTTTCATTTTGGTTGATGAATGAGCCAAGCTAGACTAAAATCTTTATTTTGGTATCTTCATCACCTACTTTAAAGTTATATAGAATCACAGAATTATAGAGTTGGAAGAGACCACAGGGGCCATCCAGTCCAACCCCCTGCCATGTAGGTACCCACATCAAAGCACTCCCGACAGATGGTCATTCAGCCATAAAATATAAATCATCTGTGATCATGCAGCCTTCAAGAGAAGAGACTCTGGAAATAAAAGAAGTGCTGTACATATGAAATCTGTGATTAGAAACTAATTGTCGTACAGTAGTGTGATCAGATAGAAGTCATCAAAATATTGAATATTTTTGTATCTACAAATATCTTTTAGAAAAAGTATGAAGAAAAACAACCTATAATCATAATTCAAAATAAAGTTGTCTCTCAATGCAATTTAGATAAAAGCAATATCCTAAAAATGGGGATAACAGTGTCTTTACTACTGCCTAAAAAGAGAGAAGTGACGTGACCAGATATAACTTTCTGGTGAACTTTCTGGTGTTTTTTTCCCCTATTCTGAATGTCACAAATAAAGAGGACCTATCTGTCATTTCCACATGATGAATATCTGACACTAGAAAAGTATAGAGCAGGACCAAAGAAAAAAGTTCTTAGGTAAGCTCATATGGGGAGAAGACTAATTTGTAGATACTCTTGCTGCAAGGAGTTTAGGCCTCCCAAAAGGGTCAAAACTAACCCTTAAATTACAAATGGTTTATTACTTATTGTGTGGAGAGAGGATATACACATATGAGTAGATATATACATATACCAAAGCCAAGCACCAATAGGAATTTTTTCAGCCAGGCTTACACAGACAGACTCCGCACTTTTATTAAGTATGATTTTAATTTTAGAACTGACATTTACTTGCTTGGCATCCTGTTACAGTAGGAGAAGTCAGAGTACAGGAGAGACTGTGAGATAAATATAGCTTTTAAGACTTCTTGCACTTTCTTAGACAAGGTCATATAAATCTGATATCTTAGTTAAATTATAAGGCTGTTTTTAGTAGGCAGTAGGTAGTACTACCATCCTATAAACAGAGTTATTTAGATGAACTAGTCAAATATTCAATGTGCATTGAATATCCTCACAGCAGCAAATTTAAAAAAAAATTGTTTAGATTTTCACTTGCATTTTATTTTGCAGCAATAATGAATAGTTTGCATTGCAAGGTGAACATTCAAACAACATGTTCCAGCTACAGTTTTTAAATCAGCTCAAATACCAAAGATGTCCCTAAAGAATTTTGGGAATTACTGTTTATGACGGCATTGAGATCTCCTTCAGATCAAAGTATTTTAAGGATACTTTGATTGGGAGGCAAAAGGTTAGATCTGGATAGATGTAGCATAATTCTGCTTGATTCAAAAAGGACTTTAAAATATGATGCTTATGATAAGAGGCCTTGAAAAAGAGAGAATTAGGGAAAAAATGACAGAAAAGTTGTGATACTCTGAGCACTCTGAAATATTATTCAAGAGGCACAACTTGCTCCCTTGTGAGGCTCAGCAGAATGAGCAGAGCTGAAAAGTGACAGGTCACAAACAAGTTGCAATAAGTTATTTTTCTCCACTAAGGAAGCCATAGTGTTGTAACTTTAAAAAGAAAGAAAATGTACAGCCTGTCAAGACATTACAAGGAAAAGGGATCAAATGATGCATTTCCCTCAGTAGCTGTGGTTATGGTGGGGGGAGTAGGCAGGTGTAGGGAGGGATATCTACCTTGTAGAAGGGTCCAACACAACTCAAGTCAGCCCAGGACCCTACTTGTCCCTACTTTTCACCCTCTGGTTCAAAAACAATGCTGCAGAGAAGGGACGGCCAGAGGTCTGTCAGGCACATTTTTTGAGGCAATGGTGACCATTGGGGAATGTAGGTCCCTGCCTAGCCTGGGGTAATGCTGGGGCAGCCCTGTTGAATCTGGTTAATGCTGCTAAACTTCATGGGAATGATAGAGTTGCCATGGAAGAAAGTTTCAAGGAATACAGAAAAACTGAGAAACAATGTGAATGCAGAGAAGAGAGGAAGGAGAGAGAAACAGTTGGAGACAGAAGGATCCACAGTGAGGAGAAAGAGGTGCCTTGGATGCACAACGCAACAAAAAGGTGCCACAACACAAAAAGCCAGCTATCTTGAAAGTATTGAAAAAAGTATTGTTTGTGCAGACTATGGCTGGTGTCAGAGGGAAGCTACACAGAGTGGCAGTGGCCAGTGGGCAGCAGTGGCAGCAACAGTGGCCTGGTGGCAGTAGTGGAGGAGGAGGAGGTGGTAGTGGCTAGAGGAGCCTTGGCCGCAGCCCTGCCGCCACAACCATCTCAGCCAGTATGACCCCTGCCACCAGCACAGCAATTGCAACCATGGAGAAATGCAGGTCTCTTCCTAGCCTGAAGGAGCCCTGGAGCAATTGGGTCAATGTTGCTAAATTTCACGGGAATGATAGAGCTACCTTGAAAGAAAGTTTCAAGGAATACAAGAAAAACCAAGAAGAAATGTGAGGAAGAGGAGAGAAATAACTGCAGAGACGGAGGCAAAAGGATCAATAGATGTCTGCTGCAATATATGTGCAATGTTTGTCTTTTTGCCAGAAAGCATCACAAGCTACCCCTGCAGCAAGTATAAACTGGTAGCAATCTTGGAAGAAAGTCTGTGTACTACATCTATGTCTTGAGTCCCTTCAATGCATTAGAGAACACAAGGAATCCTTGGATAGAACACAGGGAGAATTGGTCACACAGAACGATGTGGAAGAAATGGTCAAGGAAAGTGAAGAGGGCTGTACCAGTGAGGAAACACCTTGGAGGAAAGGCATAGTCAGAAGCAGACTGTACAGAAGGGATTCAGAATCTCCCCAACTAAGCAATCACTTCCTACATTTTCAGATCAGAAGCAGCAAAGATGCTCAAACAGGAAATCAGCAATAAGGGATACCACATGCCAGTGAAAAAGTCAATATAACTGCCAACTGCAACAAGAAAGGTGCTGGTGATTGGGGA
Organism: Iguana delicatissima; assembly: GCA_948472985.1. Classification (NCBI taxonomy): domain Eukaryota; kingdom Metazoa; phylum Chordata; class Lepidosauria; order Squamata; family Iguanidae; genus Iguana; species Iguana delicatissima. Next base: position 626,239 of record CAOKZL010000056.1, read on the forward strand.
CTCATTGCTCAGGGCTATGGAGGCATCTGTGTGCCTGTCCAACAAGATGAATTGGGAAGTGTGCTGTCTTCCTGCAAATGTATCTGGGATGTCACTGACAACTTCCTAAGACACATCAAGGAAACAGATCAGTACACCTTTCTTGTCACTCATGTGGATACCACCAATGTGGCCAAGAACATCTTTGAGATCACCTCTGACTGTGAAACTTTGGGCAGGAAGCTGAAGATGTCTGAAGCACAAGTGGCATTGTCATCAATCCTGCCAGTGAAGGATAGAGGCCTACACAGAGACATGCAGGAAGTAAAAGTGAATGAATGGCTACATAAATGGTCTAGATGGGAGAAGTTTGCTTCTGTGACTACAATCTTCACTTCTTAGAGGACTACTAGCTACAGAAGGGCTGCACCTCACAAAGACTGGAAATAATATCTTTCTTAGTAGTGTGGCAAGTCTGATCAAGCGGGCTTTAAAGTAAATCCTTGGGTCAGGGGTTTGGACATGATGGTACAAACATCAGTCCAAAAGCAAGCTCTAAACACAGGGAGTAAATTCTAGAGAAGATGAGGGATAGAATGGGATCCACAGAAAAACTGACAGTAAATTAATAGATGCAAACAAAGATTCAAATGTCTTTACATCAACACACAGAGTCTGGAAAACAAACACAAAGAGTTTGAGTTTTTGGACAGGAAGGTAACTATAACTTTATAGGCATAATGGAGACCTGTGGGATGAGTCTCATGATTGGAGTATTACAATTTAGGGATATAACCTGTTCAAAAAGGATACATGTGGCAGAATGTATTGTTGTATGCCTTCAAGTCATTTCAGGGTTGTGGCAATGCCAAGGCAAACCTATCACAGGGTTTTCTTGGTAAAATTTATTCAGAGGAGACTTGCCATTGCCTTCTTCTTAGGCTGAAGAATGTCACTTGCCCAGTGAGTTTCCATGGATGAGCAGAGACTTGAACATTGGTCTCCCAGAGTCTTAGTCCATCATTCAATCCACTGTACCATGCTAGTTGTCTACACAATTATATAACTATGGTTCCACTTTAACTTCTCTGGTTCCATCCTAAGAAATCTTGGGATTAGCAGTTTTAGGAGGTACATTTAAAATTCTCAGCCAGAGAGCTGTAGTGCTTCACCAAACAGGAAACCTCAGAATTCCACAAGAATTTTTGCACAATGGAAAAACAAGAAGCAAGCATATATTCTGTGATGTCAAAACATGAAAAGGTAACAGGAATCATGAAAATTATGAGGATATCCAAAACAAAGAAGAATGCCTCTGTTTCAAAAATGATGAGATAAACCAAGCCATCCACATATTGGAGAGCAAAGGCTGAAGCTTTCCTTCAAGAACCAGGAGAATGCCACTTCCTAACTGTGACAACTTAAGACAAGACAGAATAAACACAGCTGTATATCCATTCTTCTTTATCATTCAGTGGCATTACATGCTGACAGACCTGCATATAAAATAACAGAAGAGAGAAAATAACTATTTTTGTCTTCCATAATTCTTGTAGAATGTGAATGACTTGGCCCTCCAAACTGGCATACGCTAACTGTAAAATTCTTTTGTCCTTCCAGATTTCAGATACTATTCTACACTCTTCCTTAGACTCAGGCTAGTCATAACACTTTTAAACAAGTCAAACTATAAATAAATCTATATAGATATATAAAAACTTGGTATTAGTTAATGAAGCAAAATGACAACAAAGCCAGTGTCACTGTGAAGGAAAGAGCAAGAAAGAAGCTCCCTTTGCAGTGGCACATTGGTCTGGTCCCCTCACATTTACTTTTGAGTTTGTTGGAAGAGTTTAATAACACACCTTACAATATTTCATAGTTAAGAACATTCTAATTCTTAAACATACTCAAGATTACCACCAGGTTCAGAAGAAAAAGAGAAAGAAAGCAGAACCACCATCAGCCTTCCTGAGAAACCAACAACAGTGGGCTTCGTTTCCTCCCCAACCATCATCTATTCGACATCCCACCTGGCTGAGGAACTTCCTCAGAACAAATGTAGGGGCAGCCATGTTGACTCTACAACAAATTCCAAAACTTATACTGTGACAATGTTTTTATTAGCCCAACCAAAATAGACCCAGAAATCTCTGTGCAAGCTTCTGGAACCAAAGTTTTGTCATCAGGTAAACTTGTTCTTTAAAAAAGCATGTAAGGGAAAAGGTGTGGGGTGGTGGTAATGATGACGTTGTTAGAGTCACGTAGCCAGATGTTTTGGGCAGGAAGAGACTGCAGACTATCAAATGAGGATTGTCAAGTTATACCTCCAGTGGCCCTGGGCTTCTGGATACAAGAAAGGCAATAAAAGAAGAACCATAAAATTTGGTTATCTATTTGAGCATGCAGAGAACCCCCTTGAAACCTCAGACCTGTCTCTGGAGAATCAAATTTTACTGCCTTGCTTTTATTGCCTTTCTTTTCCTGGAGGGGCTGGGGCTGTGCCCTAATTTTATAGTTTGGAGTTCTTTCTTCCCAAACCAGCTGAACTACATGACTCTTACATGGTTATCACCTTCCCCCATGATTTTTTTTTATTTTTTGCTGATGAAAAAACTTTGATTTCGAAAACTTGCACAGAGATTTTTGTGCCTTTTTTGGTTGTCCTAATGAAGATACTTCCACAGTATGGATACTGGAACCTATATCTTTTAGACTGTAAATCAGAGAGTGAGTGGGTGAAGGGGTCTGTCTCCCTCGCCACCATGTTAGTCAGTTTAGGAGTGGGATATAAATGCTACAAATAAATGAATAATGATGGGCCAAACACAGACCTGCATACAGCCTTTCCCTACAAGAACAACTTGATGAATCGGTTCCGAAATCCTTTCCATCACTGCTTCACATTCTTTTTCCCATTGCCTGTATGCTGTATTGGTTTACTCTCTCACCTACTGCTTTAAAAGCACACTGATTTATTCCTTGGGTTAATGACATAATAGGAAAACATAACCGTTCTCTAACATGGGATCAACAGTTCAGTATCTGGTGCTGGAGAAGGGTTCTACAGATACCACGGACTGCAAAAATGATCAACAAATGAGTCTTAAAGCAAATCAAACCTGAACTCTCCCTCAACGCCAAAATGATGAAACTGAGGCTATCATACTTTGGCCATATTTTGAGATGACATGATTCATTAGAAAGAGATTAAAAGTGGGAGGCAATAGGAAAAGAAGAAGCTGCATTATAGATGAGCAGACTCAATCAAGAACCCTTCAGCCCTGAGTTCACCGGACCTGAGCAGGGTGATGACTGAGTGTCTTAGAGGTCTCTCATTGGTATCGCCAAAGCATATTGAAGTTGACTTGATGACAACAACAATCTTCCATAGGTAGAATGGCGAGCTGTGAGCTGCATGGCATGCTACTGTAATATGCATACATTTAAATCAATGCGCTCTACAGACAAGATTAATTCATTGTCACAAAACAATTTAAATTTTAGAAACATTGTGAAGAACCTAAGTTCTAAAGAAATGACAAGTTTAGCAACTTGTACTAATAACATTTCAAAAAAGGATCCACCAAATGTAAAGAAGAGAAGAAATGTTTTCTATCTACCTCTCTCATCCTGTCTGTGTGTATATTTACTCTCTATGGTGAACAGGGACTTCTTGTTTAGATCTTATATTTCATAGCTTTTAAAAGCAATTATTTTTAAGTATAAATGTTAATATTTTAAACAAATAAACACAATTACCATCATGGATTTGGGTGCCACTTCAACAGCAAAAGTATTGAGTCCTCTATTATTTAAGCAGTTCTTACTTTGCTCACTGCTTAGGTGAATGATTGCTTTGCTTTCAGACTGTTAAGAGAAAAGCAATATTACCATCAAGATATTTATAAATAGCTCTTAGTGTAATTTATGTTTGATACATTTAATAACAGCACATGAAAAAGCGAGACAAATAAAGAAAGAATATCTCTTGGAAAGATCATAAACCTAGCGCTAATTATGGAAGTTCTGCTATAGAACAGTAAGATTTGGGGCGTACCCTTTGTACCCCTGCTAGAGAAGATAAGTCTAAGCTGCCTGATGTAGGGACACCAAAGGATCGGATATTCCCATATACCTCAGAGGTAAAGGTAGAAGCTGTTGTATCCTACAAAGGAGGCATCTCTTACTAGCCTAAAAACACACTTGAGACTGCTAGCTATCTAATGGAGCACTCATCTGCCATGAAGTCTCTCAAGAGTAGGGCCTTCTCCGTTAGGAGACCTTTTAACATATTACCTATGGCTGAGGCTTGGGTGAGAATTCTTGGGTGAGAATTCTGCTTTATAAGTCTCATAGTGCTGGGCAGGGAAGGTAGCTAGAAACAAGAGTTATTTCAAGCTCCTGTCATGAAGGCCTACCTAAACTTTAGGCATTCTGTCTTGCCAGATCCTGCTTGGTGCCTGGACTCAAACTGCCTTGTACCCTGCCTGTGGGCTACCTTTGATGGTTCTCCTTGGTCCCAGTGATGTTCAGTAATGTCCTGAGCTTGGGCTGCTTTGCATTCTGCCTCTGGATGTCCTTATCTGACTTACTTACTTTTGGATTGCATTGGTCTGAACTGTAAAGGTCTTGAACCCTGCCTCTGAATATCCCTAATAAAACAGAGCTTCTCTGTGTATTGCTTTTGGAGCCCTCACGGCCTGAAGCAGCACATTGGCTTACAACCCAATAGGTGAAGAACAGCATTGTCAAGGATTGGTTTGGAGCTAAATGTCCAAGGAATATGTGAATGTGAAAAAAGTTCATGTCTACTTTTTCCAGTTATCACACAATAGCCCAACTAACTGTCCCCACTGCGGTTCAAAGTTCTGGGCCCCTCAGAAGACATGGAAGTTTTCAGCACAACTGTGGTTGTGCTGGAAAAGGCAAAGAAATGCTAGACTAGTTCTTCTAGACTGCACTACATAAGGACTTTTGAGGGGCCAGCATAGTGACTGTAAATGTAAGCAATGGTTGTAAAGCATGTGCTGACTAGGAAGCACCTCAGCACAAGCTGTATATGAATACCTAGAAATGCTTACTTGCTCTATAGCAACAGTTCCACTTTTCCTTCATCAAACACCTCCTTCATGGATCTAAACAATGCAGCTACATTAAAGTGAAAATGGAACTCAGCTTTAGTTTGGGATGCTTTTAGTTGGATCCCTACATAGCAGCCAAAAGAGAACAAACCAATTGTTCCGCAATACATTTCTTATTGTATGTATAGGACTGGAGCCTTAAATGCTTTTTTTAAAAAAGAGTAGTGAACCAAATTATATCCTAATGTTGCCCTGTGACTTGGGGGTCCCGGGAGGGGTGCCCAAACAACCAAAGAACAGGTTGCTTACCTGTAACTGTGGTTCTTCGAGTGGTCATCTGTGCCCTCATACATTAGGAGCTTTCGCGCCTGCACAGTAGCGTTCGGAAGATTCTAGAGCTCGTTAGCTTTGGCGGGAACCCCTCCCCCACGCCGGTGCTGCACATGCTCCTCCCGCCGACTAACGGCCTCTCCTCAGTTCTGGTCTGCTGAAGCAGATGGGACCTGAAAAAGAGGGGAAGGCAGGGCGGGGATGATGAGGGCACAGATGACCACTCGAAGAACCACAGTTACAGGTAAGCAACCTGTTCTTCTTCTTCGTGGTCTCTGTGCCTCATACATTAGGAGACTGTTTAGCTTACCAGTAGGATGGTGGGTCAGGTCCCAGATCCTAGAGCACAGAAGACAGCACAGCACGTCCAAACCGGGCATCTCTCCTGGAACGGCAGTTGAGCCTGTAGTGGCGCACGAAGGTCGACGGCTGGGACCAGGTCGCCACATGGCAGAGTTCCGACAGGTCGATGCCTTGCAGGAGGACAGCAGATGTCGCCACGGCCCTGGTGGAGTGGGCCCGAAGCAGGTCTGGTGGAGGCTTCCTGGCAAGCTCGTACGCCAGTTGAATAGTCTGCACCACCCACTTAGAGAAGCGCTGGGTGGATACCTTGTGGCCTCTCCGGCGCCTGCCATAACAGACAAACAGGTGGGGTGTCTGTCTGTAGGCTGCAGTCTTGTCTTTGTAAAAAGCCAGCGCCAGACACACATCCAGGGAGTGGAGGGATCGCTCCAGAAGTGTCGTCGGGTCCGGGTAGAAGGCCGGCAGGATGATGTCCTGGCTCATGTGGAAGCTGGACACCACCTTCGGCAGGAAGGAGATGTCAGGCCAGAGGACCACCTTGTCCCGATGAAAGACTAAGCATGGTTCATCGCACCGTAGCGCCGTCAACTCTCCCGCCCGCCTGGCAGAGGGGACAGCCACTAGGAACGCGGTCTTCATCGCGAGCAGCCTGTCGTCCGTTGTGGCCATGGGCTCGAAGGGCGGCCTCGTCAGCTGGCACAGCACCAATGACAGCGACCACGGCGGTAGCGGCGGTGATACAGGCGGGTAAAGGTGCTGCAGGCCCTTCAGGAACTGCTTGACGGTACTGTCCCTGAAAAGCGCGGCCGATGGGGATTGTGGCGGCTGGTATGCCACGATAGCGGCGAGGTAGACATTGAGCGACGGGAAGGCCAAGCCCTGTTGCCGGAGATGGAGGAGGAAGTGGAGCACGGTACGCAGGGTGACAGGCGATACCGGCTCTCGACGTTCCTCAGCGAAGGCCACGAAGCGCTGCCACTTGTAGTGGTAGTTCCTTCGCGTGGACTCCTTCCTGGCCGCGGTCAAGACGTTCCCAATGGCTGGGTCGTCTAGGGCAGTGGGTCTCAACCTGTGGGTCCCCAGATGTTTGTGGACTTCAGCTCCCAGAAGCCCTGAGCATTGACCATAGTGGCTGGGGCTTCTGGGAGCTGAAGTCCACAAACATCTGGGGACCCACAGGTTGAGAACCACTGGTCTAGGGCGATATCCTCCAGGCGTGGAGGGCCAACACTGCCAGGTCCGGGTGCAACACCAGTCCGTCGGAGTGGGACAGCAGGTCTGGTACCATGGGAAACCTGACAGTCCTGCCCTCGGCGGCCTCGATCAGGAGTCCGAACCAGTGCTGCCTCGGCCAGTACGGCGCCACGAGGATCGCGTCCACCCGGTCCGCGATGATCTTCGCGATCACGCGGCCCAGGAGTGGGAACGGAGGGAAGGCGCAGATCAGCCCTTCATCCCACGGAAACTGGAACGCGTCGCTGATGGAGCGGCGATCGTGGCCGGCCCTCGAGCAGAACAGGCGGCACTTCGCGTTCTGGCTGGTCGCGAAGAGGTCGATGGTCGGCTCGCCCCATCGGTCCCGAAGCATCCGGAAGGCCTCGTCGGACAGGGACCACTCGTGGTGGGAAGTGGTGTCCCTGCTGAGCGCGTCCACTGTGGTGTTCTCCTGCCCCGCCAGGTGAACCGCCACAGGGTGGATCCGGAGCGGGATGCACCAGTTCCAAAGTTCGAGGGCGATGCCCAGCAGCGTGGTGGAATGTGTCCCTCCTTGCCTGTTCACGTAGCAGACTGCCGTCGTGTTGTCGGTGAGGATCAACACCGTGCGGCCCGTGAACAGGTGTCGGAACGCTCTCAGGGCCTTGTGGATCGCCAACAGTTCGAGAGAGTTGATGTGGAGGAACAACTCGTTGTCCATCCACCGGCCTCGGACCCGGAGATCCCCGGTGTGCACTCCCCAGCCGAAGAGCGAGGCATCCATCGTTATCGTGACCGACGGCCTGGGTTCGCGGAACGGCATGCCTGACAGGAGGTTCCTGTACGACTGCCACCACAGGAGCGATCGGCGTACCTGTTGGGGCAGACGGTATCGGCGGCGCTGGTTGTCCCAGAGTGGATCGAAGGCCCTGACGAACCAGTGCTGGAGCGGTCGGGCACGTAACCTGGAGAGGTAGGTTACGGCGGTGGTCGAGGCCATGTAGCCGAGGAGTTGTTGGATCCTCCTCGCTGACACCGTCAAGGCCTCGAAAGCAGCGGATGCCGCCCGACGAAGCGTCCGTGCCCTCTTGTCTGGAAGGAAGGCCCTCGCCGATACCGAGTCGAGGGTTGCCCCGATGAAGTTGAGAACCTGAGTGGGCTCGAGATGGGACTTCTTGGGGTCGACCCTGAGTCCGAGCCGAGTGAGAAGGGACAAAGTCCGATGAATGTCCCTGTACAGTTTCTGCCTGCAGGACGCCACCAATAGCCAATCGTCCAGGTAAGGGTAGACGGAGACGCCCTTCGTCCGCAGGAAGGACACGACCGGAGCCATGCACTTGGTGAACACCCGCGGTGCGGTGGAAAGTCCGAACGGTAGCACCCGGTACTGGTAGCTGGTGCTGTCGATCGCGAACCGAAGGTATCTCCTGTGCTGCGGGCGGATCGAGATGTGGAAATAGGCGTCTTTGAGGTCTATGGACGCAAACCAGTCTCCTCGGCGGAGGAAGGGGAGGATCGACAGCAGCATGACCATCTTGGGGCGGATGTATTCGTTCACCCCTCGGAGGTCTAGGATGGGCCGCAGGGATCCGTCCGCCTTCGGCACCGTGAAGTACCTCGAGTAGAAGCCGGTGGTCTTGGCTGAAGGCGGGAGCCTCTCGATTGCTCCCTTCTCGAGGAGGGACTGGACCTCTTCCAGTAGAGCCGAGCTGGCCGGGGTGGAGTAGTAGACTCTACCCCGTGGCGGAATAGCCTGGAACTCAATGGCGTACCCCAGGCGGACGATGGTAAGTACCCAGGAGTCCGCAGTGATCTCCCGCCAGCAGTCGAGGTGCCTAGCCAGGCTCAGGTGGTGGAACAGTTCTACTGGAAGGGCGAAGGATGGCACGGGTGGAGTCCTGCGAAGGCCGTCAAAATCGGGACTTTGCTCTGGAGGACGACTTCTTGGACGACGAAGATGGGCGTCGTCTGGGAAGCCTCCTCGAAGCTGAAGAGGTCGACAGCCTCGATGCGGTCGACCACGGGGACCGCGGCTGGTACGCCGATGAAGAGGAGGACCTCCTCCACGTAGGCCTCGGCTGGAAAGAGAGGCGAGACTGGGCAGGCTGATTGATGCCCATCTTCTTCGCTGTCAGCCGGGCCTTGACGAGGTGATCCATAGCCTCGTCGGTGGAGGTGTGGAAGAGCCCTTCGCTGTCGAATGGTAGATCTTCAATCTGCCGATGGCTGTCCTCCTGAAGCCCAGAGGACCGGAGCCACGCGTGGCGTCAGAGAGCTACGGCACCGACCATCACCCTTGAGGTAGCCTCCACGGCGTGCCTCGAGGTGGCGATCTGCTGTGTAGCCACCGCAACAGCCTCGCCGAAGATCTGTGTGGCTGAGGCACGTGACTCCTCCGGCAAGTCAGCAAGGAGTGGAGCGAGTCGGTCAAAGAGGTTCCAATGGTAGGCCGCGAGGCATGCCATCGTGTTCACCGTCCTGGCCACCAGGGACGATGCCGAAAGAACCTTCGGCCGAAGGCATCGAGCTTCCGTCCTTCACGGTCCGGAGGGGTGGTATGCGCTCGGTTGCCTCCTTTCGTCTGAGCCGACTCGACCACAATAGAGTTCGGTACAGGATGATTGAAGAGGAACTCCGCGTTCTCCTTCTCTGTCCTGTACAGATGCTCTAGCCTATGTGGGATAGGCTGTGCTGACGCGGGCTTCGCCCACGGCTGCTTCATTGCTTCCACCAGGGTTGGCAGTAAGGGCAGCGGTGCGGTCGATGGTGGGCGAGCTTCCAAGTACTGGAAGACCGGGTCCTGGGCTTGTGGAGCAGGTTCGGTCACCTTCAGGCCAAGGGCTGTGGCCATCCAGAGGAGGATCGCCGAAAACTGGCGGATGTCCTCCAGTGCAGACTCTGGGCCTGGCTCTCCAAACCCCAGCGGGGGGGATTCGTGAGAAGAAGGGGTGGACTCAGCAGAGTCAGAGTCATAAGAGTCGCCGGATGGTGACGGTGACCTCTCCTCCTCCTTCTCCTCGGCCGGCCTACGGGCCAGGGGTGCCAGGGTGACAGCTGGAGCGGCAGGCTGCGTCGGTACCGATACGGCCGATGTCGTGCCCAGTATCGGAGTCACCTGCAGGGGCACGATCGTGGGCCTAGGTCGGTGTGCCACCTGCGTGGTAGAAGTCGCAGCTACCACCGGTTGGGCCACGGTGGGCTGTGGCGTCGGGCGGGTAGCTGTGGCCGTCGTCCGCGGTGGTGGAGAAACAGTTCTGTAGTGGGGTGAGGGCTCTGGGGACCGACGGCGACTCGGCGAACGATGCAGCAGTGACCTCTAATAGCGGGGGTAGTGAGCCTGCCGCGGTGGCGAGCAAGACCGGCGACGAGGCAACCAGTACCTTGGATCTGGATGGTACTGGTCCCTGTAAGACAGCGAATACGAATAGTATGAGCCGGCCACCTCGTGCCACACCTGCTCCTGGGTGTACCTCCCAAGGTAGGCAGGAGAGTAGGCGCTCTCGCCCAAGCGACGCCTCTCCAGGCGCATCTCCCGATATCGCGGGGATGGAGGCCTGGCCCGCTGCTCTGGCAAGCGGGACTGGTCGCGTTGAGAGGCTGGGCGCTGCCTGACCACAGCCTCCTCTCGGCGTTCTGCCGAGGGTGGATGGCGACTCGGCGGAGTGATCTCCGCGATCAGCTCGGGCGGTTGAGGAGGCGAGACCTGCACGGCCTGTTCCTTGTCCGACACCTCGAGGACTTCCTCTTCCTCCGGAGGCTCCTCTTCCACAGGGAGCTCCATCAGTTGAGGTTCCTCGGCGGGCTGGGTGGGTGATGGAGTCGGGGGTCGCACCACCGTCGGTGAAGAGCGCCGCTTCTCCTTCCTTTTCTTCTTCTTCTCCCCCAGGCCCTCGGCGGCAGGGCGTTTCTTCTGGGCCGCGGTCAACGGCCTGGAGGAGGAGGTTGAGGCCTGCGAGCCCGCAGGGTTCTCACATGCCCGAGTTGCCGAGATCTTTGGTATCCTCGGCAACTTTGTTATCGGTACCGAGCTCGGTACCGATACTGACGAGGTCGAGGGCACGGCAGCCGCCGCTGCTGCCGAAGAAGAAGAAGAGGACGGGCGTTTCTCGGCCATCATCTCGGGTCTCTGAACACGAAGAGACTCCTCCCAACAGTGGGATTTAAGCCTTGCCGCCCTGTTGCAGAGAGTCTGATGCGTAAACTCTCTGCAAATGGGGCAGGCCTGAACGTTGTGCCCCTCACCCAAACAAATCAGGCACTTAGAATGTCGGTCAGAGAGGGCGACCTTCCTTCCACAGGAGGCGCAGTGTTTGAAGAGAGCCGACATAAACCGGGCGCAAGGCAGGAAAGAAGAAACAAGAGTCCGAGAACGCCAAACACAGTCCGAGATCCGAAATCGAAGTGAAAGCCAGAAAAGGGTCAAAACCGATCGAGAAAGTACCAAGCCAAGTCCGAAATCCGTGAGGGCTAGTCAAAAGCCAAATCCGAAGTCGAAAAACACCAAAAGCAGAATCGAAAAGCAAGCCAACAAGCAGAACCTTCTGTACGCTGAGGCGGACAAGAAAGAACTGAGGAGAGACCGTTAGTCGGCGGGAGGAGCATGCGCAGCACTGGCGTGGGGGAGGGGTTCCCGCCAAAGCTAACGAGCTCTAGAATCTTCCGAACGCTACTGCGCAGGTGCGAAAGCTCCTAATGTATGAGGCACAGAGACCACGAAGAAGAACAAATATAACAAGATGGGGAAAATTAGCTGGAGCACTCTCTTGGCTAACGAGAGGCAGGGTAACGTAGCGGGGATCTTTTACCCTATGTATACAGCGTCGGGTCAGTGAGCAGGCAAAACAGTTCAAACTAGCAATGATATTTATTAAACAATTATTAAGAAAAACACAAACACACTTGCTAACTGGAAATAGGGAATAGAGCTTTGGGGAATGGGTGATACGTCACCAATCTCGCAGTCCTGAGGGATCCAATGGAGGGCAGGAGGGCTTGGCGCGGCGGCCGAGGGGAGCTCGCAGAACGAAGAGGCAGCAAGGCAGGAGAGCAGTCCGAACGCAAGTCCGAAGAGCTCTCGGAACTGGGGATTTTTATAAGGGGAGGAATGACTGTGGGCTAGTCTGGTCTTGGGCGAATACAATGGGTTTTGAGCTGGAGATAATGCCTCCGAAAGGTCAGAATTTACATGATTGAGTTATGGACCGAATTGACAATAGTATGGCCAGTATGTAGATGCGGCTAGCTCAGCAGTTAAGCACTTAGCTCGGCAGGGTGCCCTCTCGGGGCAGAGGTATCTGTAATGAAGGTGTTTGTTTTGGGAGGTCCCCTAAAGCAGATCTGGCAGTATCTGGCTTGCCTTGGAGTAAACAAATGTAGCCATGCCTAGCTTCGCGCTTGTTCGGTGGCCTCACAAACACTTGGCTGGTGGCAGAGCAGTGCCGAATTATGATATCAGAACGATATCTAAAGGTTACCAAAGGCCAGGCCAGTTCACGGTGATAACACTAAGATGATAACAAGCACAGAAATTAATGGTGTATAAGCTTGGTAAGTGAAAATACTGAGGTTTCTCATGACTAAGGGTTTAAATAGATTTTATTTACACACTCCAGCAATGTTTCATAATTATTTAATTAATAATATAAATAATATTATTTTAAAAAAATTCTATCATTCACACCAATTTCTTTCATAAACAATAGAATTTGTCTAATTATTTTTCTTTCTTATTCAGCTATTATATTTCGACAACATGATACTGATTAGCTTGAACATAAACTCAAGTACAGACACACTGAAGACTATTACTTGCTCTTTTTTGGTCTTTAATATTTCTTTGTTCATTAGTATGGAATTTGTTTCACTAATATGAATTCTGAAATTTGGTAATAATCAGAAAGAAGAAACTGAGAGTTTTCATTAGGTTGATTCATGTGATCCTGTCCAGTATTCACATTCAAAAGGATACCCTTTATTTTCTGCCAACTTGGCTTGAATTTGCATGTGAACAGACTGACTAAATGGTCACAACTATTAATGCTGGGAAAGAGTAGATTCTTGTAGGTTTCTTGGCATCTGCACTGTTGATCACAACTCATACAACAGTGTGTTCTGAAGAAAAACATATGGAAGTTACTACTAAATGTATAAGGGAAAGGCTGATCTACCTTTTAAAAAAAGAAATGAAGAAGAAGAAAGTGATTTTGCAGTTGGAGCGATACTCAAGTTCTATAGCTGAAGCCTACTGTACAAAACTACCATGTACTGAACTTCAGGTTCAGAAGGGAACAGAAGAATTATATATGTATAGGACTACTGGCTTCAAGCATGGTCACAACTTTTTTTGTCTATTATATTTGAGTTGTTTGCTTCTGCATAGTCTACAGGATCTGCTGGATGCAAATAGCAGTTCAAGCCATTGACATCAGTGACTGCAAACTGTGTTGCTTGCTGGACAGTGACAGTTTGAGTGACAGGAAATATACTAAATATGTATATATATGTGTGTGTCCGTGTGCATGTATCTGTCCGTCTGTCTGTCTGTCTATCTATCTGGGTGTGTGTGTGTGTGTGTGCGTGCGCGCGCGCGCGTAAAATAAGAAAAAGCTTTGGCAAGGACTGATCACACAATTATACATATCACACAATACCTTGTTTTCAATAACAGCTGTGATCCGTGTATCACTTTTGTATGTGTGGATAATTATATTTTCACTGCAGTCCATTGGCTTGGCATCTCCTTTATTAACCACACTCAGACAGATGGCATTCTTAAACTGTTCTCCACCTTTTTCCAAACAAACTGGCTTCACATGGGGCTTGCATTTTTCTGCATAGATGTGAATAGAAAGAGGGCATGCCTACAGGGAGAGAAGAAGAAAAAATAATTCCTTCTATCCATCATCACTTTATTATTGGTGGTGTTCAGTAACTATCAACTGCCTTCCAATATCTTTGTCTACTACTCCAAAAAATATTTATAAATATTTAGAGCCACCTAATGAAACTAAATAAATATTTTGGAGAAAAAATGGAAAATGACAATAGTGGTTGATTTGGTGAAGCCCAATTGCAATATAGTCACAAGCCTATTTTTCCTTCTCTGAGTGATGTTAACCATGGTTAATATGATGAAGATGCAATGCTAAACCACAATTAATACTGATCAGCGGTGGAAGAAGAAGCTTGTTAGATGGTACTGACTACAGAAGCATGGTTAGAGGGTTGGGTACTATTTGGTCTGAAAGAGACCCATGCTTCATTTCCAAGTTATAATTGGGTTTAATCAGAGCTTCAAATACTACTTGAAAAATTAAATAGCTACTGTGATAGCCACAGTGGTTAGTTACCATCATCGTTTCAATTTTTTTAAGTTTAACTCTTTATCTTCCCATTTCTCAAAGGGAACTAAAATGGCTTCTTTTAATAAAAATATTTGAATGCTATCAACTCTGGCAAAGCACTCTCCTCCCGTCTGCTTTGTAATCACCCAGCACCTACAAAAGAGCATGAGGCTCAGCTTCAGCAGTTTTTGAACCATGTATAATTTCTCCTCTCTCTTTATTTGAAGTTACACGCCCGGTTATGTTACAAAACATGTGACATTATCCTTCATTAAAATTACAATTGTTCTGTAATATATTTATATATTATATGTTCCCCTTTCTTACTAAGGAAAAGAATTGATTACAAGTAACTAATTATTTGAAATGAATTACTTCCGAACTCTACTTATCTTAATTAGCTTCTGGACAAGATTTTAAGAGGTGATCTGTGCATGCAGAAAAACCTGTGTATATGTTCAGATGTTTTGCCTCAGCTGAACAGCTGGTCATCTCTTGGCTAAGGGCTGCCGCAGAAAGAAGAACAAAACACCAGCTGCACCAACAGTTCTTTTCTGCAAGCACAGAATCGAGTTTGTGGATGTCATCCCACACTGGAATCCTGTTAAGGCTTTTCTCTCCTACTGCTTTCCCTTTGTACAACAGATGTGATACCTTTATACTTCAGGCACAAATACATATCACAAATATATTACCCACCAAACTGTGATAGAATAATTTGCTCAGAAACAGGAGTTATCACCTAAAGTGCACACAGAGTGGCATACTCTTCTGTTGTTACGCTTTGACTACATACTGAGTCACTAAATCAAAAGAAAGATCAACTTAAATAATACAGGAATAATATTACAACTGAAATTCTGGCAATTGTTTTTCTCAGTTTGCTGTCATACCTCAGTCAACTCCAATGTTCTGCTGTAGCCCATTGACAGCAAAGTCTTCCAGAGACTACAAAGTTCCCTTCCTTGTTCACTGGCTTCCATGAGATTCAGATCCATAAATCCTTGTTTTGTGAGTTCATTGTTCTCCATTTCAAAATTCTCTGTGTAATTTAAAACACACACACACAAAGTAGCTACTTTGTGGCAACAGTGGAAATGAACAGAAGTGTCCTTTACAAAAAAACAAATATTAGAGACTAGATATTACTCCTTAAGAGCTACACTGAACAGCAAAGGGCCCATCTAGTGCTGCAGCTTGTTTTCACAGTGGTCAGTCAGTTGCCCATGGAAGCCTGTTAACAGGTGTTACCCTGTGACTTGGAGGGTCCAGGGAGGGGCAACCAAATAACCAAAACAAACACAACAAGATGGGGAAATTAGCTGGAGCACTCTCTTGGCTAACGAGAGGCAGGGTAACTTAGCGGCGATCTTTTATCCAATGTATACAGCGTCAGGTCAGTGAGCAGTCAGACAGTTCAGACTAACAACAATATTTATTAAACAATTATTAAGAAAAACACAGCCTCACTACTAAATAAGAAATAGAAAAGAGAGTTTGGGGGAAATGGGTGATACGCCACCTTTCTCGTTGTCCTGAAGAAAGTCAATTGGAGAAAGGGAAACCCGGCATGGCGGCTGAGGGGAGCTTGCAGAAGAAGCGGCAGCAAGGCGGGATGGAAGTCCAAGCGTTCCAGCGAGAGATCCAAGCATTCCAAAGAGCTCTCGGAACTGGGGATTTTTATGGGGGAAGGAATGACCGTAGGCTAGCCTGGTCTTGGGCAAAACAATGAGTTTTGGGATGGAGACAATGTCTCCGAAAGGTCAGAATTTACATGATTGAGTTAAGGTCCGAATTGACAATAGTATGGACAGTATGTAGATGCGGCTAGCTTGGTAGTTTAAGCACTTAGCTCGCCAGGGTGCCCTTTCGGGACAGAAGTCTCTTTGTTTTAATACGCATCTATAATAAGGGTGTTTGTTTCGGGAGGTCCCCTAAAGCAGATCTGGCAGTTTCTGGCTTGCCTTGGTATAAACAAATGTGACTCGCGCTTGTTCGGTGGCCTCACAAACACTTGGCTGGTGGCAGAGCAGGGCCGAATTATGATATCAAAATGATATCTAAAGGTTACCAAAGGCCAGGCCAGTTCACGGTGGTAACACAGGATACAACTAGAGGTGCATCCTCCATCTCAGGCTCTCCAGCAACTGATATACAGAGGAACATTCTTCTGCCATTCGGAATGATATATAGCCATTTGATCAGCAGCCACTGATAGCCCTAACTTCCACAGAGTTATCTACACTGCTTTTAAAATTGGCCAAACTAGCAGCTATCACAACATCTTGTGACAGTGAATTCCACAGTTTAACCATGTGCTGCGTGTACAAGTACTCCTTTTTATCCATCTTGAACCTCATATCATTCAGTTTCAGTTGATAACCCTGGATTCTAGTACTACAACAGTGGAAGAAAAGTTCCTCCCCACTCTCCTCCCCCCACACCTTTCTTCCAATTTTTCCACTCCATGTATAATTTTATACACTTTTGTCATGTGTCCCCATACTCGCCGTTCTTTTAGACTAAACAGCCATTCCTGTTCCGCCTTCCTTCCTTGTCTTTGCTTCCTTTATCCCTTCCTTATTGCTACATCAAAATTTACATCTTAAACACCTTGAAACAGGGCCTTGTTCTTTTGATATGTGAAATGCCAAAAAGCATCTATACCTTGACTGTTGTATATAAATAATATTAATTTTCACAATGAGAACAAGATCGGATCTTATATTTTCAGGCTTCAGAGATTCTATTATGAAAGTTAAGCCTTGCTGATGGCAGTATGGTCTCCCATGTCAGACAGGCTTTTGCTGAGGAGCCAGACTAAATACACCAAACTACTGTGCAGTAGCAGTAGTGAGGGAGCAACACTGGTGGAGGATCTCTCAGAGTCAATGGCAGCAGCTCCATACTAACTCTTATTAATACCGCGCAGAGGGAAATGTGGTAAACCTCCTTTTGTAGATCTTGTGTGAGGAAAACCGTATGATAAGACAATCCAAAATAAAAGAAGAAATAGGGACAGAAGATGAGACTCTCATGTTGGATGTCACTCAATGAGCTAGTGGGGTAAAGCAGAGGACAGCTATGAGTAGCACTGTGGTTGATCATGCAACTGGACTCAAGCTGAAAGGACGTTCAGCTGTTGATGTGCTCAGAAGCTACAAGAAAGTCTGAGGCTGCACAACACACAGTAGGGGACCATGGAAGGTGAGAAACATGAATCAGGGAAAGACAGACATAGTAAAACAAAAAATGGAACTTATAAACATTGCAATACTTGGGGTGAGTGAGCTAAAGTGGACAGGAATGAAACATTTTGAGTAAGATAATTTCACAGTGTTTTACTCATAATATGAAAATCTAAGAAGATATGAGGTGGTATTAATAATGAGGAGGGACGTAGCAAAAGCAGCCAAAGTATATAATGCAAAGTCTGATCAAATAACACAAGAAGACTTCAGGAAAAACCCACCAATGTAACCATAATCCAAGTTTATGCTGCAAGTACAGAAGCAGAAAAAGAAAAAAACTGAAAGATTTTATGATGGGGTCCAGAAGAAATTGGATCACATACCAAAACAGGACTTCATGTTAATCACAGGCCTTTCGAATACAAAGTAAGAAACAGAAGAATGAAAGATTGTAAGAGAATTTGGTCTAAGATCAAGAAATGAAGCATGAGAGTGGCTGATTGAATTTTTCAAGCCCAACAGTTTATTCACCACAAACACATTCTTCAGGCAACTTTTAAGCCTAATTGACTGGGAGCCAGAAGAACTCTAGTCTGAAACCAGGGACATTGTGCAAAAGACACTATCTGCAGCCAAAAAGACAAAAAAAAGCCTCAATAGATAACAGATAAAACTCTTTATCAAGCAGTTAAAGAGAGATGAGAAGCAAAAATAAGAGGTGAAAGAGTCAGACTCCTGAATGCAAGTTTGAATGATGTGTGCAGGGGCAAAGAGAACTACTATAATAATCAATGCAGAGAAAAAGAAGGTGACAACAAAAAGTAAGAACAAGAGACCTTTTCTACAAGATGCAAGAAATCAAAGGGAAATTTAAACGAAGTGTGGGAATGCTATTCAATCAGCAGGGAAACATATTACATGATCAAGTAGAAATAAAACAATACATTGAACAACTGTATATAAGAGATGAAAAGATGAAATATTAATTTAAGGAAGAACTATTTGAAGATGAACCTACAGTTTTATAAAGTTTAATGGGAACTGTACTCAGGGCACTTTGAAGAAATAAATCACCAGGAACAGATGGCATACCAATAGAACTGCTTCAAGCTAAAGAGACAGAATCTACTTTAGTTCTAACAAAAATCTGTCAAGAAATCTGGAAAACAAAAGAATGGTCCACAGATTGTAACAGACTGCAGTAACAATTGCATTAATCTCCCACAGGGCAACTGCATTAATCTCCCATGGGAAAAAAAGTATGTTCAAAATTCTACAAGAAAGACTTTTGCCATATATGGAACAAGAAATGCCAGCTGTCAAAGCTGGGTTCAAGAAAGAAAGAGGCAGAAGGGACCATATTGCAAACATATGTTGGATAATGGAGCATACCAAAGACTTTCAGAAGAAAACCAGCCTGTGCTTTATAGATTATAGCAAAGCCTTTGATTGCATAGCTCATAAAAAATAATGGGTCACTCTTAAAGAAATGAGTGTGACACAACATTTGATTGTCCTGGTACATAACCTATATATAGGAGGCTACCATCAGGACAGAAAACAGAGAAATGGAATTGTTTTCCATTGGCAAAGGGATCAGGCAAGGGTGCATTTTTTACCTTATCTGTTTAGCTGAACATATTAGATATAAAGAAGAATTAGACTCAGAGGAAAGAGGCATCAACAGTTTAAGATATGAAGATGACACCATACTACTAGCAAAAAATAGCAGAGACTTGGAATAATTACTTAAAAAAGTCAAGGAAGAAAGTGTAAAGGCAGGTTTACAGCTTAACGTTGAGAAAACAAAAATAATGACCACAGATGTTTACATAACTTTAAAAAAGATGATGAAGACATTGAAATAGTTCAAGATTTTCCATATCTTGGTTCAGTCACTAACCAGAATGGAGACGGCAGTCAAGAAATCAGGAGAAGACTAGGGCTTGGAAGGGCAGCTGTGAAGGAACTAGACAAGATCCTCAAAGGTAAAGATATATAATTGAAAAGTAAGATTTGGATTGTCTGTGCCATGATAATTCCAACTTCTGTGCCTGTTTGTGAAAGCTGAACAATAAAGAAAGCTGATAGGAAGAAAATCAACTCATCTGAAATGTGGTGCTGAAGAAGAGTTGTATGGATACTGTGGACTGCTAAAAAGACAAACAAATGGGTCCTAGAGCAAATCAAGCTTGAAATTTCCCTAGAAGCCAAGATGACTAAGCTGAGACTGTCATACTTTGGACCTGCCATGAGCAGATATCACTCACTAGAAAAGACAGCAATGTTTGGTAAGGTAGAAGGCATTAGGAAAAGAGACAGACCACATCACAGATGGGTAGATTCAATCAAGAAATTCATGGTCGTGAGCCTGCAAGACTTGAATAGGGCTGTTGATGATAGGGTGACTGGAAAGTCTCTCATTCATAGGGTTGTCATAAGATGAAGCTGACCTGACACTAGTTAACCTACCACCACAACAAACAAAGATGACAGTGAATAATGAAATCTATGTGTCTGATTACCAAGAGCCTTAAAAACCTAGGTTATTTCTATGCTTTGACTAGAGAAAAATGTTTCAACATGGAGGTAACTAAAAACTAAAGAACTTTCTCCTTAAAATACACAAAATAATGGGTGGAGTTTCAGAACAAATGTATTTGTAGAAGAAATGCACTCCCAAGATTAAAAGTGCAATCCTGTACCAATTTATCTGTGAGTAAATGTCATGAAGCTCAACAGGACTTGCTTCTACAAGAAATGAACAGGATTATACTATGAAAAAGTAGAATATACACTTGAAGATGTAGGCAAGAATAGTACAAGACAATAGAAAAGTATGCCATGGCAGAAAAACACTTTATGTACATTTCTTATTAAACCTAAAAATATGAGTGAGAGAAGAAAAATCCAGAAAAATAAGCAATTCCAAGTGTTCAAGCGTGCTTTCTGTGATGGACAATCCCTTTACTCTAGTACCTGTTTTTCATAGGCCATTGCCTCAATTTTTTTCCTTTTTTGTCTTTCTTTTTGTGAATGTTCTGTATTTTTAAAAAGTGTGAGCTGCTTCTTTTGTCACTATTAGAGTTCACCTAACTTCTAGAGTAGGGGCAGGCAAGTTCTTGGGGTTCCAAGGGTAGATACTTCCCCCAGGAGGTGTCATGAGTCACACCACCTCTCAAAACTGGAAGCAGCCAGAAGTCCACTTCCAGATTAAATGAATGAATGAATGAATGAATGAATGAAATAATAAGTGAGTAGTGAATGAATTAATGAATGTTGGAGGGGGGACAAGATATGGGTGCCGGGGGAGACTATGTCACATTTTAAAAAAGAATCACCACTCTTGGAGGCTTCCAAGAGTGGCAGTTCCCATTTTTGACAGATTTTTGGTAGCAAGGCAAGGGGTTTAAAGAGGTGGGGGCAGCAAAACAGGCCCCTTTGTGTGTTTGCTTGTGGCCTGGACATTGTTCACTCTTGTTAAAGAGTCTTAAGAAGTCATGGGATAAAAAGCAGATACATAGCCACTGGTGTCAGTGCCAACAAATGAACTTTAAGGCAATATACAGCATGCAGCTGGCCAATTCATACACTGTAATTGCAGATAACATTTCAAACTAGTATTAATCTGTGGTGGTGGGCCTTCAAGCTATTTCCAGGGTCATAGTTCTATGCTCAGACCACCACACCAGACTGTCTCTCTATACAAAATAATTATGTCTTTCTAGTTTCTTTTTAAGAACTAATACCCTCCTTTAAAACAAATCAGTGGAAAAGGAAAGGAACACAGCAAAGAAGGCTAAAGAGCAGTGTCTAATAGTAGATGGGCAGTTCTCAGGCCGTAATCCTTGGTAGGAAAAGTTCAGGTGTTACAAACATGCCTCTATTTTTATCTATGAAATACTAAAGGGTATAAAATTCAGGTTCAGCACCAACAGAGGCTAACTCCTTTTATGCTGAGAAAACCTTTCAGTCCTACAACTTAGAAATGCATAATTTGTGAAAAGCAATACATTTCTAATAATACTCAGATGTCACCATTACAGCTAATGAAGTGAGCTGCTTTCAGTTAAGTAATTGAATCATTCCTGTTACACAGAATTTTAAAGATGGTCTTCTCATCACCATAACAATGCTAAATCATTGCTATAAGTTATTTAAGACGAGACTACCAATTTATAAATCTAAAGGTTCAGGAGCTACCACAAACTACTTGAACTTTGTTCTGAAGATTTATGATTTCCATTTGAACCCTCCAGCTGAATAATTGCCATGTAATCCATCCATTGCTTTCTCAGTTGCTTCCTTTTGACAAGCATACAAATGTATTGTGATGGTTGTTGTGTTTGTTCCAGAACAAGAGAAACAAAGGGCAAAAGGGTGTATTTTAGCTCTTGTACAAGATGTAAAGCCAAGCTGAAAATAAGGGCTTGGGTATTTCCAGAGGGAGTTTGACTTTTCCCTCTTTGAACAACAGACTTTCATGACATAGTACAGACTGCTTTTGGAACTCCCTTCAATTTCATTTTTCTGAGGCACACAGAATTAGTTGTGCTATTCACTGGATACAAGTCATTACATTAAAAGATGTCTATTTTCGTCCTTGTTAATGAAAACATGAGAAGTTCTGAAGATTTTTCGGAGCAATATAGAACAGGATCTATCAAACACTGAATATTTTAGCCAGAATGAGGTCTTTAGTTGTTTAGTTAAGCTGTTGCAGTCCTGTCCAAATCACTGATTCAATTTTTATGTGCTGTAATAAGGAAGTTTCTTCTAATTATTAACGAAATTGTCTGCATGACATCCATATATGTGAGAATGTATTATTATCATGCTTTCCCTAATTTGTCATAACAAAGGCCAAATAAAAAGGGACAATGTAATTTGTTTCATTTCTTAGATTTATACCTCACCTTTCTCCCTGCTACAAGGTGTTGTATCTGTAGATTATGTGTATGTGTATGATTTGATTAAAAGTCTCAGAAGGCATGATTTGATATAGACTTTTTTAAGAGCATGTAAGAAACTTGTGCACAAGGAAAGGCTAGTCCATTTTCTTTCTTGTGAGGAAAATCACTTTTCATGCCAAACCATATTCCTAACATTAAACAGAAGGAAAGTGACACATTTGAGTAATGTTGCTGGACCAGGAGCCATACTGCGGGCTTGTAGCCATAGCAGGGTAAAGGAGAGGAAGGCTTATACCGCATAATATGATGATCCTCTACTCAGATCACAGTTAGACCATTTCCCCCTACACTTGTTACAGTGCTATTGTTCCACTTTCAACATCCTGTGGAATTCTGGGGTTTGTAGTTTACTAAGGCCAAAGAGCTCTCTGGCTGAGAATTCTAAATGCCTCTCCCTAAACGGCAAATCCCAAAATTCTATAGAAAGTGGAATAATAGCATTGTAACAGTGTAGTGTCGAAATGGCCTTAGTTATATAAATACAGTCAGTTTTAGAGGGAGTTACATGAAACCTCAGAAATTTCTTTTAAAATGAAATATATCTATATATACAGAACAGCAATGCATTCATTTTTCTCTGAAGGAATAACTACTTCAGAAGATCCCCTTTAAAAAAAACCTGATGACGTGGGGTCCCTCCAAACAAACCAAGAGAAGAGCTATCAGTGCTAACAGCCTGATGGGTTAGGGATGCAGTTTGTTTGCTGTTCCTTTCCTTTAAGAGAGGGATAAGTGTGCACTGCATTGCTGGACTTAAACTAGTATTTTAATACATGAATAAGGCATGACACCAAAGAGTAAAGAATTCCTGTGGAGAAGACTGTAGCTTTTCTTTCCTTTGGTAGGCTTTCCTCAGTCCCCTATATTATCTTGAGAGACTGTATAAATTCATCCTTGCTATTTACAAACTCAGAAGTAAATTTTAAAAATGATAACAACAACAACAAGGGAGACATATCAATCATCACTGCTGAAATCATAGACATTAGAGAATTGCCTATGGTACAAAACCAAATTCTACAAGGCATTGCAAATGGTAAAAGATGTACTAGCTGGGGGGGGGGCTTTTTTTTGCTCATTAACAAAGGACTGTTGCTTGAATGGTTGGAAAATGAAAAAGAAACTTTACTATAGGAAAATGACATTTAGATCCCCTATACTAAATAAATACAGCTATATGCTATTGCAGAATAAAATGGCCACCTAAAGTGCTACTCACATCTGATATGAGACTTACAAGAACTGCAAGAGCAAAACCCATTGAGAAGATAAAGCAACGGAGGGTCTGATTTTTCCTCCCTTTTTTGTTATCTTCTAACACAACACCCCATTAAGGACGTCTGACAGTCTGACCTCAGGCAGTAGCAAAATAAAGCAAAAGAAAATGGAGGTGCTGGAAGAGAGAATGAAAATGACAGTCAGGGGACTGAAAGAGCTGCCTTTGATACTACAGAGGTGGAATCTAATAGTGAGAAGGAAAAGAAATGAATTTGTGAAGAAATAAAAAGTAGTAGTAACAATAGCACAAAGCAATTGCACATTCAGGAATATGTGCCACATGCAGCTTGAGATATTGAGTTACATTGCTACATAAATGTCTGATACAGTTGATACATTTTAATTAAACATTATATGGTGTATTGAATATGTTCAAACCACATAAGCAGTTAATTGAAAATTAAATTATAAATGTCTGTGTCTCCTTCCTTCCACATAGTCTCTTCTTAATACACTATGATGCTAAGTAATCAGCATTTCTATTTAATCAAATATCTAGTTATCTAAATACTATTTGCATATTCAGCTGCGGTCATTCAGATAAATGAAGATACAGTTGTGTGTAAAGAGGATATATCTACATACAGAAAAAAAAAATCAATTTTACCTTTGGATAAGGCCCAAGTGTCTTCATCACATTTCTCACCACTAGTTCTCATTTCAAAGAAGTTGTATTCTTCCAGGCTGAGCAAACCATTTCCATCCAAATCAATCATTTCAAATATTTCTGATAAGACAGCTCTGAAAGGATGAGGGAGACAAAAGAGTTCAACAGATCATCTGCTTTCTTTGTCATTACATTTGTGGGACTCCTCAACACAGGAGACTGTTTTGGGGTGATAAATATGAAGAGTATGGAGAGGAAGAGCGGAAATTTTCACAAAAGGTGGCTTGCTTTACCTAAACTCCTCAGTAAGTGCCAACTTTCCACTGCCATCTCTGTATATGAGTTTGGCTTCTCCTTTAATTTCCTTTTTCATTTTTTTAAATCTACAGCCAGTGGTAAAAGGAATTAACCAATAGACACCTGCACCAAGTTCACCTCTCCAGCCAAAAACCTATTATAAAGAAAAAGATAAATGTGGGATTTTCTGGTTTTCTAAGGGCACCACCATTACTTGACAAGTATTTCAGAAGATCAGACACTAAAATCATTTCATACATAGACTATGAAGGATCTAAAAAAAATTAGCATTAAAGATAATAAAATAAGAGCCAATGAATATACTGAACTGAATACTAGGCTCAAAAATTTGAAACCTGGGTCTAAACTGTGACTCAGACCTGCCTCCTCTTTCACATGGCAGTTTGTGACACAGTGTTTGCTGTAGACAGCATGTGATCAAGTTGTTTGGCATCCATCCTCTGCAAGTCTGGAGGTACACATTTCTCACTGCACTTTTCATGTTTACTGCTAAAGGCTGGTAAGCAAAGGGTGAACCAGCTCTGCATAAGAATATCATTCTGGCATCTTGTATGGTCAGTCCTGAATGACACTTAAAAAAATTTCTCTGACTACTTAGCATTTCTCTGACGACTTTAACATTGATTTAGCCACCTTTTTGACTAAGACCATTTGCAAACTTGCTTATATAATCTGCTCTATCTCTTATTTTACAACTGGGCAGCCTGGTATTATTGTTGTAATAATTGCTACATACATCGAAACAGTTACTCTTTTCAATATAAGAGACTTAAAATGTTTCTGACCTCTTTATTGTGTAGTTCTGTGAAATTCACAAGCTGTAAATTCTCTTCTGTTTCATTGTCCTTGAATATATACAAAGCTGAGTCCACTGCTAACCATGGTGAACATTTATCTACAAAATGTGATACAATCATTTATCAATTTATATCTCTCCTTTCACCTGATATGGGGCACAAAGCAGCTGGGAAAAACTTTGGAAAATTAATTTTAAAAAGTAATTAGCTATAGATCCAAGGCAAATAAAATAGCCAGTTACCATTTTTTCGTGTTTCTCAAAAGCAACTAAAACAGTAACTTCCCAGGATAAAGGTCACTCTCTGTTCATCTCATTTGCAAATCTATAAAATCACAAGGCCATCTATTTGATAAAAGCTAAGTATTCTTACCTTCCCTTTGACCAAGCTTTGCAGGCTTAATGGTGATACACACTGTGGATCTCTGGGATAAGAACAACTTGTACTTATGACTAATTACCTCCCCATTGTCCTGTAAGAAGAAGCATCCTTTGGCCTGTGCATGATGCCATTCCTAGAAACAAAACAAATAAATAGCAAAAGAGATGTTATTCTTTTAGGCTTGGGTAGCCATGCCTATGGTTTGTTGGCTGAGTGCTTCCGCTGGAGGTAAAGTATTAGCTCTTCTTCCTTTTGGGAGATTTATTTGCTAAACTGCCTTTCTTAGATACATTATTTTATAAAAGTTAATAAAACCTTGGAAAAGTTACTTTTGAAACTATAACTTCCATTATTCCAGACCATGGTGGCTGGGTGATACTGGGAGCTGTCATACAAATAAATTAGCATTTCCAACTTTTGAGGGTAGTTAGCCTTTGGACAACTGGGAACATGTTCCATCTAATGTAAGCATCTTGAGCTTCCTGCAACTATCTTCCTCCTCCTCCTCCAAGTTCCACTTTTATTTACAAACAGACTCAAAACCTTCACTAACTCTCCCATTCCACTTACATCAAGGTTTATCCTACTCTAAAAACAACAAGGTTCCCTACTTATTCTCTCAAAGACTGTTTATTATCCTATAAAGTCAATTCCAAAACCTCTGTAGCTTGATATGCTTGCTTAATTTTTGTGTACTGAATCCATAATATGTTTCTTTGGTTTTTCTTTAATGTTTCTCTTCATGCTTTTACTCTGTTCAATTGCACCTGTGACAAATGCCTCTGTATCAGTACACAATGACTTTGAGTAAAACTCACTTACGTGCATCTGCCTGACGGAAAATACCACAAATTTAATGGATTTACTCTCAGGTAAGAATGTAGAGGATTTCGATCTTAGGATTCAACTGTAAGCATGTACACAAATTTAGAAAATATATCTTCATTACAGGTCAATCCCACTGAACAGGCACTTCCTTTTAATTAAAAAACAAAACAAAAACAAAAACAAAAAACTCACCATGATGGACACTGGTTACATGTGAAATTTCCAGACAGGCATCTGGAAGGTAGCTATTACACATGATTGTCCAATTTAGAACATGAGAAACTGCACTGCATGATTTTTCAATTTACAAAACATGAGGAGCAAAAACAAAAACTAAATCTCTCTGGAAAATTAAATAACATGTCACATCAATTGAAACACCACTTTGATGCTATAGCTAAGCAAAGTGCTGTTTCTACTGCTACTAGTACTAATAATAATAACAGCAATACTTACAGAGCAATGCTTTGAGGGAGGGAAAAGGGAAACTGAGGCAAGAGAACTGTATTGGATTGTATCTGCTGGGTGGAGGCTAAGTGTTTGTGTGTATTGGTGTACTTTTGTCCTTTTTATTTGATTGCTTATTCTCTATTGATTGGGCTAACGTCTCCTTCCACTGCATCCAACAGGAAAGAAAAAGCTGTGCCACTTTCCAGGTTTATGTCAAGGGCATGGAAAGCTTTGAAGCCTGCAGAGTGTGTCTTCTGATATACTCAACAAGCTGTAAGAAGACACGTGAAAACTCTAGTATCCCCACCTAAGGACAGGTCTCTTACTCTGCCTTTGGAAAAGATCCTACAGTGCTTTCACAGAGACAACAAAATTTTCAGTCCTAGAACACAATTCTGTCTGCTTTCTTTTTCATGACATTTGTGATCAGTGTAGGCAAGGACCACCAAGATGACATTAGGCCCACTGAAGCTATGCTGAATCCACACCCCACCCATTCTAGGCAGATTTTAGCCAGCAGAAAAGTTCTGATGGCTGAGATCAGCTGAAAGAGGAGGGGACTTCTAGCAGAAGAGCATTTCTACTAACAGAAGATGCTTGTGCTCAGTCCCAGTCCCTATAGCTGATGCATCTTTGAGGTAGGATTGCAGTGTCATGTCTATTTAGCTTTTTCTAAGCACTGGCAATATTTCATGTGCATTATCTCATTTTAAAGTGAGTGTGTATTACTATTCCCCATCGCAGATGGTAACTGAAAAAAAAAAGCAGCATGCTAAGGCTACCTTGTAAATTTGCAGATGAAATATTTCAAGGCAGAGACTTCTCATCTTATACTGTACCTACTTTGTGACTACAATGTATAGGCTGTATTTAAATATTCAGTTTAAAACATGCTGGTGGGATTACAGGAGGGATTTTACCACGTTTGAAAATGCAGGTAAAAATTGGTTGCAATAATTTCCCCATTGTAGAAAGCCATGAGAAGCACCAAAAAAGCCAATCCCTTGCCTGTTACGCTCTTAGAAACCATATGGTGGTGCTGCAGTCCCTGAATCCAATTTCAAGACAGCGATTCTAGTGCTTTTCCAACTGATGTTTGTACACCTTGTAAGCATATCTCAGCTTGCAGCAGGATGCATGATGTGGAGGAATAGGGACGTTTGAAATTAAAAGGAAAAAGATACAAACTTGTCAAAATATCAAATAGATGTAATGAACTATCAGGGTTACAGTGATGCTACATCAAGCAGTGAAAGTTTATTTGTGATATGACCATGGCTTTCAGCTTTGAGCGCAACTACCAATACAATTACTATTCATCTTGCCTGGGTTTTTCCACACAGGTTCTGTTGAAATGGATTTTGAAACAGCAGCTGCAAACTTATCCGCACTTTCTGCATGTAAGTCCCATCAAATGCTTAGGATTATAAAGCGCAATGCAAAAAAAGAAGTAGACTACATTTCTACATGCCTTGTTTAATCTAAATCATGAGAATAGTTGTGTTGTGGAAGGGTCAACTATCTATGCCAAAATCCAAAGGAAAAGTTAAACCAGGTGACAAATAAAACATTGGCTTCTGATAATATTTGCCACACATTTGAGTGCAACTGCCTTAGTTAAATACAACTGCACTAAATTGCTTTTTTAGTTTTCAATACTGTAAACATATTCTATTTTCTTATATATTTATATGCTGTTGTTTTATAAGAATTTATTCCTATGTTCACCTTCTATATACCACCACACAACTGCAAAACTCGACATCACAAATTCTGTTGCTTTTTTATATTGTATAACTCTAGAGCTCTCTATCTTTAATGAAGTACAGCAGACTAGTCAACCTTCAGTCAGATTTCAAGTTAATTTTTGAAGAAAAAAAAATTCATACTGCCAAACCTTATAAAGGATAAAAAATGGAAAAGCTGTACTAAATGTGTTTTATACTAAGGACGGACATATCAGTTAAACTCCATTTCATTTCTGTATTTACCCTGAAAATGATATCAAAAATTTTGTAAAATCAAGAAATTACCTTTTCTTTCCCCTATGGCTTGTCTTTCTTCATTAACTAACCACACTTAAAATGACCAGAAGATGTGCGCCTATTGATGAACATGTTAAAAAGTGGTGCTGCAAAAGTATAGAGAAAGGATAGGATCTAATGATGCTTTGTTGCTTGCAGGGGTATTTTATAGCCTAAAAGATGGCTACTTCGGTAGTTCATGAAGAACCACAGTTCTATAATGCCATGGAAGGAAGCCTTTTTTTTTTTTGGTTTCTTTTGAGTGCCTCCCAGCTAACTTTCTGCTGGCATAACAGAAGTTCCTCTGAGTGTAAAAGTCCTGCCCCACTGATGCCGATTTACTTCTGCAACATACTATGATTCATTGGTGGGCAGCAAACAGAGTGTAGTATTGCCACCTAATTAATATCAGGAAAGGAAAGAACATAGATTAATTACCAGTCTGATTGTTCACTAATAATGGTGCAGAAAGGTACTTTTCATTACTAATTCATTAGGCCATTGAAACAGAACCAGTTAGTACTAGTAGAAAACTATATATTTTCACACACAACATATCACCCTTGAACATACTGGAATTACAGGCTAAATTGCACAGGGGTTCAGATACCTAAACACACATACACACACAAATCCTCAGAGACGATGTTTTAAAATTTTAATATAGAACAAATGTCACTGCCTAGCAATGTTAAAGATATAAAGGACTTCAGAGTTCAATAACAAATACAGAGTTGTTATTTGAAACAAAAATGTAACTCAAGAGAACAATCAGTTCAGTCTTCTAGCTGCAGTTATATTAGGTGGTCATAACCATTCTTTCTCCCTCACACAAAGGTCTCAAGGTGCACATTTTTAATGTATCTTAGTGGTTTCCAGCTAATGTTTTATATTTCTCTAGCTATTATTTTCTGTTGAAAGAAAACTAGTAAAGGTTGAATCAGGAAAGGGAAAACAAAGGGAAAAAGATCAATATTAACACTCTACAAATATTGACTTAGCAAAGTGACTTTGTTGTCTCTCTCCCACAGGAATGGATATTGAATGAATGACTTATTTAAAAGAAATTACCTCTAAAACTTATTAGTGTAAATAATAGTCAATATTTTCAGGCTACGGCATATATTTACCAATTAATGTCTTCTGATCTGGGTAGGTTTGAAGATATTAATTTCCAATTACCCTTCCTATAGAGAATTGTGATACATAATCTTTCAGGCTACTTAAGCATTTAAAGTACTAATAAATTATTCAATTTTGCATTTCTCACACAGTCATTAACAATTTTATCCAAGAGTGATTTTCTTTATGGAAAATGTTGTTTCTCCTAGCAAACCTTCACACCTGAAAAATGATCCTAAATCACGGGACGTCAGCAAAACCAACATAATATAAAAATGTTTATAGTGTTTTGCAACCACTAACATCTGTGTCCTATATTGTTGCCCTTGACAAGCAGTTAATAAACTATAAGCTACAAAAAGAAGAACAATTGTTTTCTGTTTAAAATGCACCGCCTATACCTGGTGAGAAGAAGCACAAGTCAAACTGAATTAACAGACAAAGTCTACCTTTGTTGTATTTCCTTCAATCAGCTTTGAGTTTTTGTTGTAGCTGGCACCCATACTGATAGTAGAAGAAACACAAGCTTTGTGACCTGGAACTGAACAGCGTTGCCCACCTGTAATAGAATTTTATTTACTTGGCATTTTATTATATTTATTTCATAAAAATGTGAAAACTGTAAGGCACACTAAAAAAAAAGCTTCTCTTATAATTAGCTAATCAGCTTTCTGTTCTCTTGAGCCAAAGCATAAATCTGCATAAGCAGGTTAGTTCCTACTTTGATTTGCACTGAACCTGCCAAGTCTACTTGTAAAGAACCTCCAACCTTGCATCTGCCAAGTGACATTTGCACTCAGACATTACAGAATCCAGCTCATCTATTAACTCAAACATCAGAGCCACATCTTGATGTGCCTTGTAGTACTGTGCCAAATCTTACCAAGATGAAGGTTTCTCATCTCAAATATTTCCCACCAATTCTGATCAAAATTTCATGGGGAAAGGGCACCTTCGTTTGGACATATATGTGAATTTATTTCTATTTGTGCAACTGTGTAAATGCACAAAATGTGGAATAATTTTACTTGTTTATATACCTGCTTATATGCCTGTTTATTTACTGGTTGTTATACAGATCTTTCTGACTTATGGATCTCTATCATAGTGGTTTCTTAGGAAGACTTATTCAAAGAAGGTATGCCATTGCCAATCTCTAAGGCTGAGAGAGTATGCCTTGCCCAAGATCACCCTGTGGGTTTACACGGCCAATTGAGGATTCAAACGCTAGTCTCTCAGAATCCTAGTCTAATATTCAAACCACTACATCATGCTGCCTCTCTCCCATAATATATAAGGGTATTTATGTACCACCCTTCATTTTTAAACCAGAGAGTAGTATAATGAATATAAAAATGCAGAATGATTATATAGATGATTCCAAGAAGTTCTGGAATGGAAGGAAACTGCGTTAAGCACTTCCTTTACTGAATTCTAATGGACATCTTGCCTGCTTTCAGCAAAAGTGAACCAATGACTCATAATAAAGGGGAAAGCTTATTTGCCAAGATACAAACTATGGAAGGAATTGCTTCACTAAACCAAGTTTTGTTGCACTTTGCTACTATGCAAACTTTCAAGTTGCACAGAACTTTCATGAAAGGTGCACTGGCTGTGAACTTGGGGCATCAGTCAAGAAGTCATTATTATAATATTTTCAGTCTAACCAACCCAGGTCTTTTCAACTCCTGTTCATGGCTATCATCCCTAAAAAAGTTAAAAACCACATTGATTTCCATTCTTTAACCCTTTTAGGAGTAGGTTATCTGAAGGACTCTGACTATATTCTCCCAGATGAGCCTGCTCAGGCTGTGAGATCTTTTAGGGAGGCCGTTCCTTCCATCCCAACACCTTCTGCGGCACATCCGCTGGAGACACAAGGAAAGGATTCTCAGAGAATATTCCCATGCTGTGCAACTTGCTAATGAGGAAGAGTAGACTAGTTCTTTCCTGATCACCTTGGCATAGCCAGGCAATGACATTTTTATTTAGGTGAGTTTTTGGCCACTGACTTCATTTGCTGCAGAAGAGGATTTGAACTAAGTCTATTGGGAAATTTTAAAATTGTATTTTTAACTTCGCATACTTAAAACACATTTTATGCTATGTATGTATTCTGTCTGTTTGTGAGTAGCCTTTGAGTCCCATCTGTGGGACAAAAGTAGGGTATAAAATAAATAAACCTGTGGTTTTCCAGAAATTGTTGTGAGTCTAAGACCATTTCCACTGGTGTTACAGTCCTGCTATGGGGATGGGATGGCAGTTGTCTGTGGGCCGTGCTTCTGCACAACATTGTCATGGTCCCATTGCCATCCCAGCCCCACCCATCATGATTGTGAAATATTCCCTTAATGGATTAAGTCTGTTAAGCGCCTGCAATCACACAACGCTCCCATCCTTACCTGCCATGCAGAAGGACAAGAAGTAATGGAGGCGCTTCCCTCCCCAGCACAGCAGGGGAACGAGCCTGGCTGCACTGCAGAAGGCAGGCGCATGTCGCTCACACTCCTTGCTGCAGGGAGCTGACCGGGTGAGAAGGGAAGTGTTCCCATCACGCTCCATTCCCGGCAAAGGCACTGCCAGGATTGCGACGGGAAGATGATGAGATGAGGTAATGTGCAGAAATGGCCTAACTCTTTTCGGTTTCAGCCAGGATAGTCAGTGGTTAGGGTAGTGGTAGGTGTCATCCAGTAATATCTGGAGGGCCAAAGTTTCTAATCTTAGATCTCTAGGAAAGTGGCATAATTTAGGCCCTTTCTGCAGCTTACCTTCTCACGCTGCTGGAGTGTGGGCCTTGCGTGAAAAGCCTGGGCAGGCAGGCTCTTGCAAGCCTCCTGCTTCCCTGCTGCTCGGGCTCCGCAGCTCCTTCCTGCTCGCGCGAGAGCCCTGCCTGCGCCCCTTCCTTCCTTCCGCAGTGCAGCCTGGGAGTTGTAGGCTGCGCTGAGGAGAGGATGCATGACAGGCCTGGTTCCAGAGGCTCTGCACTGCAGGTGAGTGCGGCCCAGGCCTGTGAGCCTTGTGCAAGCGCAGCTTATTTTCAGCTAAAAGCCAAAAATAAGAAAATGCATATTTGCTGCGCTTGCGGGCCTTGAACGTGGCAGAAATGGGAGTGCGTCATGCAGACCACTCCTGACATTTACACGACACTCAAGGGGCCCTTTCGCTTGTACACTGCCATGCGAAAAGGGCCTTAGTAATAAAGCATATTTATTTATTTAATGAATTTACATCCCACCTTTCTCCTGGAATGGGATCCAATGTTTTACGGGCATATGCTTTGCATGCAGAGGGTACCAGATTAAATCTCCAGTGCTTTGAGATGCAGATGGGAAAGACACTTAACTAAATACTTGGAAAGCTGCTACCAGTTCGTAGAGACAATACAGAGTTAGACAGATTCATGATCTGACAAAGTATAAGGCAGCCTGCTGTCTTCACAGTGCTTTTGCAGTACCATAACTATGACTGCTGAATATAAATCATGTAAGCACAACATTACAAAGATGTTTTAGCCCAAGAGTAGGCAACATAGCCAAGGCTTCATGTAGCTTCCCAAGATTGTCTTTGTGCTCCCCAACCCCTCCACTCTCTTTTTCCAGTTTAAAAAAAAACAAATTGTCTATTTCAGAATCCTTCATGAGTGGTCATTCTCCTTACAGATAGGTCACAGGCCTTCCTGTATTGTTTTATATTTTTTTAAAAAAATTCTGCCTGTCTGTAATTGGGCAGTCTGTGAGGTCCACAGAGGATCCCGGGGTAGGTATCTGGCTTCAGGGTCCCCTAATATTGACAATCCCTGTTAGTTTGTGTACAATTACAATATGTAAGTAGATTAGTAAAACTGAAATGAATAGACTGAGTAATATCAAAAGAGTGGCTGCTAGCCCATTTATAGTCTGTTTCATTTCAGTGAGAAATTCAAGCATATATTTAAATTTGCCCCACTGAAATTAAGCGGACTTTAAAACGCTTTATGTTGCTTTTATCCTGAACAATATTTTTTTTTTGCTATATATGTTGTATATATTTGTTTTTGTTGTATACTTTCTGACTTATAGAGGACTTAAGGTGAACTTATCATGGGGGTTTTCTTGGAAAGATTTGTTTAGAGGAAGTCTGCCTGTGCCTTCCTTCAAGGCTGAGAGAGTGTGACGAGTGAGACTTGTCCAAGGTCACCAATGGGTTTCCATGGCTGAGAGAAGATTTGTTCTCCAGAATTGTAGTCCAATGCTCAAACCACTTACACCACACTGGGTCTCAAGTATATGCTATACTACACATATTTTTTTCTATTCTGCTTTTGGATATAGTCATAATAAATCACCTGATATTAGATAAGGAAAAAAACTTTAATAAGAAATACATCCAAACTTGTTTTGACCCTAGGGAAATAATGACATCAGATCTATCAGCAAAGCAGAAATTATTTTTTTAGCTGTTCATTTCAGAAATGGAAAACCTACACCAGTCACGATGCTGAAGGGAAATCTATGGAAAGGACTTTTTGAGTTTAAAAATGAATACCCTTTTTAAACATTGGTCCAGCTTCTGTTTTCCTTGTAGTTTTTGGTAATGGTTTTGAAACTGGTGATCTTGCCATTTCTGATGAGCTCTCAAGCTGGCTTCCAAACTGCTGACGCTTCAGTTTACTGTCAGCCTCCAGTTTCTCTAGTGCATTCTTCAGACACTGTTCATTGACTGTCATATACAATTTACAAAACTGTAAACAAAAACAGACATGCACCTTGGTCTCTCAAGTATTCTAGAAGAAAAATAAACACAGGCACAACTAAGCAGGAAAAAGATCAATAGGTAAAGAATATTTCCTCTGGAAGCACCATGCTCATTTTATTTTCATGAATCACACTGACCACTCTCCAGTGACACAATAAAATGGAGCCATGATTCAGTGAGGAGATCACACATCTGAGAGAAAATAAAAACAAAAAGTTCCCACAAGATAAGATTTATACTGTCTACAAGACACATCTGTGGATAAACTGGCTTTTTAACATCTAATTTTTAATGGAGAAAGATTTTCCTTTTCTTTTCTATGGATCTAAATGGGAAGCTCTAATGAACAATACAGTCACTGTATTGACAAGATAAAGCCCTGAGATAAAATAAACAAACTAATAATTCACACAGAATGAAGAGTTGTATTTTTAAAAAATATACTGCTTTAGTTATAGCGACAAAGATAATATTGTGATAGCTGGCTCTACATACAGTGAAAAACATTTCTAACCAACAGCCTTTAAGTATCTCTCATACTGTACTTGCTACTTCTCCCACTTCTCTTTGTTATAAATGGGGGTCCCTATAACTGTAGTGTAAACTCTTGAAGCAAAAAGGAATAACAACATGGTTTTCATGGGATATTCTGGAAGCCATGCCCTATGAGGAGAGGTTTAGGGAGCTAGGTATGTTTAGCCTGACAAAAAGAAGGTTAAGAGGAGACATGATAACCATGTTTAAATATTTGAAAGGATGTCATGTTGAAGGTGGAGCTTGTTTTCTGCTGCTCCAGAAACTAGGACACGGAGCAATGGATTCAAACTACAAGAAAAGAGATTTCACCTAAACATCACAAAGAACTTCCTGACCGTCAAAGCCATTCGACAGTAGAATATGCTGCCTCAGAACATAGTGGAGTCACCTTTTTTAGAAGTTTTTAAACAGAGGCTGGATGACTATTTGCTGGGGATGCTTTGAGTGTTTGTTCCTGCATGGCAGGGGGTTGGACTCAATGGCCATTAGGGTCTCTTCCAACTCTATGTTTCTATGATTCTATGATTACTTCTGCTGGGTAAAATCTCTATTGCAGCAATGGGCAAAATGTAACCCTCCAGATATTGTCTGACTGTAGCTCCCATGAGCCCAACCAGTGTGAGGGATGATGGGAGTAACAGACCAACAACATGTCAAGCGTTGTACTTTGCCCATACCTGCTGTATGGCTGCATTCATCTCTTTCTAAGTATTTGTCTTGCACATACAGATATTTCTACTGTCATAGGCATATTTTGTGAGGACAGGAACCAGCCTTCTTGGTGGCTTCTCCCAGGCTGCAGAATTGCCTCCCACGGGAGCTGGTTCCTTTTTTGTCCTCTTTGCAAGGATCTTTTTGTTTAGGTAGACCTTTGGCTGTTAACTGGTGGTGGTAGAAGGGTGTCTTAAAGGGCTTCAATGCACTTTTATTGTCATCAATAGAGGAGTCATCCAGTGTATTATCAGAAATGTTCAGACACCTCCGCACTCCCCAGTTTTGGCCTTCTTCACCAGGAGGAGAGGAGAATGAGACAGGGGAGGGAGGGTCTTTTTCTTCCTTCGCTCCTTTTCCCATCTTGGCTTCATCTCTTCCTGATGAAGAAGGCAAAAAAGGGGGAGTGCTTGAGTGTTTCTGACAGACTGGATGGCTGGAAAGGAAGAGGAGGGAAGAGAAAGAGAAGGGCAAATGCTGGCTGGCTGCCTGGGCCTATGCATTACTGTTCAATCTACTCCAGAGCCTTAAACTGGTGGGAAGAAGCAGGAGAAAAGTCTTTCCTTCCCCCGGTACCTCTCAGAGAAGTGCGCACTTACTTATTTCTCCTTTCTCTCCCAGTTTGAAGACATCAATGAGCAATTTTATATAAATATTTCGTGCACTTTGGGGATTTAAATCTTGAATGAAGTCTTGTGGGTTCATAGCAACAAAAGATATTTAAAACGGGTCCCTAGTTTAAAAAAAGGTTAAGAACCACTGCACTAGGGTTTTAAATCTTGAATTAAGTCTTGATGGTCCACAGCAACAAAACATATTTAAAGAGAGTCCATGGTAAAAAAAAAGGTTAAGAACCACTGATTTTATAGTAAGCCTGATACAGGATGGTTTACAATAGGTTACACTAGGGCAAGATAGTAATCTTTTAATTAATAAATAAATAGTAAATAAATGTACCTTGTAGTAGTCAAACTTGCCATCGCTGTTCACTTCAGCCAATTCAAGAACTGCATTAACTTCATCAAGAGTCATTTTTTCACCTCTCTGCAAAACAATGTCAGTCTAAGTTACTGATAAAGCATGCATCAGTATATTATTATCCTGAAAAAACGACAACAGTTAACAAATGCTAAAAGCATTTCATCAGAAGTATATCTGAACTTCCAAAACTATCAGCAATTATGCCAATTCAGCTTTTCTAATTACCCTCCCTGCCGCATCACTTACAGTTGTAAGGATTTTAGAAAGTTCACTATGGAGAAGACAGCCATCGTTTTTTGCATCTATTTTTGAAAATGCTTTAAGTAGCTCTGTATTCTTAACAGGTTCTTCTTGTTTTAAAATGAAACAAAAATCATCAAAATTCAGTGTGGTAGTCTGGGGAGTCCAATATTTATCAACTGTCTTCTGAGATGGATTTCTTCCTGCTTGCTGAAGTACTGCATAATAAAGCAAAAGATTAGCATGTATTGATACTGATTATAGGTTTGTCAAAACAGTCGAAAGCTACACTGATACAAATCCATCTTTATGAGTGTGGGGACTCATTCAACCTTGTGAACTAGCAAAGACACAGAAGTGCAACACCAGAAAATCTTCAGCAGCTAGTATTCACTCACTCACTCACTGCCAAATAAAAATTCTCTTTCTTTTCTACACTTTCCACTTAGTCCTGGAAGGAGGAACTCTTGACTATTCTTCTCAAACTATAAATCTTGTATTTTGCTTGAAGTCACAAGCAACTTTGCCCTGTAGGCCTCAGCCCAAATCTTGAACACAGGATAGATTCCTAAAACACATTTATAAAAAGAGTGACATCTGTTCCTAACTGATAAAAGTGTTACAGAGTCGATTAGTGCAGAAATGTTTGTTCTTTGCCCTCCAGTAGAAGTACTCTTATATCAGAATAAAACAACATAGATCAAAGAATATGAAAAACCTTTCTTCTTAACTGATGGATTATTTACATTTCAAAATTATCTGTGGAAACTTTAATCACAATCCAGCCCCACATACCTACTCACAAACTCCTTTTTAAATCTAAATCCATATACCAAGAGTGCTTCTGTTTAAAAAAGTAAACTGATGGACATTTGAATCTAGTCATGTGGGTTACTGGATCAGGGATTAGGGTAAATGCCCATAAGGCATTTTTGTTATGTGACTATTTTAGCTGTCTGAGAAGACAACCTGGCATCCTACTTTAACCTTGTGTTCATGTTCTTAAAAGGAAAAAAAAATCACTTCACTGCCCTAGAGAAAGACTGTAAAATCTGCTGTTTGGTATATTATTAATATACACTGAGACATCAATACTAGCTGTGACCTGCTAACTAGTCTCTTCAAGACTACTTTTTAAGGAAGTTCTGCCACCTTACCCTTCAGATGTACATTTTTTAAAAAAGGGTTGGATTCTGGTGCCTACAGAGACATTTTAGTTTAGGACAGTGTGTTATATTTCAACAAATAAACGAAAGTCTTAGAAACAAGGATTTGAAGAAGCAGGTTATAAATTACAAGGCAGAACTTGTGATAGTCATCAAATATCATACAAGTCAAAACAAATGTCACTCTTGATTCCTTGTCAAAAATAAATCTGAAGGTTGTAATGGAATAAAATACATGTTCCTGTTTGGTTGTTTTTAAACAGTTCCACAGATCTGTAGAAATAAAATGGTCTTGAACTCTTGTCTTTCCTAAGCTGACCTTGAAACAGACATGGCCAAACACTTGCCGTGTACCCAAGTGACATATGGACACAGATGAAAGAACTAGTATGGAACAGAGAGAAAGCATTTGTTCACACCATTCATATTTAACATCCTGATTAGTAGAAGATAACACTGAGATTTTACAAGCAGCAGTTCTGAATATTTAATAGAGCAGCACACCATATAAGGATGTTGTAAAAGAACTGGACTGCCCACCCAAACATGTATCAGATTATACATTATTACTGTCCTTTCATGTAAATTTCTAGCTATATATGTAAGTAAACAAATAGCAGCAGCTACAGTTATCACTAAATGCAGCATATGTCAAACTATTAAAACTCTTACTCCCTTGTTCTAAACCAGAAATGGGCAACTTGTGGGCCTCCAGATGTTGTTGGGGATGGGGAACCCTCCATAACTCGTTTTGTTGGAGGGTCTTAATTGTACCCTATTGCCTAGCCCTGTTCTAA
Organism: Iguana delicatissima; assembly: GCA_948472985.1. Taxonomy (NCBI): domain Eukaryota; kingdom Metazoa; phylum Chordata; class Lepidosauria; order Squamata; family Iguanidae; genus Iguana; species Iguana delicatissima. The sequence goes on from CAOKZL010000056.1 coordinate 665,607, forward strand.
ATGTATGCCACTTTCTGAGCACCAAATGGTTCCTGGAAATGTCTGATCTGGTCTTAGTGACATATGCTTTGGTTGCATCAACTGCTGATTGTGATCTATACAACACTATACAGCTCAAGTCCATGCTATTTCAAGGCCTATATTCCTATATGAGTCTATGCAGGCTCTAGGAACTACAGGGCAGCACTTTCTCTTGGTTTGACTACATTCAAGGCACATATGTTAGAAAGACAAGAGAGAGCCTTTTTGGTGGTGGCTCCCAGGCTTTGGAACTCATTCCCTTGGGAGGTTAAGAAGGCATCTTCCTTGCTGTCCTTGTAGATGGTGAATGAAAACACTGCTGTTTCAGCAGGCTTTTAGACAGGGAGTGAAAACATTTCTGTTTCAACAGAATTAGAAATTCACTACAAAGGCTTTTAATGGCATGCTATTTTGCTGAATTTAGCTCTTTTTTTCCTTTTAATATTCATTTTAACAAGTTTCAGTTCTATGGATTAATTGCATTTTAACCATATTTTAAATACATTTATACTTTTTTTACTTTCTTTCTTTGTAAGTGCTTTTAACTGTACTTGCTTTAATTTTTGTAAGCTCTCAGTGTTGGGGGGAAAGGAGGAATATGAGTAAATTACTAAGAATAATATAACAAAAACGGTAATAATAAAACATGCCAGAAAGAGCTAAAAACCATTGCATTCTCTGGTTAAAATTATTCCACAACTTTTTGTTTAACATTAACAGTAAAGCAGCACTGGATTCTACAGGAGAACTCTGTACATTGCTCTGTGCATGGAAAAGAGATAATAAGATAGTGCCCCTTTAGAAAAGTGTGCAAAGTCATTCTTACTTTCGCAATTCCTCCAAAGGAAAGAGACTGGAGAATGATAACGTCAAAGGCTTATTCAACACGCTGTGGGATGCTTGACCCACATTTGTTCTTTGTGTTTCTCATCTAAATGGTTTTCTAAGGCTAATGTATAGGGATACTGCATTCCCTGATGTACTTTAATGAGCAGCTTGATGACTAGTTTGGCCACATTCATTTAGGATTGTGAAATACAAGAGAAAAACCACAGTTACCCAGATTCACTAAATCAGCTAAAATGCACCAGAAATATTAAGGATTTAACATATTATTAACTCCCTTCCCAGTATACCAAAAATTAAAATAAAATAAAACTTACCCAAACGCAGCTGCTCTTTTGATTTAATGTTTTCTAAACTGCTTTTAAAGACAGCTAGATAGGCTGCTCGGCAGTTCCTATAAAATATTTCCTCTTCATAATTCTGGGATCTCTTTGAATGAGAACTTTCTGTGGGTGCTCTTTGTTCACGGGAGGGGAATGCATTGCACTTCTCACTGCCGGTCATCCTGTGAATAATACAAACATATTTAGAGACTCTCTCTTTTATCTGCATACTTCACTATCAGATCACCATCTGTCTACACTCTCAGGTGGGAGGGAATGTTCCCCGTGTACTTTTTTTTTTTTAAAAATGGCTTGACATACATAACTACTTGGTTTCTTTTTAAATTCTATATTTGTATTTCTTAACCATTTCAAGGCAGTTGACAATAATAAGGCATATTTTGGGATTGATTATATGACATATCAGATGATATTCCAATAGTATCAAATGATACCATCATGTGCTTACTTATGGTACTCCTCCCAAATGGGGTGGATGCACACAGGGCCCCAGAAGGGTGCCTGTTTTGCAGACATCTATCAGCCTACCACTATTGCTTTTGTGAAAAGATATCAGTGATTCCCAGCTCTCAGAACTTTTAGGGGAAATGAATGTTGGGAAACAGCGACAGAGCAACATCCTTCCTAGTTCTCTTGCTACTGTTGATGATAGCAAACAAAGAGTGGGATGAAAAATGTTCTATAGCATGCTTTCCCCACTGCTCTAGGTATTTGTGTTGCCATTACTGCTGTTGTTGCTGATATAACATTAGACACTGATCTGTGCCTGCCTGTTTAGGTTCTCTCTTGCAGGTAAAAGATTAGGAGGGCTTTAATCTCAAATATGCAAGTGGACAGTTGTTTATACCACCTACAAAATTCTGGCACAACCCACATTAGGTCACTTGCTTTCAGATCACACTGATTGAAATCTGCCCCTTCTGGAAAATCAATATGATTCTGTTTAACAGTGATTGTTTCATGTTCTCTAGATGTGGAAAATATACATGCAACTCTTCTAAGAGAGCATATGTGCAACATAATACTTTCCTGACATCAAAGTCAGATTTTAGTCGCAATGGAATTTCTAATATCTGTATTCTCTATATTCGATCCATTGATCTCGACATACCACAACTTGTATTTATTGGTTACATTTACATCCTGCCATTCCTTCAGTGAGTACCATGCATGTATTTCATCCTCCCGCTTTATCCTCACAATAGCCCTGTGAACTTGGGCTGAAAATGAGTGACTTTTTTCTTATAAAGCAGAGCTTTCCAAACTTTTCATGTTGGTGACACACTTTTTAGACATGCATCATTTCGTGACATAGTAATTCAGTTTTACTAGCAAACTGGAGGTTAAACTAACCCCTTATAAGAGATACAGACACATGCATAAATTGTAATAACAAAACGTATGGGGACACAACATATCTCATGAAAACCTTTCATATATTTTTAAAAATATATGATTTATAAATAATAACATACATTTCCAAGATTGTAGATGACACACCTAACACTTCAGGCAACACGCTAACGTGTCGCGGCACACCATTTGGAAAATCCTGTTATAAAGGGTTATTATAGTCAGTTTTCTTATAATAATGAATAAACTTGAATAATAATAACAATATATAGCTCTTTTACAGGAATTAGAAATCCTCTCATTATCTTTACTTAGCATTTACGTATCATTACAATGTAGCAGCTATATTGGAGAAGGGATCATGATAGTTATATAGCACTATCATTAGCATGGGCCAGTACTAACTGCACGACCAAGTATTCCTATTACCTCGCTCATTTTAATCCCTCTCAAGGCTAACTCACAGCGCTTATTATTTGGTGCGTGGCAGTTGCATAATAAATACCAGAAATTCTTGTACATGTGAGCTTCCTAAATTGCATATGATGTGCTGCCATCCACCAGATTCAGCTTTTGGCATACCACTGAAGATACCATTTTTCCAGCATCCACCAATGTGTGTTGAAAGATGAATCTTGAATGTGGCTGACAGGTGCAGTTGACCAGCTGCCTGTGGGCAAGCAGCCAGTATATGCTGGACTGTCATGTAAAGAAGCTGTTCATCCTATTGAAATGAATTTGATTAAGCTCAAATCCCTGCTTTGATGAGATATATGGGAATTGTTGTCAGCAGCAAAAGACAAATTTTGCCCAAGGCACATCCTAGGGCCACAAAGCCTGCAAATTTAAAAGGCAGAGATTTCCAAATATCTGACCTTCCAAGTACATCTTTCACACCAAGTTGTCTGAAAAAGAAGACTTAAAATTTGGTCACGGAAACACCTGCATTTCAGATCATGGAACAGATTTCTTCTAGACTGAACTCAATTTACACAAAGCACTAGATGTACTTGCTTACCATGGCCTCATGAACTATGTCTTAGAACATCCTCAATATTTCTCAGCACTTACAGTTTGTAGGAGGCAGTAGCCAGCAACCTACATTTTGGAAGATTTTTTTTTTTATTAACTGAACTTTTAATCTTCAACAGTGCTACTAAAAAGTGGTACTTGTCCCTGGACCAGTACCAGTCTCTGATAGCAGCTACCAGTACCTGGAGAGTTTTCAAGTAAAGAAGATACAATTGTAGCCAATAGGTACAAATATGGTACCAGTTGCTGGAACGATGGTGGGGGGAAATTACCTGTCCCTCATATCAGATAGTTTAAGAAGCATCAATGTATAGTATATTATGAGCTTTCAAGAAAATTCACAGCTACTCCAACAACCAGAACAAAAGGTTGAAATTTTATGATTCACAACAGCATGCATGTAAAAAAAATATGAAGTTAATGTTTAGAAGAATTTTTTTTTGCCCTTTAGATTCTGACACCTTATTCTAGATTTAGATCTAAACTACACCATCTGGAACAGTGGTTTCCAAACTTGAGTCCTGAGCTGTTAATGGGCTACAGCTCCAAAAATCATCGACCACTGGCAACAGTGGCTACGGTTTCTGAAAGCTGAAGTCCAAAAACATTTGAAGACCTAAGTTTGGAAATGAATGAGATCAAGATATTAGGAATATAAGAAGCAAAGGATTGGAGCATTGAAAGAAAATTTTGATAACACCAGGGAGAAAAGTTTAATAAGCAAAGAGAAAGACAGACCAAGTAGGTTTAAAGTTAGGCAAGAGACTCACAAAAAGAGATCAGCTGGAGAAACATATGATTCTACCTTGCACTGAGCCATACCAGAGCTTGAAGAAGTGACTTTTTTGCAGTAAAACTCCCAAATCTCTTGGGATACCCCTCTGGCTATGATGACTAGGGGATTTTAGATGCTATAGCCCAAAAAGTAACCATTCCAAACTCTGAGTCAGACCATTGTTTCATCTTGTTGTTAACTGCCATCAGGTTGACCAACTTATGCAACCCTATGAATGAGAGATTTTCAGGTCCCCCCCCATCATCATCATCATCATCATGCCCAGGTCTTGCAGATTCAGGAATGTGTATTCCTTAATCAAGTCTATCCATCTGTAATGTGGGCTTCCTCTTTTCCTACTGCCTTCTACCTTACCAAGCATTATTATTTTTTCTAGTGAGTCATGTCTTCTCATGATAGGTCCAAAGCACAGCAGTCTCTGTTTAGTCATCTTGGCTAGTAGGGAGAGCTCAGGCTTGATTTGGTCTAGAACCCATGTACTGGTATATTTAGCAGTCCACAGTATCTGGAGAACTCTTCTCCAATGCTATATCCTGATGTAGCCTCTACAGCAGTGGTTCTCAACCTGTGGGTCCCCAGATGTTCATAGACTTCAGCTCCCAGAAGCCCTGAGCATTGACCATAGTGGCTGGGGCTTCTGGGAGCTGAAGTCCACGAACATCTGGGGACCCACAGGTTGAGAACCACTGCTCTACAGGTTATGTATCAATACAACGAAACGTTGCAACACACCCACTACTTTAAGAGCGATCCATAGTTCTTCACGATCTACACAATCAAAGGCTTAAGTATAATCCATAAAGCACAGGTTGGTTTTCTTCTGAAATTCTTTGGTGTGTTCCATTATCCAATGTGCGTTTGCAATATGATCCATAGTGCCTCTTCCTTTGCTGAATCCAGCTTGGACATTTGGTATTTCTTACTTCACAGTTGCTAAATATTGTAGAATTTTGATCATCACTTTACTTCTATGGGAAATCAATGCCATGGTCCTGTGATTACTGCAATCCCTGGTGTCATCTTTCTTGGGGACTGCAATGTATCATATTTTCTGGCGTATACGACGCATCCATGTATAAGACACACTGCATTTGTACACTGGCAAATACTATTTGCCAGTGTATAACCACACTGGTGTATAAGACACATTCCATTTTCAAACAGTATTTTTCTGGAGAAAAAGGGAGCCTTATATGCCAGCAAATACAGTATTTTTTTTTTTTGTTCTCCATATTGGTTGACAGATTTTAGAGTAGATTCTGTCTCTGTAGGTTGAGGCAGCTCTATTGGTATATCATCTGGTCCTGGTGATTTACTTCTCCCAAGTGCTCTGACTGCAGCTTCCACTTCACTTTCCAAAACAGTAGGTTTATGATCAAATGGTTCTTCCTTGAATTAAGTTGACACTCGTTCATCTCTTGTATATAGTTCTTTAGTGTATTGTTTCCATAATCTTTTTATTTCTAATGTGTTCCCCTGCTGATGGTATAGCACCTCCACTCTTGGATTAAATTTGATTTCTCAGATCTTGTGTTAGAGACCTCTTGTTCTTACTTTTTTTGTTATCACCGTCTATTTCTTTGCCTTGATTATTATAGTGTTACCCCAAAATGTAGGTGCCACAAGGTCTACCCTGTGATGCCAAATACCTCTTTGCAAAAGTGGGAAATGAATTAGCTCAAAGAGGAAGCTTGCGAGAGGGGGACAACTTAATGAGACCTTTTCTACCAATGTTTACAGGCTCACGCAGGAAGAGAACCAACCAGAGATTCAAAAGTAAGCTAAAATGTGTTTTTATTGGGGAGAATTAACTCATGCGTGCACACAAAATAAAAACAGTCAAACATTCATAGCTAACTGAAGCTAACTGAAGCTAACTGAGCTAACTAAAAGAGAAAGGGAGAGAAAAAAATTATGGCTAGAGAGGCTGAGGGTTTTTTTTTTTTACGGGGGTGGTTATAATTACCAGTCCAGAAGAGTAGTGAAGAGCAGAAATGTGGCTTGGCTTAGGTAGGTCCTGAGAGCAGTTCTCGTTCAGGAGCTAGATGGTAAGAGTGATGTGTAGACCTTCAACAGACTGCACTGGGCATCCTGAAATCAGGAGAATTTGTACCCAAAAAATATCCCGTGGCAGTGGAAGATATGTGCAGTTCCAGGTGTGGAGAAATAGGAGTTGCAGCACAGACAAAGGACCATCAACCCACTAATGTTCACAGTGTTTGGATAACAAAGACATAATGTGTGTTGTAATAGCTGAGGAAAGAGGAAGGAGTCCAGTTGCACAGGGGATAGCTATCTGTCAATCAGTGTCCTGGTGGGCTTCTCACAATTGTGTTCCCTGGGAAAACTCCAGCTTTTGCCTAAGCCTATTATCCACAGGAATGGCATTTATTTGCCTGACAAAGATTTAGTCTTACCTGGAGGGTGCTTAGTTTGACCTGCCTCTCTTGTTTACAGTCAGGTTTCTTCCCTCGCTTGGTTTGACCTTTTGGTCAGCTCTCAGGCTTGATTTTGATATCAGAGTCAATTAATACAGTTGCCAATCCAATATGGTGCCAATTAGGTAAAGTGCCCATCCAAACCATACTGACCTCAAAGCAGAGCCTTACAATAGTAGTTCTCCATATCCCTGAACATAAGTTGTTAAACAGTTGCATTCAACAGTTGCACTCTACTTCTGCCACCTTTCACTTTTGCTTCTCATTTGCCCCTAAACTACCTGATGAAGAGTTTTATCTGTCATCCACTGAGGACTCCTTTTGTTTTTGGCTGCAGATAGTGTCTTTCTGCATTCCTCCCTGACAATGTCCCTGGCTTCAGTCAAGAGTTCTTCTGGCTCCCAGTCCAATATGCTTAACAGTGCAAACCTATAGGGTTTTTGGATTTTTTTTTTTACATTATCTTTAAAATTCTGCAGGGATGTACTTCATGTTGTATTTTGGCACAATGATTGGTTTAGTGTTCTTCTTAAGCTTTACTCTATTTTTTGAAGTTCATGGTCTGTGCCACAATCTGCTCCTGGTCTTGTTTTTGCAAAGAGATGGAGTTTTTCCATCTTCTGTTTCCAATTATGTAGTCCATTTGATTGTTATAGTTGCTATCAGGTGATGTTCATGTACACAGTCACCTCTAGGTTTGCCTGAAGAATGTGTCTGCAGTGAACTGTTGGCCTTGCAAAATCCAACCAGTCGGTCTCCTTCTTCATTTCTTGTTCCTAGGCCAAATTCTTCTATAATCTGATTCTGCTCTGTTTCTTACTTTTGCATTCCAATAATCTATGATTAACAAGAAGTCCTGTTTTGGTGTGTGATCCATTTTTTTCCTGGAATGCATCACTGGATCTTTTTTCTTCTTGCGCCTCTGTAGCTACAGCATAAACTTGGATTATGGTTATATTGATGTGTATTTCCTTAATGTCTTGATATTATTCAGTCATACTTTGCATTATATCTTTTGACTGCTTTTGCTACATCTCTCCTTACTATTCATACCACCCCATTTCTTCTTAGATTTTCATTTCTTAGTAAAACACTTGTAATTATCCAACTCAGAATGTCCCATTCCTGTCCACTTTAGCTTGCTCACCCCAAATATTGCAATGTTTATACATTCAATTTCTTGTTTTAATGTTTAACTTCCCTTGATTTTTGTTTCTTACATTCCATGGTCCTATAATATGTGTTGTACAGCTTTGGACTTTCCTTCAACTGCTGAGCACACCAACAGCTGAACATCTTTTTGGCTTGAGTCTAGTTGTGCTATTAGCCACAGCACTACTCAGTACAGTGGCTTACTGAGTGCTATCCAACCTGGCAGTTTCATCTTCTAGCACTACCTCTTCTTTCATTTTCAGTTATCTCATTGCAGGGTTTTTGTAGTAAATGACATTCAAAAGGGGTTTACCAAACCTCCTTCTGTGTAGTACTAATGAATGCTAGACGTGCTGCCGTTGTCACGGCCTCTGATTCTCCACCAGCGTCATCCCCCACTACTGCTGCTTCCCAGTAGCTGTTTGGCACATTTAGTCTGGTTCCTTAGCAAAAATCCATCTGACGTGAGAGGCCCCACAAGCAGAACTGTTGCCATCAGTTCACAAGAACACACAATCTCACCCCTGCAGAAAGGCAGTGCCATTGGTGGGATTGGTTATATTTCCAGCTTAGGGATGAGGAGGGGTGATTTACATTGGGAAAATGGTTTTGGGAGGGAAAGGATGAACACCACTTCCATTTGTGTGTTTAAACTTCACTTTCACAGTGAGAGGCAGTCAGTCTGATTCAATGGGCATTTAATCAGAAATGCCCCTCTGAACTGAATGGGACTTGCTTTTTAATAAGTGGGCTTCTGCTTCACTGAAATGAACTGCATTTTCTGTCAAGTAAAAGCATCCCAGGCATGAGTATGGCCATCTGATTGTCTTCGCTGCAGTTATTTCAAGAGGGCCAAGTGGATTTAAAGCTGAATATTCTGCCTCCATGGGTTTGTGGACTGGGCAGCCCATGATGTGTCTGGATGAAGTCCCTAGTAGTGTAACAGAAGAAAATTGAACTCACCTGAACAAAAGGGCCACAGAAATGCATTTTCCTTCTAAATAATTGAAATAATTTAGCACTGCTTTTTCCTCATGTGTGGTTAGTAAATGTCAATAGTAATTTTCTTCTTTACCAAAGGCGATAAGGGTTTTCAGAAGGCCATCATAGAGAGGCATTAAATTGTGTTCTACTGTTGGTCTAACCGCTGCAACATTATTTTATCCAGTGCTGACTTCTGAAAATATATTCCAGTATAATAAATTGAATATTTCAAGTTCAATAACAACACAACAACATAGGTAGGGTCCCCTTCAGGACTCATTGGAGCCTTACTCTGGAGACCTAAATCACTCGCACCTTCTTGAGTTATATAGGCCTTTTACACTTGGGAAAGAAAGATAATCATCACTTATCATGGATGAAGTACCCTATTTATAATACACAGACCGCCTTGCCTGACAGTTTCATATTACAGTGGCATAAGAAGGACCCCACAGGGACATAGTCCAGTTACTGCAAACGGGTGTCACTATAATAATTAAGCACCACTGTTAGCACACACAAAGGAAAGTGAGTTCTAGCCAATGAGGGAAAAAGAGAATAAATGTTAATTTTCCAGTAACCAGTTTTATCAAATAGGAACACTTGTTTATGCTCCTCAGCTCTCTCATTACTTAGCCATTCCTTATTTGGGCAGCTGTGCAGCACAGAGATGTTTCCAATATGTTACTGAAAGCACAGAATGCAAAAAAATATTTGGGAGAAAAAAGCTCTCTTGCTAAGGTTATTAAAATAAAGGCTGCATTGATAGTTCACTAGAAAAATAAAGAAAAAAATTCAGCAGAATATAACATTGGTGGATATAGATTATCTAACTGGATTTTCAAACTTTAATTCTATTATTTCAGCACAAAATAAATGAAATGAAAAATCTCATGCACACATTTTTTCATTGTTTATTTAAAATAATCCCCTGCCCCAATTCCAGTCATTCTTCTGAGCCACTGAGTGCATACATCAAATTATACTTGATATATTTCCAAATATGTATGTTCACCTTAAAAACTTTAAGGGACTGAAATGCATGAATGCTGTATCTCCAGATCTAGCAAAGGGAAAGTCTAATGGTTCCCACATCTGTCCTGACTGCACATTTCACGTAAATGAGGATTGGGGAGAAGATTTTTGTTGTTGTTGTTGTTTTGTACAGCTGACATCAAGGAATGTTGAACGAAACCTTCCATATTCTGCTATGTTCTTTTCTGCACTAGTACTACATGCCTACTTCCATACTAATCTGGCAAATAATGATAACATCTTCTCTGAATTAGTTTTCAATTACAGAACAAGTTTTCAATATAAATACACATATTTGCACGTATTTGTAAACAGCATACATTTAAATGAAATCAGGATGACTGAAGTATGGTTTTGCCAACAAGTACCATATTCTAGAATCCAAAGCCAAGATATGTGACCAGCAGGATTGTAATTTTCATCCATGGCACATAGGGAAGGGCTTGAAATAAGTGGAGAAATAGGACAGATGACACAGTGGCTGTATCAGGATATATTTAAGTGGAAAGGGACCCTAGCATTTTGGGATTATTACCAGAAGAACGACTAAATACTCTCCTGTTGTTTGCTAAAGAAGAAAAATACTGTTTCTTCCAGCAACTTATTTGAGCTGTAGCTATTTCTAAGAAAAACATTACTTAGGTTGTGCTTAATAATTTTGTAATCCTTTGGGAGATGGAGAAATATTCTGGAAAAGCTGTTAGAGATCACTCCTACCTCTGTTTAATCAAATGTAAGATCCACTGAATTTGATAGGATTTACTCTAGACTAGTATGCATGCGATTGCAACCCTGAGTTCTGATCAGCTAGGCAAAATCTGTTCTGTTTCATTCAATGTGTAGAGTTAATACTTAATAGACAGGAAAGGGAAGTGGGCCTTTTCAGTGGTGGCAACCTATCTGTGGATACCCTCTTCAGAGAGGCTCATTCAGTACCTATATTTTCTGCTGATTTGGACTTGCTTTGGTTTGCTCAAATTTTCTGTTCTCTGCTTCTGCTTTCATACTTTGCTCTCCTTAGTCACTGTTTTATTGTAATACTATCCTGCTGCTGTATTTTGTATACTTTAACAGCCTGTGTATCTGTTTACAGATTGTATAACAGAGAACTCTGGGTATTGCACAGGTTGAAAATTAATTCATTAAATAAAGATATTTAGTACCCTCACAGTGACTATTGCTAAGATTCAGAACTCCTTTCCTCAAGAGGTTGAACTGCCCCTTCTTGGTTGTTATAACAGGACTTTCTACAATGAAAGAACTTGTCTTTGTGATCACAAGTCTGATGTGCACTTGGTGCATGTGATACTTCGGTGTCCTATATTTTTTGTCAAGCAGGAAAAACTTTCAGCCTATTTTAGAATTACTTCTAGGAAGAACAGATTGTGAGAAATTAACAGTTATTATCAGACAATGATAAATTCATCATCTTCTGAATGGCAAGGCTTCTTACTTTGGTAGTAAAATGAAAGTCAGAGTTAGAGTCTAAAATTTGGGTGGCAAATAAAATCTATAGCTAAACCAGTTATTTCACTCTGGGTTTTCTTTAATCAGAAACAGAATTATTACTTCTTGGTCAAGTTTAAAATTTATTGTTGTTTTTATTGTGTTAATATAATTTTGAATATATTGTTTATGCGTATGAACTTACCATCGAAATTGTATCAGGTTTTATTTTATTGTAATACTTTTGTACTAAAGCACTAAACTTGTTTTTATGTTGTTGTATTGTAATGATGCCAGCTTTTCATCACAGAAATGCCTGGTATTGCCCCCAAAAAAGTCATAAATAGTTTAATATTATTTTGTATGGTCACTAGAAGAAATGACGAGATAATACTTTCGCCAACTTTGACATAAGATGCTTCCAGACAAGGCTTTTAGTGTAAAATTGCCATTTTTCAAATACAGAATTTTTACTAGAGGGCCAAACATCATCTTCCATTTGGATCCTTTCCATGTTTGTCCACCACTTTTTCATCTTGATAAAAGGTACTTCCTGTTGAATGAATTCTACTGCTGCCAGTTGCAAGATCCTGTGCAGCTATTCCACCTTACATCTTACAAGATCGTGGTGACAGTGGTGGAAAAAAAGAAAGAGAGACAGAAAGACCAGGGTGAAATTGCAGAATCATAAGAAGTAGAAGATGTCATGTGGACTCCTCCCCATAACCTTCCATAAAAGAAATAAGGGAACTGCACAATAAAAGTCTCCTCTGGAAGCAAAAATCCACTGGGGAGGAAATGAATACCTGCTCAATGTCTTTTACTTAAAATGCTACGGTTTGTTGATCTTTTAGCAATCAAAAACAACCAAATCCTAGATGTTGCTATTGTTGACAGCAGCAGAATTATACTATAATCTAGTCCAGTGCTTCTTAGGCTGTCTGATGTAGGGGACCAGCAATTATCATTTTCCATTGTAATAGGGACTGGCACTACATTTGTGACCATCGAGAACTATTGTTTCTTTCTTTCCTGGAATCTTGCAAGGGACTGCCAGCCCTTGGAACAGCACAAGGAACTAAAGAAGAAGTCTAGGGACTACCTTTCTGCATGGCACAGATTGAGTCTTCTAGTAATCATTTTATAGTGTAATCCTCAGAACTTGGAATGTCCTGGGTTCTGGAAGTAGCTCCTTATGTTATTGCCTTGGCTTACCTTTACTTATTTAAGTCGGACAAGGTGTGCATTCTGTTCTGTTTTCAATTTGAAAATACGAGCGCTGTCCTAAAGATCCTAAAAGCACCAGATCCTGTCTGATCTTGGAAGTTAAGCAGGGTCAGCCCTGATTAGTACTTGGATGGAAACCTGCCAACAAACACCAGGTAATGCAGACTTTATTTCAGAAGAAGGAACTGGCAAACCACCTCTGAGTATTCTTTGCTTTAAAAAACCCTAGGAAATCCATAGGGTTGCCATGTCAACAGATGACTCTGCACATGCGCGCGCACACTATGGCCATTTCTGCACTACACTGTTATACTGCTATTATTCCACTTTCAACATCCTGTGGAATTCTGAGGTTTATAGTTTATTGAGGCCAAAGAGCTCTTTGGCTGAGAATTCTAAATGCCCTTCCCTAAATTGCAAATCCCAAGATTCCACAGGATGTTGAAAGTGCAATAATAACACTATAACAGTGTAGTGCAGAAATGACCCACGATTAATGTGAACCTGACTCCGCCTTCTCTGTGTTAATGGGAAGCTCTTGGCACTCCAGGAAATTGTGGGCAGCTTCCTTTCATACTTCTTGAATATCTTTGGGGTGAAAATAAAAGATCTTGTTGGAGAAAGAAGATAGGGGACCCTAGCCCACTTCCCATGATAAAAAACAACCATAATGTGCAGATCGCTTCACTTGTTGCATTAAAAAGTTAAGACTTCTCATTGCTCATCATTATCAGAAAACTGAGTAAGGTAATGATTTTCAACATGTCATCTCCCAGCAACCCTATACAGGTCTATTCTAAAGCCCAATGAGACTTACTCCAAGGTAAACGCCTACAGGATTGCAGCCTTTTGAAATACTTCGCAGAATCACAGAATCACAGAATTACAGAGTTGGAAGAGACCACAAGGCCAGCCAGTCCAACCCCCTGCTATGCAGAAATTCACATCAAAGCATTTTAGCCTCTGCTAAAAACCTCCAAGGAAGGAGACTCTACCACACTCCCAGGCAACATATTTCACTGCCAGACAGCTCTGGCCATCGGGAAGTTCTTCCTGAGGTTCAGGTGGAATCTCCTTTCCTGTAGCTTGAATCCATTGCTCCTTGTCCTAGTCTCTGGAGTGGCAAAGAACAAGCCCGCTCCCTCCTCAACATGACATCCCTTCAAATACTTAAACATGGCTATCATGTCCCCTCTTAACCTTCTCTTCTGCAGACTAAACATACCCAGCTCCCTAGGCCATTCTTCATAGGGCATGGCTTCCATTCCCTTCACCGTTTGGGTCGCCCTCCTCCAGACACTTTCCAGCTTGTCAATATCCTTCTTGAATTGAGGTGCCCAGAAGGGGACACAGTATTCCAAATGAGCATGTTATGAGCATTCACGCCTCCTTATTTTAACCTGGGAAGCACTGAAACGCATAAAAGTGGGCAGGTAATTTCAGGCAAGCTTGAACCCTAGCAGTACCTTTCCCACTTGGGGAAAAAATAGACGACTCTAACCATCTCTTTTATTTGACTTTCCCAAATTTTTAAATCTGAATTTCATGGCTCTAAGCCATTTCCTTCCTTCTCCCTCTTGACATGCACTACAGTCCTCAAATAACCAGACTAATTATTACTGTGACCACAGAAAGGACAACAATTACACACACACACACATATATATATATGGAAAGCGCGTAAGAGAGCACAGCATGATGAGGGAAAAACAAACCCAACCTGGCTATTGACATTTCGGGGCCTTTGCTTTATCCATTTTCCATTGTTGCCGTCGCCTGGTAACCCGCTTCCCTTTACCTCAACAGGCCGAGCCTCAAGGCTTCTCCCCGTCGCGTCGACGCAGCCTGCCGGTCCGTGTTTCCACCCGGGTGAATTTGGAAGGTGCACAGCGTTGGCGCTGGGCGGGAGGCTCAGATTTTTCCATCGACGAAGGGCGGGGTGGCTGCAGCGTTTTTTGGGGCGCCCGTCATGCCGTAAGTACCGGACCCAGGAAACGGGGGGTGGGGGAGGCGGCGTATATTGGGTGTGAAGCCACGCCAGTAGACAGAGTCTGATGAACTCCCAGCCCGGGTGGAGAGGGCAGGACTGGCGTCTCTTCATCCCATCCCGATTCAAATATACCCGAGTTTGCATTGACCGCCGTGTAGTGGAATAATAAAGCAAAGCCGTGGCGTGGTTGACGGGGGACATTCGTCGTAGCCTCGCTCCCGAGCATGTGCAGAGCGCGTTTCTTCTAGTAAACATTACAGTGTGTGGAACTGTTAAAGGATGGAGTTTTTAGACGAAAGGAGATGTATTCTTGGCAGTTTGAAATGTATTTACTTGCTTGTCCCCCACGGAGCCAAGTGGGATTTACTTTCAGTGAGTATGTTTAGGTGTGCAGTCTTAAGAATTAAATAATAAAGAGTTAGAAAGATACATAAGGGGGAAAAAATCTGCTACAGTTTTGAGATTCTTTTTTATATTGTATGTCATCTATCTTTGCAACGTGTTTTTTCACCTTATATTGCTCGCTGCTGGTAATCAGAGCAGTATACACCATCAGTTAGAAGCAGCCCTTTATAGGAATAAAGAAAAAAAGATCATTGCTCTGTGGAGTTTACTGCTTAATTTTAGTAGTGAGCGTGCTAGCAGGAGGGATAGGAAGAAAGAAAAGATATTTTCCCCATTCTTTATTTAACTGTTGAACATACAACCTCATCCTGTTTGAGTTCTGCTCTTTTCCTATCTGCTCAACTAAAATCCCACTTCACTACATGCTTCTATGTAATAATATTTCAATATTATCATTATTATCATCATTATTATTATTATTATTCCACATAGAAGTACAATAATTGCCTGGTGGCTGCACTGTATACCAGCTGTAATATTGGCCAAATGCATTGCTCCCACTGTGTTCAAAGTTTTCCATTGACCACTAGGTGTCCTGTTAGCAGCTCTGTGATACCCTCTTGGAAGGGAGAGTGTGCCTGACAGTAGGTGTAAGCAGCAACTCTGTTCTTGTTAATGCAAGGCAACATTATTAGATGTTTGCATGTTTTATGGTCTGAGCTTCCCCACAACTTGGATATATTTATATGCCATGCTGTTCAGGTATAAAATACACTCAGGTATATTTATATGTAAGATAAGGTAGATGCTTTATAAGAATTTATAAAGAATATGTAAAGAGGGTGTGGAAAATTGCCTCTTGATTCATTTATTCTGCTTAAAAGACAATGACACGGACAAGATTAAGACGGATATAGTGCCAGAATGCTAGCAGAAGAAATTCCCATGGTAATGTTCATTTCATACAGTCAGTTTTGCTCCAAAGACATAATTTCCTTATACAGTAGAGTCTCGGTTATCCGACATAAACAGGGGGGCTGATCGTCGGATACCCAAAAATGTCGGATAATCCGGAGGCCCATGGCGGCCGCCATTTTGGGGGTGTGTCTGGGGGCGTGGAAATGCCTACAGCCACGCCCCAGGCAGCCGCGACGTCGGATAATCCGGAATGTCGAATGAACGAAGGTCAGATAACCGAGACTCTACTGTATATGGAAACACTTATATTGTTATTTGTCATGTATGGTATAATTGCTTATTTGCTGTGTGCAGGCTGAACACTGCTATCTGACCAAAATGTTTCAACCCATAGATGGTAAATATATTGTGACTGCCGTTATGAGTTTGCCTTCAAGATTTATTCACAAGCTGCAGTCAAACAAATAGCCACCAGATACTGGTCATAGAGTTATCTGTGCCAGCCATGCTGAAAGGGCTGTCATATACTTTATGTGGCAGCTGTGATGCCACACATATGAAGGAGAGATTTCCACTCCCAAATATAGTGGGACATGCAGCATTTACACCTAAGTGAGAAGTGTCAGTGTAAGGGGAAAGTCTGAAGTAGTATAGTTGTTTTAAAAAGAAAATTAAAAAACAGTGAAAGGGAGGGGAATCTTCAAAACAGCCCAGTGATGACTGAGCTGAGCTTAGTGACCACAGAGCACTTGGGGAGGGGGATAGCATAGAGTCAGAGTGAGGAACTGCACTGGGAGCAGGGGCAGTTTCCCCTATAAGCTATACCACTGTAGAGGCTCAGAGGCCTGCCAGTAAGGTTCAGGGGCACAATACTGGGTTCAGAGAATTCATGTAGCCTAGAGTAACATTTTAAAATTAATACCTGGCTACAGTAACATAAAGAAAGGACACGTACTGGACACCTCATAATTTAGTATCACTGTCTTCCATAGCTTGTCCTTCACTAATTCAGATACAAAGAGGGTATGTGTATTTGGCTCAATATGTATAATTTGGAGGAAACTTGGTAGTCAATTATATTGTGTGCTCACAGGAAATTGGGGGAAATTTCTGTTGTTGTTCATAAACTTTAAGTTGCCGTTCTGTCTGTATTCTAGAGTTAGTCTATTTGAAACCACATTCCAAGCTTAGGTTCATTCTGCTCAGAGGATAGACAACGTAATTTTTCAAATGTCACATCACATGAAGGCTAAGCTACTTGCTTTCCAGGTTCCAAGAGGTTTAAGCCTAGTATAAAGCCATGGATAAAGCCAGAGTTTTTGCTGACTGAAGATTCTAAGAACTATACCTCCAAAGTAACTTTTTCAGTGTCTCAGTATGAGTCAAGGCAAAGAAGGTGAACAAACCTTTTTAAAAAAGTAAATGTTGATGCTGTTTGCAGAGAGTGGTAGCTGAGCACCAAGATCCAGAAGATGTGAGGTTGCAGCGCATCAGCAGAACCCAAGGTTTGCAAGCAGAAGCTTCACAATTCAGATCTGGCATCTACTCACAGGGTTTGGAAAAACTGCTGTCTAATATTTTAGAGAAACAAGACCAGATATTGTAGATTGGACTTTGCCAGCTTTACGTACTCTA
The DNA here is from genome assembly GCA_948472985.1 of Iguana delicatissima. Taxonomy (NCBI): domain Eukaryota; kingdom Metazoa; phylum Chordata; class Lepidosauria; order Squamata; family Iguanidae; genus Iguana; species Iguana delicatissima. The sequence continues at coordinate 683,169 of CAOKZL010000056.1, forward strand.
GATAGTTTGGACTGTGAGACCTGACACGTCTCACTTTGCTGGCTCTAGCTGATGGGATTTGAAGTCATGAACATCTGGAGAGCACTGGATTGGCAAAAGCTGTTCTACTCAAAACTAACTTTGATAGACCTGTGATCTGACCTAGTAGAGCCAGCTGCTGCTAATCTAAGGCGGATTATCCCTAAGTGATCCAAAAAAAGCATGGATCACCATGATACATGTCCTAATATGCTGGCAAATGCTAAGAAACTAAAATAGAATATATGGTAGGAAGTTGTGGAGTCAGCTTGAGGGTTTGTGAGGGGGCTTATATGAACCTTATTTTGGTCAATGGGCCAGTTCATGTGACCATGTCTTCTGCTCCTCCATACTCTTAGATTGCTCCAAGGTCTCTTAAAAAGGAAGAGTTATTACTGCTTATGCTCAGACAGAAGTTGGATCCAGACTAATGCTGCAATCCTCATCTGGAAGTAAACCCTAGTGATTTCAGTGGCACTTCCTTCTGAGCACATGTGCATAGAATTAACACTTTAAATTTAATGAATGTAAGTCCTATTGAATTCAATGAGACTAGCTAAACAGACATTTAAATCCCACTGATTATTGTGTGCAGTAATTTCAGTTGAAGTGAGCAGTAGAACTTACAGTGAACGCAGGAGGATTTACTCCAGAGTAGATATACCTAAGATTGTGGTTGTTAGTTTGTGTCCAGGTCAGAGTTGGTGACATTTTTATCTCATTTTCATTTATTCAGTTTCACATTTGGCTAGCTGGTTAGAATAACTTGCCAGTCTGCCTTAAATAAAATTGATATCTGATGAAATAGAAAAGTTATACAAAACAAGGATGACAAATATAGGCCTGGCCCTGTCTTTGCTTTATACTTAAATCTCTAAAGGAACTATATACCTGAAATAATTTTTGTAGCACACATGAGGCAACTCTAAAAATCACCAAATGCATAGACAATAATGATCTTGCCTCCATTATTAAACAAGTTCTTTCTTGGAATAGGAATAGCTGGTTGGCTCAATCATATTAGTGTTTATAGTTTCTCCACAGGCAAATGCAGACAAACGTGGGCACACTGTAACTGTACTATCATCTGGAGTCACTGACAGATTTTAAATAGCATAGTGCTTGACCACTCTGCCATATTTGACAAGATTGTTTTTCCTAGGTTGCTGTAATTTAATGGGATTTTCATACAGCTTTTCATTTATCCTAATCATAAAGCTACCTTGAGTCCAGATTCAACTGTACCTTGGCTTCCAGCTTCCTTTGAAGTCAGTCATAAAAACCTCCATCATAACATGCCTTAGTGTAGCATGCAAATACATGGTCCCCTAGAGCACCTTTGCAGAGTGAATGTATTAATGTATAAAATGCTTCTTTGCTGCCATTGGGGGTGAAAGATGTAATGGAGTCTGCATTCCTTAAGCAATATGGGGCACTATATTTTAAAAGAAACATGCTGTTACGAATTTTGTCAAACTCTTTCGGCTTTGATTGTCCCTTGGCAACAAGGTGGTGACTTTAGTATTAAAAATAAATAGATACATCCCACATAGTAAATTTTGTCTGTTTTTTAAGAGAAAAATGTTTTGGCTGATTTTTTTTCAACATAAAGGTTTTCAGTCAGAATTAGTAGAGAAAAGTTATCTTTTAAAGATGCTCTTAAACTTTTTTCTCTACGTTATGAGTAAAATTGGTTCAGGCTTTGGTCTTGCTTGTATGTTTGGCCATTCCTGTCTGTAGAAGCTGATGTTGGCTGAGCCTTCTGAACATTTCCAGCATTGGTTACTGAATCAAAATGGCCTATTTCCAATATGATGCCTGAGCTCCTTTATTTTGTAATGAAATGCTTCTACAAACCTTGTTTAATCTAAAATAATCTTCTGAAGCTTTTATAGAATGATTTTAAAGGTTTTTAGTTGCTTTATGTAAAAAAAAGTCTTTAACTGTTGTTTAAGATTTAAGAACATGCTAGGGAAGTTGGAGTTGTCTTTGGGAAAAATAGTCTTAATTTATGTTGACCTTTCTTTCCTTTGAGTATTTAGCCTGCATTCAATAAAATTTTGATGACTGCTCTTTAGAAGACAGCTGTATGGTGTAAGGTATTATAAATATTCAGCTTTCCATTCCTAGTGTTGCCATTAACAGCTGGGCATCCAGTTCAGCAGAACAGATTTTACAGAGGAAGCCTGGCATGTTCCTGAATCAGTATAGTGAAGAACATGAGAAAATAGTTTCTTATGGTTTGGGGACCTGTAAAGGCATAGAGCATCTGTTCCCTAGTTAAGTCGTAGTCTAACAGCATTGAATCATGTTAAGAGCTAAAATGATGAGAACTACTTCTTTCACCTTGAATGTACTAGTATTTAAATGCCTAGTACATTTTGTGTGTGTGTGACTGGCACAATAATTGCAACACGTACATAGAAGGTAAGTTATTGGGAACGTATGTGCAATTATATTCATTATTAATATTTTATAGGAAGCAAAATATGTTTTTAAATAATTGTTTTTTGTAGTGTGACATTGGTACGTTAGCTGAATTCTTTCCTCCTAGTTCGTATAATTGTAGAAATGTGGTTTGGGGTTGGAAACCAAGAAGGGTGTAATGCAGTTTGCAAAGCAGCATTCACAAACTAATTTAATATATTTGTCTTATCTGAGATTACTTTCTGTAGTGTAATAAAACCCCTAAACATAAGTTGCCAGTATGTGAATAGGTAACCACTGACATTGGGTCTTCTTATTAGAACATTTTATTTTGAGCCTTTTCTCATCTTTCTCTTCCAGTGCCAAGAGAGCTCTGAAGCTGGATAAACCTATCATGGAAAAAGTAAGTCTTTGGTATATGTAGGTCATTTCTATGATTAAGTAATTTTCTAGGATATATATGTGTACATATGGGACCAGTAGTTCATCAAGACTGTTTCCTGACAGTCTGCAATACGGCAGACCTGAATATGAAGAAAAATTAATTGCCAGGCCTGTTGGTGAGAAAAACTATTCTTATATATTTCTATTATTCTGTTTTCATCAGCGTGATGCAACTGGCTATAACTAAAGGATCTGTGGTATAGGTTTTTTTAAAAATCTATTATTATGTACACACCTCTCTCAATTACTGAATATGTTAGGGACCTTTCTGAAATCATTTATTAGAAATTAGTTCTATAATTGGTGAAGCAAATGCACTGCCCTCTCACTGTACATATAACAATATGGGATTATGATGATGCTATAATCTGCATATTATAAACTGCAAAATTGAAATGAAAACATTAAAGACATTTTTATGTTGAGACTGTAATTACCTCTCTCAGCTAATCTAACATAATGAAACAATAAAATACTAACACTGCAATAAATTTCCCCTACAGTTATCACAATAAAAATAAAATTGACTGTTGCTCTGATTTCTCTCTCTTTTACTAAAACGTGGCTATTACATATTTTCAATGCATTATGTCACGACATATGCCAATTTATTATCTGCCAGCACCAACTGTGGGTGTTACCATGAACACTGATGTAAAGGAGTTGGTGAGATAGGTAGTCTTAAAGGAAATAAAATTGGTGGGGATGCATGTATATCTAAATAGCTGGTAAATAAAATGAGCTCCAGTTTTGTCTGCACACACCAGTAATTCTTTTATAGATGGTAGCCTTTAGAGGTCTCAGTGTTATTTAGTAAAATTAGAAACTTGGCAGTGTTAAAAAAGATCTTCTATATTGTTTGTATTTAAGCAAAGGTGACAAAATACAGTAGTGACACTAACAAACATCATTAGCAATTTAATTAGCAATTTAGTTTTCCATTACCCACCTTGTTGTGCTCTGAATACAGCTGTGACTGTAATTTTGCATCTGCTTCCTTGGTCAGAGTAACATTTTTGGAGGTGAACATTCCAGCCTGAAATTATTCTGTTCCACCCTAAAGCTGTTTTTTCCTCCTGAAATGAAAATTAAAAGGAGGGGAAAAATGCATGTTTTGAGAATACTGTTTAGGATGTTTGCAGTGTCAAAATATCTATACTGAAAGCTTGTGGTTTTATTTGGTTTTCAACAATTCAATGACAATATTGATCACTAATGCTGTTTTTGAACCCCCAGTTCAAAACTCATCCTTTTTTGAGTGTGTAAATGCTGCATAGAGATATTTAGGATAATTGAAATAGTTGAAAAAGAGAGAGAGAAAGATGAAAAATTGCCAGTTTGGATAATATATATTGCCCAGAATTGATTAACATGAATAGTTTTTTAAATGTTGGTAGAAAAGCATGCAGAGAGGGAAAGTGCAGGTGATATTAAGAGGAGGAGGAGAGATTTGTAGTTGTAACATTTAGAATAGTTGTCTTAGTTTTTAGTTTCTTCTTTCTTCTCCATTTCTTTTTCACTTTATGCCAAGTCTCTTGGATTGTACCCCTGATGTAGGGTCTGTCTTATTTGCTTGCTTGCTTAAAGAAAAAAAGACTTTGTTCAGTGCTTAGTAAAACATAGGTGCTTCTTATATTGATAAGAAGAAGATAACATTTGAAAATGGCAGAATGATGTCCACTGCATTGTTGTGCTGAGCATCACTGTGGTTTCTTAAAATTTATGGAGCTAGATTTTCATAAACATGAAAATACAGGAGACTAATGTTGAATTTTTTAATAATTAATAGGGCTGTAATATTTAGTGCTTATAAGTTATGTTACTGGACTAAAAATGCTTTAACAAACAGCTCCAATCTCACACAATTTTTCAATGGTTAATTTGTTAGTACAGTAACTTAAGAATGATGGATAGTTGTTAAAATTTTAAAAGAAGCCTTCTCTCTTATCTTCCATGTGCAGGAATGCCTCTTTTAAGATCATATCTGCTGCAACAGATATGCAAATGAGTATTGTTTTTCCTTTAATAGTATAATTTATTCTTCTGCGAATGTGTGCTGATTTACATACAAACATATATATTCCATTATGTTCATAGGAGCTTGGTCTAAGATATGCTTAGAACTGCAGCATTAATGGAGTGATGTCCTGTTAATCAGATACATGATTTGTGGAAGCCATACAAAAGTGGTGAAAGCTCAGTGGACATAAACAATATAACTGTTTTTGTTTTTGTTTTTGTTTTGCAATACAAAGTTTATCCATATATCTGGAGTTTCCCTTTTATAATAATAACAAAAAGACAGCTTTACACACATTATACAATTAATCTGCTTGGGTTTTTATATTAGCTGCTTTGTTAATGCGTTGGAGACTCAGAACCTGGATCCAGAGCCACATTTTAGTACAGTACCTGATATTTAGAGTCATAATCAAAATGCAGGGGCCTTTCTTACTGGAAATGATGGCTTGTGCAATTGCACATACTCATGAGGAAGTTAAATGAGTGAAGGATTGCACCATCAATTATTCCTTCACTTGTTCCAACAGTAATTCTGTGTATTCAAACTTTTAAATAATACCTTTGATTATATATCTCAATGATTTCTAAAATATCAGTATCTGGGGACAGAAGGAGTCCCACTGCCAGAATCCCTGACCATTGCTTATGCTGGCAGGGGTTTCTGGGAGCCAAAGCCCATTGGCAACTAGGGACCTATGTACAGGCACTATTGGTATATGCTAATAAAGATCTTAATTCTCTGGATGTTAGTCATATGTGTGAAATAGCACTATCAAAGTGCAAAAGGGACGTATCAGCAATCTCTGGCAGGAAGAAACCTTAGGTCTGCAGAAGTACAAAAATCTTTAGAGGACAAAGGCTAAGGAGAGGATAAGTCCCCCCCCCCAAATTTGATGAAGACTGTGCATACTCAGTTTACTGAGTTATCATGGTATACTGACTGTTAGGAAGAAAACTGGGAGGGTTAGTAAACAGCAGGAATATAATATTCTGACAAGGTGTGTTGTACACTTTATAAAATGAGCCCAGAAAGGTTAATTTTTACTCAGCAACTGTTGATTATCTCACAGCCAACACGGCTCCTGGTCATACTTCCTTGGGGATTCCATGCTCTGCACTTCACTGCAGTATTTTTAATCCAGATTCTACTTGTTGTTTTTAATTAAATGTTTCTTATAATTTAAGACTCTTGGGAAACTGGCTTGAGAGTTGGTGCATAAATAACCTAATTAAAAACCAACCAATCATTTAATCATTTAAAATCATCAGATGTTCTTCCCATGAAATACGTTGGCTGGATTCCATGCCATACCAATAACAGTTGAATGAAGGGATCCTACTGATGAAGGGATCATGTGTAAAGCCACCATGCCAATTCTGTATCTCCCTGAGGCCTGGCAATGCTGATATAGCTTGTTCCACATGATTCTTTCATCCAGGCATTCCTGATGCCACGTGGGATCCACTGGAACTAGAAATTAGACATACGTTAATCTTTACCATGGACGTTCATCTGATTAGCCCAAATATGCCACAGGCCGCTCTGCTGAATGGCTATATTATAACTTGTAGATTGCTAAGGCTGATTAGTTCTTGAAGCTTGGCTTTTCACATCACAATCCATTAAGCATGATTTTGTTTTCAGAAACAGGGAAATGTTTCTTTCAAAACTATAATAACTAGAACAATATCACACTATTCATAGTTTGGTTCTATTCAGGATTGTTTCCCAGTAGGACAGGAATGAGGTTTTTGGGGTTTTTTTAGCCTCTTAAGGGCATAAACAGTTGTTGTTGGTGCATGAAGGTCTACCTACTAATGAGGTGGGGGGCAAATTCAAATTGTGGCAGTGTGTTGGGTCTTGGGACTGCAGTGACAGAGACCAGGGTGACATCTCCTTCCCTCTCTAGTTTTCTCACACATATATGCAAATATGCTCACACACACACACACACACACACACACACACACACGACAGAGTCTCTCTTGTGCGTGCGCGCTCTCTCTCTCACTCACACACACACACACACACTCTCTTTCCCTTCCCATCTTAGTGAATGAGAATGGGAAGATTTAAATCCTCTCTGCAGAAGGAAATCACATTGGTCTTCTTGTCATGTTGGTCAGCTGGGCAAGAGAAGAAGTGTGGAATTTAAATGTGGATGAGTCTTCTCATATTTGGTCTTTTCCATTTAAATCTAGGGTGAGGGGAGTGTGGTCTGTGATTTTTAATTTTTTTTTATTTGATTTGATCTGATTTTTTGTCTTGCAAATACCTCTTCACAGCTATGGGAGTAGTTTTGCCACTTTATGCCCCCCTAGGCCATGTTAGTCCCAACAGAAGTCTTTTTTCAACAGGAAGTCACCTGGATGTTGACTTTGTAGGTACTTCCTGCTGCAGAAAAAGCTTTTCCTGGGCCTAAAATGTCCCACAGTAGAAAAAAATGTGACAAAATCTTTCATATGCCTGTTGGGGCATTAGGAGGCATTTAAGGGTAGAATGTTTCTCCCCCCCCACCATATTCCAGTAATGATGGGCAGAACTTAGCAGTACATTGACGGGTCAATGGCCCCCTCAACCCTGACAATTGTCCACTCCGATTTAAACTCTGAACTCTGGCAATAATGGTTTGGTGGGCTGAGAGCAGCACATTAGTTCTGGGGAAGATGGTGCACAGGAAAAATAATCTTTGTCCACAGTCTTTTCCATTAGAATTGTGCTCCTCTTGCCAGGCCAGTACATTTGTTGAGAAAAGTGCACTGTATGTGCTATTGCGTAAACTGTGGGGCATTTAGAAAGCTTCACTTTCTCTATTTGAAAAAGCAAACTAAAGAGAGCTTCCTTATTTTAATTTCCCATTGATTTTTACTAATAAGTAGGAATGGGCAAAACCATCAGCCTTGCTTTTCCCCCCACACAAATATTTGTAAATTCTGATATAAAAATAATCTGAAAGAAAATTCTCACCCATGACAGATTTCTTCCCATCTATGACTGTATTTTTATTAACCAGAAACAACTACACTTTCACAAATGACACCTCCTTTTGATCCTTTGGAATAGTTGAGTGGGGTTGAAAAACTTATTGTTTTTACTTGGTTGCAGTATTAAATCTCAGGCCCATGTTACTGCCATAAGAGTTAGAAACAGTTCTTTACAGACATTGATCCAGGCTATGAGAAGTACCTGAGAGAGACATGATACTGCTTTTTCTTTTAGGAGATGGCTTGAGAAAGTATGGATAGCAGTATGGATTGTCACAACTGAGGGAGAGATTGTCAAGGTGTGTGTCACAGCATTATTTTTTAAACAGTATCTCTATTTGTCATTATTTTTTATTACTTAGGGGCCAGCAACAGCATTAGTGAACAGCAAGAAAAATCTCCAGTCTTATTCACCGACAACAGGAACGTGTCTAATGAGTCCATTTTCAAGTCCCATGAGCAATAATGTACAAGAGCACAGAAATGGCCTATCAAATGGTTAGTTGAACATTCTCTTCTACTTACTGCAGAATTTTTCTGGTTATTGACCAAGTCAAATTCTTGATCTGTAATGTATATCTTAGGTGGTAGGGGATTTTTTCCCCTAAATGTGAATTTGGATCTTTACGAAGAAGTTAAAGTTAGGAAGACCTATTTAGACAACTCTTCCCTGACTGATGTTGCTTTCTTTTGCTCTCTAGAGAATTAATAGTTTAATTGAAAGAGACCATATTTATTTTTTTCCCTAAAAGGGGTGGTCAGAGTTTGCTGGTTCAGACACTTCTGTGGTGCTTCTCGTTCTTACTGTTTGCAATTTGATCATATCTAACAAGTTTAATGTTGGAATTTCTTAAAAAAGGAATATGCTGCTCTGTAATGATGTCAAGTCATATTTTAATAATGTCCAGCATGGCGTTAATTTATTAGCACATCTGTTACTGGGCTTGTGTAAATCATGTAACCTTTCACAAAAGGTCTGTATCATTATATATGCATAATTTTTTCCGGGTTTATGCAAGTTCTTTCCAATGAACAGTTACGCTATATTGTGACATAGAATTGTGTAGAATGAATTTTAATATTGTCTTATACGCGTACCTCACCATTCAACAAGATATAAAAATAAAAATTTCATTCATCTTTTAAATCACTGTGTCTTTGCTTGTCTGGAAAGTGCAGTAGAGGCTTTACTTGGTGGCTTGGTACAAACAATTTTGGAAAATGCGTTTTTTCACTTTCAAATCCTTAATCGAATGGAGAGTTAGTATTGGTGAAGCTCTAAAGCATTGGTTCTCAACCTGTGCTACATTAACAACAGTGAGACACAAGTATTTTATTTGTAGGAAGAAAGTAGTGTCTAATAATACTATGACATTTTATTTATTTATTTATATTTTGTATAGTTACTGTTACAATAAAATTCATACTCAACGGTATTATTACGTGTTCCACTACTAATGGAGTATTGTTTTAGTTATTTTGTGTTTATTCCCACCGGTACTGCTGCACTTTTTTTGTCCTCAAATATTAACATAAATGATACATGTAAACACAGTGCCCGTAAAGATATGTTCTTTTTGGAAAAAGTGGGCTTTCTGTTTCTATCATGTTGGGACCTGGATTCTTTGACAGCATGATCAGTGGGACTTGGATAATAAGAAAAGTTGAGAAACATTGCTCTAAGATTATGTATTTTTAAAGAAATAACTTGCTGTTGTAGATGCAATAGTTTAAATGTTTTGATCTGGACACTTTGTTGCATGGTCACACTTTGTCCACAAGCAATTAGTTATACCCTTTTCTTCTATTTAGGAAAACTCAGATGGGAGTCTGCTGGGATGGGGAACATTTCAGTAAACTAGCTTTCTTCAGTTGTCCTTGAGTCGGTAGGAACAGCTGCATTTCTTTTGTGTATCCTATGTGTGATATTTCCAACTCGCATCAGTGAAGCTCTAGAATGACAAGGACTGATCAAGGGATGAGACAAAACATTTCACTGCATCAGGTCTATGTAGCAAAGTCAAGAAGGTTTGATTAGCACAGATGGTAATATCATCTGTTTGCCTCTTCAAACTTCTTGTCTCTGAGCTTGGTGGAAACCCTCACTGTAGATGGGTAGGGATGGATTTTCTCGGTAACAGTACAGTATGCCTCAGTTAACAAAGTAGGTGTATTCCTGGGCATTACTTCTTAAATGAAAATTTGGTAACAGAGGCAAAATAACATGGAGAGAAAATAGGAATAGATTTCTACACTACAAAAGAAAGAGCAGTAGAACATGTTTTTGCAGATTTTTTTTATTCAAAGGTAATAATATGCATATATGAAGTGAAACATCTAGGTCAGGTAAGCCTTGCTTAAGTAAACAAAAACATTTTGAACCTTTTACAGACCGCATGAAGGGTTCTTCCAAAGTTTATCTAGGACCCACTTTTCCTATGATTTTCATTCTGATGCCCAAACTGTTGATCTGTATTTTGTTTTTTTTTTAAATCCTGGAAGTAGCTGGTGAGGCAAGTTTATCTGCTCTAACCTTTTCTCTGTTTGTGCTGCTCAGACATGCTCAATAAGGAATTCTGGAGACAAGTGATGTTTACTTTGCCTATTACAGGTAACCACACACAGCTACAGCTGCATCAGCTAGTGTGGAATCTTGATGCTTCTCAGCTCAAGTTTTATTGCATTGAATACTGTTGATATATTGCTGCAAAGCAACAGCAGAAGTGTGGGTTTCTCCATCCCTCCTTCACCATGCTTCCAATGCTGATACTGCCCAAAAAACCTTCCAACTAGACAGAGAACGATGAGTAAAAGAGAGTCTGGCAGACATAAAAAGGTCTTGTGAAAAAGGAGTTTTTCTGTTACAGGCTTTGTTAACTGACATATGCCTGGATATTGTTGTAATAGGAGGTATTTTGGGTCCTGAATAAGCAGTATAAGACCCATTAGCTGTCTAAAAAACCTGTTCACGATAAAGAAGAAAACTACTGAAAATGATTTATTGATACAAATAAACACAGCTGCCTGTACTTTTGAATTCTACCTGAAGGCATGGTTATGGGGATTGTCATGATGAAACTTCAAAACTTACCACTGCATCACTGTATAAAAGTGAAGCAACAAGGAGCAACAACTCTTATCTTTATAACTCACAGTTCCGTAGGCATTAATCAAACTTATTGCAGTGTTTGGACTGATACTTGAGCCAAAATAAAAATGGCTGTGAATGTGTTGCTGACTTTTGCCTCTTTCTACTCTGTGCTAGTGACTGGTAATATTCAAATAAGTCTTTTCTACTTTCATTAAGGGGACTGTGGTTTTTACATTTAAGTGCCACCTTGCCATGAGTAAATTATAATTCAGTGAGATATAGAATGACTCCGTCTCCACTGAAGAGCATTCATCAGAAATTGAATTTGGGTTTCAAGATGAAAGAAGTTTCCTATTCTCTATCCTTGCACTAAAGGATAGCTTAATTCTAACAGGTCAAGTGATAACCTTCTCATCCTTAAGCGCAGTGTACAGAGAAGGTGGGTGGAGGAGAGACCGTGCTTCCTTTGACGTCAGCAATGGAAACGACAGTATCTTTTTATTCTTCAGTGACTGATCTGTTCTCACTCCCTTGAGCTATTTGTTGAGATGGAATCTAAGAGATTCTCCAGTGACTTTCATTGCAATCTTTCTTCTTGTCTGGCTTATGATTGCTCCTACTCTTATAAGCAATGGCCAGAGAATGTCATAAACATAGTTGATCTGAGATTCACTCCTCTCAAATAGATTCCATGGCATTTTTAGTGCTTTATTTTCTAGAGTTTAAAAGGAAGCTTTCACCTGTTTCTTTCCTCGTATTTCTTCCCCTCCAGAGTTTTTTAAATTATTTCATTGTATTGTATTTATTGAAGTGATTAACAAACAACTGAAAAATATAATGTAAGCAAAATATTTTGGCTTTCATTTTCTTCATTAACTGAAGATGAAACTGAGATGCATATAAGGTGGCAGTTTAGAATACTTTGTTTCTAACATACTTTAGTAGTTAATGGTATTATCCTCTGCATTGAGGCCATGTGATGTTAGGGTCTTAAGTCTACAGAGGCAAAAATTCTCCCTTTTGTCCAAAATTTCTGAATGAGAGGGTGGCTCAGTACCAATCAAGGACAACTCAGAGAGGCTATGATGTTCAGCATTAAAATGCCTGGCCACTGATTGCTCTGGCTTTCTCATCAGTACTGTAGACCTGTGGTTCCTAAAGCGTATATCCAGGTAAATTTAATTAATTTTTATTGTTTGTTTATTTATTTTAAGTTATTTGAGATACACTTTCATTTTGACGCGGTATGGTTGCAACTGACTTTCTCTAGACTGAGGTTTAAATTTCATTATGCAACTTAGACCAGAACAAGCTACGTTTCAGTAGTAGCCAAGAACTATTTATGCCCCAGCTGCTTTATTTTTAGCACAAGATGAACGAACATTTCTGTTTTATTTGTCTTGCTTATGTGAGCAAGTAATTGTTATAGAGGTCAAGGACAGGAACTGACTTAGGTATTCATGTAACTAACTCACATCAGTTAAAGACAAGGGTTATACATGGGTGCATGCTATAGTGCAAACTATGGTTAGTTTGTACAAAGCAAATAGCTATGTATGGGAGAAAAAAATATTGTGATAGATTAGGAATTTATGAAGATGTACCTTTGATCAATTGATTCTGTTGTGTTCAGCTTACAACTGAGAATAATTCTATTTAGCATTTAAAATAATGTAATATGCAACTTTTAAATCTCCAAATGCTGCAGTCAGTAGAAATACATGTTTTGTTTATTCCTGAAACAATAATTTATGGACAAGAGCATATGGATTTTGCTTTCATCACTCTTAATGTGAGACTCAGTGTGATGTGTGCAGATATGTTTGAGAGAGATCTGTTGGGATTTTTTTTCCATGTGTCTTATTTCTGACAAAAAAGGGGGGAATGCCTGAAGGAGTAAAATGGCTGTGTATTGGGATGTCAAAGGCAAAGGTGAGTGTGTGCTATATTTCCATATTGTAATTAAATATGGGCATAAGGGAACAGTCCTTTTGCACATAAAAGAAAAGATCACGTGTCCGCAGCTGACATTTAGGTGGATAATTATTCAGCAAAGTACAAAGTAGCAATAGCTTTCCTTTTCTACTTTCATCAAGCTACAAAATGGTGGCAAGGACTCAGATTCCAAATTCTCATTAGAGGGGCCCTCATTTTTCCTCCTGTATATATATTTCAGTTTTATTTTTCTTGTAATACAATTAAATGTTAGGATTAATTTGTTACTTATATAGATATGAATGCAGTTATATCAGTTGTGTTTTTTATTATAATATAGGTTTGCCCCACTTATCTGACAGGTTAAGGACAGTTAGAAAATGGAATTAGTTGAGAAGTGGAACTCGTGTACTTACTGTACGGAGCATGAGGGACTTAGAGAGTCTCACTTGGGACCAACTGTGTGCACTGCTTGCAAAGTATCTCAGCTGGTTTAGCACCTTTTCCCTCCTCTCGGCTTGCTTTGCTAGCAGCACACACATTTGAGCAGTTCGAAGCAAGCCTCCATAGGCAAGAAGAACTGATGAAAGAATGGAACCCCCATCACATTAATAGAACTTGTTTTTAATTTGGAGGTGGCAAAAGAGCAAGTTGTCAGACAATGGGGCATCAAAAGGTGGAGGCTTCCTGTAAAGGTAATAAAGACAGGCAGTTTATATCGGAAGCATTATTTTAAAAAAATCCTAACAGTGTGTCCCATTTACAGTCTTTGTTTACTCATTTTCAGTGGCCTTGAGCCTTCCCCTTTAGAATTGGATAAACTTTCAATACAAATCTTGCATTCCACTTTTCATAAAAAGTACAGTATTTACTGATCAGATCCTTTTATGTACCATACGCATTAAACAGTGCGTGATGGGATGAACTCACTCCTTGGACCTGGGAGCCAGCTTCTTTTGTGATAGGTGACAGAAGCTTTGAGAGTTTGAATTTAGAAGCTCTGAGCTTTTGAAGTTTTTGTTGAGCTTTGTTAATTACTTTGTAAAATAGTTAGAACATAGCGACTGCCGAAGAGGATCAGAATTGTCTATTGCCTATCTCCCTACAATAGAATCATGAATCAAATAGTTCTAGAAATATACCTCTGATAGCCAACGTATGTAGTTTTTTAAATGGGAGGAGGTTTCACTTCCAGGTCAAGTCTTTGTAGAAGTCCTGGAAGAACTTCATGCCTGATCGTGTTTGTCAATAGTGGTACTGCTAATTCTTTAATAAGGGAAACCCCAGTGATGTAGTGGTACATTCTGAAGTGCAGGTACTTCATGACAATTACTAGAGCAACTCCCCCCACCCCCACAAGAGTCTAAAAATTTAGATGGTGGCATTGATCTTTCTTTTTACCTATACATTTTCTAAGAGTTTTCACTTCTACCACAAGCAAGTGAAAACTTGACCACTCAAGACCAAGACATTCCAAGCAGTTTGGATTACAACTAGAACATTTCACCACTCAATCATTTTATTTTTCTGTTTTTCCCCCAAGAATGAGACTCAAGTGTGGCTTAAATTTAAAAAGAAGTACAAGTTTCTGACAATACATACTGGGAAAATCTGCTGTCTTTCCAGCTACTGTGAGCATTACAGCTAAATTCAAAGGGCAAGTGTGGATAAGGGAGTGGCCATTGATGCTATAATCCCTGGTGATCAAAAAGACCCAGGACTTCAACCCTGTAAACCTTGACTTCATTATAGTTGTGAGAAAATCCTTTGCATATGCTCAGACCCACTTCATTTTTTCATTAAATGTCAAGATGTTCTGTGGGGTTACAGGTCAAAACTATGAGTCATGACTCAATTTGATCATGTTTAGAATATAGTCTAAAACTTGAGTGAGTCCTGATTCTTGGCTCTGGTTGCTTTATCACCAACTTTGGGTTAATTCACCATTGGTTGGGACCTTGGTTGACATTTGCCATGATTCAGTGACCCCTTATTAAAAAAAATTCCTCACACTTACAAGCATTTTATGAAATGCTACCTCAAGCTGGAAATACTTCACAGTTTCTTTTAGTAGCCATTTACTTCTGCACTAGAGCTGCTTATTGTTATTGAAATGTTCTTTTCCACAGTTATCTAGGAGTAGAAATAAAATGAAAGTTTCCTGCCATAGTTTCATGTATCATTTAATTATTCACAAATATCTTTACCTTGCTATTAAAAAGGGAAGAAAAGAAGAAAGTGTAAAGAACCCAGTGATTAAAACCCTCTTCCCTTACCATTGAAACATAGAATAGCTATAGGGCAGATCTCAAAGGGATAGGTAACATCACTCATTTTCTCAGCCCAGTTGCTATGCAAGAGGATAAATGGACAGAAGTATGACATTAGAATGGCAGTACCCAAAAACCAGTTGTGGAACTTATTCTTCGTGGTCTCTGTGCCTCATACATTGGGAGCTTTCACACCTGCGCGGTAGCGTTTGGAAGATTCGAGAGCTCAGTAGCTTGGCGGGAACCCCTCCCCCATGCCAGTACTACGCATGCTCAGCCTGCCGAGCAAAGGTCACTCCTCAGTTCTTGTCCGCCGTTGCGAACAGAAGGTTCTTTCAGTAGCTTGCTCTTTCTTGGCTTTTTTCTTGGCTTTTCAACTCTGTTTTTGGCTTGATTAATGGTTTTTGGATCTTGGACTGGTTCCTTCGATTTTGAATCCCCGTTCTTCCCCCACTCTTTACTGGACTTGGTCTGTGTCGGCACTGTTCAAAAGCTGTGTCTCCTGTGGACAGAAGATCATGCTTTCGGGCGAGGGCCATAACGTCGAGGCCCGCCCCATGTGTAGGCAGTTCACCCACCAGATCCTTCACAGCCGCTTGGCGAGACTGAAGTCTCATTGTTGGGAGGAGTCCCTGTGTGCACAACAACAGACCAAGGCCCATGGTGTCATGGCCGAAAATTGGCTCGTCCTGCAACCACTTCCTCGGCAGCAGCGGCGGCTGTACCGTCCACCTCGTCCACCCTAAAGCTCCTGAGGATCCCGAAGGTATCAGCTCCTCCGGCTCGTGAGGACCCTGCGGCTCGCAAACCAGATGTGGAACATTTCAGCCATCCTGGACATGTAGTAAGAAATTGAACAAGGAAATTACATAGACTAGAAAGAGAAACAGATTAATTGAATTGTATTCACAAATTCAGTCCATTAGCAGAGGTATGAACTAAGACAATGGCTTCAGGTTGCACTATGTACATTAATAGAAGAGTCCTCACTACTGCCAATATAACAAAATAAATCTTAAAGTTTTAAGCACGTGGAAACTGACTATTGGTAAGCAGATTTATTGCTTTCACACAGCAACAGTAAAGATCACTGTAAAGATCTTAAAGATCTGTATCACCTCAATCAGCCCTTTGAAAATTTAGGGCAATGGACATTATTAGCATCTTTCTGGATCCTGTTACATTCTGTCCCACTCCCACAAACTGTATCGATATGCTTTATAACCTAAGGCTTTAATACCACATGATACTGCATCTGAAGAAGTAGGTTTATATCCATGAAAGCTCATGCTAAAGTGAAAAACAGTCTTAAAGGTGCTGCCACATTCCTCTTCGCCTCTCCCCTGTCCCTTCCTCCTTTTTATTCCCCCAGACAGAATCAGTAGGAAGCAATAAAACAGGATAAGCCTGCCAACAGGCTGCATTTAATTGAAGGCACTGGATTCAGAAGAATCCGTTTTTGTCTCTTCAGTGCCCAGTCTGATGTTGCATCTTATTAGAAAAATCTCCCATAAATCAGTTTTGAAACTCACAGAAGAGACAACACCAGAGAACACTGCACTGCAACAATTTGACATAGTTGTGTCAACAGGATGCTTGGTAACGTTTATATGAGCAGAAGATGTCAATTGCACAGAAAGGCACAACTCTGGACAATGTCCAAGAACAGAATTGAAACGCTGCACATGTACACTTGGTTTTCTCCAGGCTATAGATTATGCCTGGTTTGCATGTTATTTTAGGAAAAATAAATATAGCAGCTTTCGGCCAATTTGTGCTCCTTGAATGCTTCTGCCTGCCAGCACTGCCAGGTAAGGCCACCTGGGCCTCTTGGCAGAGGAAAGGCCAAAGGGCACTGTGCCCAAGGACTCTCAAACCTAAAAGTAGCCTTACTGAGTATAGCTCAGCAAAACAGCCTGCATATTCTGCAAGTAACTTACCCAAAATCAGACAAGCTATTTTGTCAAGCAGATTTTTGTTGGTCAGGGTAGGGGCAGCTGTAAATTGAATGCAATCAATAGAAGGCTGTATAGTGCTCAAAGTAAGAAGGAATATGTAGCAGAAGGCTTAATCAAATTCACAGCCCCCATCCTCTACTCCCTTGAATTTAAGTGTGTTTTCTTGATTTGAGTGCTGAACAGAGACTTGGAAGATCCAGATTTTTTCCTCTGCTGAGCTGTGAAGGCGAGGAGGAAGAAGACCAAATATACTACTTTGAGTTCACTGAGACATAGGCATAATAAATAAATAATTCATTCATACCTTCCCACTTGGGCTTCTAAAAACAGTCCCTAGGATGACTGCTGGCTCCATGGGGTCCTTGAGCAAAATGCTGTCAGTAAGCCACCCTCTTTCTAAGTGGGCTCACCTCCTCCTCACTGGGTTGCAATTGCCTATTTGCTTGTCTCCTTCTGGGCGAAATCCATACCATCTCCTAGAGGAAGGTGATAAGGCATAAAGATGCAATTACCTTTTCTCCTCCTTCCTTTCCTTTCCCCTTGTAGTAGATAGATAGGAGACTGCTGGGACATGAAGCTCTAGGAATATTCAGTTGGTCCCCTTAGTGGTGTGGGCCTTGGCAGGTGCCCAGTGATACAGCCCTGACTAAGGTGGCTAGAGCAATAGGTAATGGGTAGTTTCTGCCTCTTTACCACATTCTGGTAGTTTAAGGACTGGGGAAGCGATAGAATTTTATTTTTGTAGATACTGTTCAGTAGCAATTCCTTGCAACAAACAGTTGAAGTGAACAGATAAAAGAACAAGCTGCCTTTCACTTAATTTTCTGGTGATGTGCTTGGTACTGACAGCATGATCAGCACATCTTTTGTCAGGGCATTTGTAAACATCTTCTGCTTGTGTACAAGATGGAGTTTAAGACAGTATTGCTTAGCTTTTTTGAAGTTGGGTTCATCTCTCTGCTTGTGCTACCTGTTGAATTTCCCAACAACCTACTAGTAGCAACCTTGTTGTATCGCAGGCATATAGAATTCTTGCATGCATATAAAGATTTGACAATAGAAGAGAACTAGACTAAGCCCTGTCAGACTGATCCTAAATCCAGTCAGCTTGGCTAGCAAGCAGAAAAGGGAGGAATTTCTGTGGCCTGATTTTGCGGGGTGGGGGGGGATGAAAAAACATGTTTCTTGAAAGTCAAGAATCCTAGAAAAAAAGAATTCTAGACTGTTGAGAATCTTCGCAGTTTAGGACTTATTCTACAGAAAAGTTGTGTGTGATTGTTTTGCACAATAATCAGCATTTCTGCACAGAAAAATAATATTTCTGGCCAGATTTTTTTTTCTGCACAGAAAATGCTCTTTCTTGCATAGAAAATGTGTAAGTAGGTACTTATTCCGCAGAAAAATTGCACATGTTTGTTCTGCGTAGAAATCAGTACTTTTTGTATAATTGCACAGAAAAGAATATATTCTTTGCACCTGCACAGGAAATGCTGTTTTCTGCAGAAAACAACCATGTGCAAACTTTGCACAAAAATAAATCCTCAACTGCACATAGTTATTTAAAAAACCTATAGTTTTTGAAGACTTTTTCTCAGTGAGTTACTAAAACTAAAACTTTGAGAAGAAAATTGGTGAAGAATTACATCCCTTTTCATTGCTCACCAATTTCTCCTAATTTTGTGATATCTGTAGGTTTATATTGCTCGTGTGTGCAAATGCACAATTAAGATATACTTGTTTTTCAAGCAAATTGTGTATTATAAAAATCATACGGATACAACTAGGTATATTTGATAAAACGATGACACAGACTGACAGTCATCTTGGCTGGGGATTTCTGGGAGATGTAAATAATTTTTCCGACTCTGTATTTTGATCATATCAAAGGCTAGGCTAGCTGGGGCATTCTGGGAAATTAATTCCAAAAACTTAGGTTTTCCAAGGCCTGACCAGCTTCAAGACCCTTTCCTATGGCAAGTGGGTGCAGGAGCTGCCAGTTGTTTCAAGGTGTGGCTGAAAGGAAGGATTCTAGTCCTCAAAAGCTGCCTTTCCATTGATCTGGGGAATCTTCTGGTTCCTGGCAGTTGATGACATGCTCTGGATTCCAGACTCCTCATTCTAGAGGGAGAGGACAGAACAAGTTACAGATGGAGTTAACAGATGAGAGTAACCATTGATTCTTTATTTTCCTTTGCTCCAGCAAAATGATCTGTTACTAAAACATATAGATTTCACCTCTGTTTCTTCTCTAAATTATAGCATTTCTGGTTGATGTAATATTTTTGTTTCTGTGGTTCTCTTGTTTCTTGTGCTGGTATTAGTACTAGGTCATGTATATCTGCCCTCCAGCATTTTTATATCTTCTTAGTTGTCATTTTTGTGTCTATTTTTGTTATTTCTATACCCTTTCTTTCTTTATTATCTAAACCTGTTTAATAAGCTATATTCAAACTATATATTTGCTTAGTGAAAAATGTAGAGTTTTGTAAGTATATTTGTGTTATTCCTCTTGTATACAAGATAGGAAGTCTCTAAATCTTACTTTTCAAAAATTTTTGCAGTTTTGTGCAGAAAGGAAATGACTTTTCTTTTTCTGTTACTTTACTGTGTTATTCCTAGAGAACAGAGGTGGACCCAAAGGCTTGTTGTTCAGATCATTGAGAAAGAAACAACCTCAAATGGAAGCAAGTGACAAGATCAGGACATCCAGGAAAGGGCAACCTAGCATGGAAAAGAACGATGACAAGTAAGGTCCTATATTGATTCAGTGATGGCAATGGTATAAGATCCATGACCAGATCTTCCTACATGATGATGATGATAATGGTGATGATGACGATTTTTATCAGTGTAAATCAAATAGAGAGTGTTAATTTTAGAGCATTGGCTCTACTGTGTGAGTAATACCAGTATCAGAGAGATGTTAGGTTGGGATGGTATGTGGCAGAGGTTACGACTACCTCTCATTAGCACTGCTACTTGGTTAAAATTTAGTTAAAATAATTGGTTAAAATTTGTTGCCCCCTACATTTTATTTAGAGTAGAAATAAAAATGTTGTGTGAACCAATCACTCATGTCTTCTGTGACTTCTAGTTTGCTCCCCATTCTTAAAGTTCGTAGTAAAAATTTCATTGTAGGCATATTAGCAATTGAGGAGCTGGGTCTTTTGTTACTGAGGATTGTGTAAAACATATATCTGGTAGTGGATGCAGAGGTGACCTGAGCTGGATAGATCACCTGTAGCTTAATAGTTATATCATCCCAGGAAATTTAGCAGGGGTGGTGGAAGTGCTACAAAACATCACTTTCCCTTCAGTAAGATGTATGCACACCAGTGTTTTTTTTTTCAGTGCAGTGTTACAGACAGTGGAAGGAAATACAGGAAATAGTAGAAGTAAAAAAAGTAAAAAAAAAATTAAAAATGCACAGAATACCACCATAAAGGTATAGGGCCTTTCCACACTACACTGTTATAGTGCTATTATTCCACTTTCAACCTCCTATGGCAGTGGTTCCCAGATTCTACATGTCTCTCCCCAAACTGCAAACCCCAGGATCCCATAGGACAGTGGTTCTCAACCTGTGGGTCCCCAGATGTTTGTGGACTTCAGCTCCCAGAAGCCCCAGGCACTATGGTCAATGCTCAGGGCTTCTGGGAGCTGAAGTCCATGAACATCTGGGGACCCACAGGTTGAGAACCACTGTCCTATGGGATCCTGGGGTTTGCAGTTTGGGAGAGACATGTAGAATTCTCAGCCAGATAGCTCTTTGGCCTCAGTAAACTACAAATCCCAGAATTCCACAGGATGTTAAAGTGGAATAATAGCTCTGTAACTGTGTAGTGCTCAGAGGCCCATAGATTTAAATAAAAAAAATAGATTTAAAAAAAAGTGGACTATAGGTAGGCAACCTGTTCACCTTCCCACCGCTGAATATTGATTCAGCCTCCAAAAGCCCATTTTGAATAATATTTCATTTATAGCATGGTGTACAGGAAACAAACACATTTTTCAAAGGAGATGCACTTTCACGGAAACAGCTTCTTCAGGTGCCTTGTTTTCAAGACGAATAACTTCCGAACACATTTTTTGTTGCTGTTGTTGTTGCTGATCTTCCACATTTTGGTGAATGCTGGAGAGAGCAGATATGGAGAACTCACCACAGATACTGCCCATTCCACCTTCGAACTTTCAAGATCATAAGATACTAAAGAAAAAATAGTATCCAGAATTTGTCAAACCTTATTTATGACATCACTCTCATAGGTAGTTTCATTTAAATGTAATTTGCCATTGTGATGGTTGATTTTTGCTGTACAATGAACTCTCTAAATCTTTGGTGTTGCCTCAGTTGTTTCAATTGCCGTGAACAAGCAGGGGTTTATGTTGCTCTAGTTAAAGTGCTGTCCTATGAGAAGGTAAATGAGAGTATGTTGCGCTCTTGTCATCTTTTTACTTTGTTATGGAAGATTTATTTTCTCTGCTGAGGCTAGGCACTCTGAAGGCCTTTTGGATGCTGCTGGTTTTTCCGTCTGTCTTTTTCCACTCCTCTTTTACCCATCCCCTTTGCTATCCCATTTCTCTCAAGAAATTTTATACATGGAACAGAGGCTGGTAGGAATCCTTGTGCAAACAATGTGATCCAGAGAATGGTGTTGTCTCCTTTATTCCAGCACTTGTCAAGAGTTACGGTAATGATACCATAACTCATTACCAGCATGGTGTAGTGGTTTGAGCATTGGACTATGACCCTGGAGACCAGGGTTTGATTCCCCGATTGGCCATGAAAACCCACTGGGTGACCTGGGGTGCATCATATACACTCAACCCCAGAAAACCCCATGATAGGTTCACCTTATGGTTGCCGTTAGTAGAAATGACTTGAAGGCACACAACAACAAGAAGACTACTTTTAAAACCTATGCATTTCAAATGTAAGTAGTTGTATCCTTTCTGACACCCATGTACATTCTGACATCCATCTGGGAAATATCTTTAAGTTTTGGCATGCTTTCTTCTTGCATTCATAAACCTCAAGTCACTACTGAAATGCAGAGGTTTTAAATGTAGTCTTACTGTTGTGTGTGCCTTCAAGTCATTTCTGACTTATGGCAACCCTAAGGTGAACCTATCATACAACTACTTACAAATCTGTAAGCAGTTGTATCTTTTCATGGTGGTCTGATTTCACTTGTATAGGATTGTCAGAAGTTCTGGATCACCTACAAGTGTTGTTGTTGCATTTATTTCTGTCTTGCTTTTTCCTAATTTGGGACTCAAAGTGGCTTACAACAAATGAAAAAAAGTATCATTAGCAATACACAAAATACAAAAGTTAATGTTAAACAATAAAAAAAAATTAAAACCGATTTAAAACATCTACCATTGAATACATATGTACCCACGCACCCCAACACTGCAATTAGCAAGATCTAGCACATTCTTTGGTGGGACAGGCCCTTCATAGTTAATCATCAAACACCTTTCTAAACAGAATAGTCTTAACTTTTCTGCAGAAAGAAAGTAGGGATAGTGCCAGTCTAACTCCTCTGGGATAGAACTCCCTGAGAGAGAAGGCCCTCTCCACTGTTCCCACCAGGGGTACCAAAGAGGGTGGTGAGACAGAGAGAAGGGTCTCCTCAGGAGATCTCAAAGCATGGGCTGGTTGATATGTCTTTCTGGGGGGTTTTTTTGGTTGTTTTGCTCTTGTTTTTGGAAATGATGTAATAGATAAAAGTAATGTCATGTTTTCTTCCTTTATTTAGACTTTTAGTGCTGCAGTCTGCAGTTGAAGATTCCCTGGATAGATTCATTTATATCAGAAAAAGCCTAACCAGTCTACAGGTCTGCAGTCTCTTTTCTTGCTATTTTCCCCAATTCCATTTAACAGAGTAATTTTTATTGACACATTTCTTTTCTTGAAGCTTGATATTTGCAATATACATTACATACTGTTTGCAAACAGGCTAAGCTGAATTCAGTGGGGAAACAGGCTGAACTCAAATGTATTGAAAATCTGTTTTCCAGGGTACCAGTTTAAAAATCTATTTTCTACCAAAGCCCACTGTGGGTAAAGTGAGTAGAGAATTGAGTTTGAATGGGAGACCTCTGTATTGAAATCCCTATCCCATCATGACACATACTGTGTGACTTGGAGCCTGATTCACATTCTCACTTTACAGTGTCTGTATTTACGTGTAATAATGATAAGTCAAAATTGAAGAGAATCCTGATTACCATTTAGAAACAGTGTGTTTGTATACACACCTGGTTTCTGCAAAGCAGCTCTACAAGGAGCAGCTAAACAAAGCGGAATTCACCAGGAACCAAAAGCATAGCTACAACTTGGAAACTTATTAAAAACAACAAAAACTAGGTCCGGTTAGAATTTCCAAGCATACACTTTCCTGCTGTTGTCATTATATCTGCAGATTTTAAAAAGTAATGCTCTCCTTTCTCATTATTCAAACAAAATTAAAATATATAGTTTACTGAGAGGCTGTTGTTTTGTGGTACAAAGAACACCTAAGTAGTATTGTTGTCGCCTCCTCATAACTGTTAACTTTTATACTGATGCGCTTTGCCCAAAAGCAAAACCCAAGTATTGAGAGGGTATCTGCTTTCCCTGTCTGTTGAAAACTAGGGCAACCAAATAGTGCACTCACTTCTATGTGATGGTGGTACTATTTTTAAGTTTCCAAAGAGGAAACTCTTTCTAGTGAAAAGCAGAAACTGTAGAATTTCTCTTCAGGTATTATGAAGAAGTATTAGTAGCCAAATTTGTGACTGGCAGTAGATGTGCCACATTTATTTGTAGCATCTGATGAAGCAGCTGATTTAAAATAACAAATTGCCATTTATTTTGTATCTTCTTCAAATTAAAAAAAAAGGATCATAGAATCATAGAGTTGGAAGAGACCTCAGGGGCCATTGAGTCCAACCCCCTGCTATGCAGGAATACCCATCAAAGCATTCCCAACAGACGGCCATCCAGCCTCTGCTTAAAATCCTCCAAAGAAGGAGACTCAACCACACTCCGAGGCAGCATATTCCACTGCTGGACAGCTCTGACTGGCAGGAAATTCTTCCTCAGGTTCAAGTGGAATCTCCTTTCTTGCAGCTTGAATCCATTGCTCCTTGTCATAGTCTCTGGAACGGTAGAGAACAAGCCTGCTCCCTCTTCAACATGACATCCCTTCAGATATTTAAACATGGCTCTCATGTCCCCTCTTAACGTTCTCTTCTGCAGACTAAACATACCCAGCTCCCTAAGGCATTCTTCATAGGGCATGGCTTCAAGACCCTTCACCATTTTGGTTGCCCTCCTCTGGACATGTTCCAGCTTGTTGACATCCTTCTTGAATTGAGGTGCCCAAAACTGGACACAGTATTCCAAATGAGGCCTAACCAATGCAGAATAGATCAGAATAGGATCATTTATAAGAACGCTGTGTACTTTTTGCTTTTTTAATATGGTAAGCCAGCCCATAAAAGATGTTAATAAAGAAGACCTTTGAGAGACCAGATTCCAAAGATATCTTTTCTTAAATGCACTGTTTAATTTTTTTTTTTAAAAAAAGTACTTCTGTAAAGAGAAAAAAAACGGGTTTTTGACAAAATCTCATGAATACTACTGAGGGCCTCTTGGTTGCTCTGGCTGTACTTCTTTTCAGAATGTACTCTCCTGCTTCCCCCATAGAGGGGAGGGATCATTCAAGTTTGATAAGAAATGAAGCACTTCCTGAAGAAAGTCTTCAGTATTGAATACATCCCTTTCCAGGCCTCCAGTATGATGTCCGTATGTGTTAATAAATATCCAAGGAAACTGTTTGGTTCTCACTTCTCAAAAATGCTTCATTCTGTCCTGAAACCTGCAAGTATCCATGAAGTGTTTCTTTCCAGAATTGTGTCTAATGCTCTGAGTTGTCCTTTTTGCAGTGTTAAAGTACTGCTGGACTGCAATGCACAGAAACTGATCTGACACAGTTTTAGCAAATTCCTCTGAAATGACGTTTTTGGGGAATTGTCTTTCCAGAGCCAGAGCTAGAAGGCATGTTACAGCAGTGGAGGAAATCTATCACTGTAGATCACAACATTCATTCACCCATGTGTTGGTTTATTTCACTTGTTTTGTTGTTTAGTGTCCTGCAAAATTTGCAATCAAACAAATCCTTTGCTACTTTCAGAAGCTTTTTGATTGTAAAATTAATACATTGAGCTCTGACAAATAAATAACATAGGAGTTACTGATAATGTTGGTTAGGCATCCACATCTCTTCTGTCTTAAGCCTATTCTGGTCAGCAGATAGTGCTGTCTGGTTTACCTGGCTCACTGCTGGCAGCATATTACCAGAGCTTAAAATAGTTACTTTTTTGGGACAACCACTTCCAGAATCTCCCAACCAACATGAGGATTATGGGAGTTACATTCCAAAAAAAGTAATTTTTGTATGTTTCACTTCTTATAGTCCGTATATTACCAACTTATTTTGCTAGCCACTCCATACTGCCTTGGGCCCTGCACCAGAAGAAAGGCAGCATATAAATGCAATTAAAAAAAAAGTCATACTTGAGCATTGTCAGGGTCAGATTCCAATGGCAAGGAAGGAGAGATGGTGGATGAAATGTATGGTCAAGCCAGTGTCATAGCTCTTTTGATTTGGAGAGTATGTATGTCAGGATACAGAGGAATTTGATAAACTGAGAAACAGCTCAGGAAGTTGGCATTCAGGTAAGTAAACAGTCTAGAAATATGATGGGTAGCAATTTGTTTTCCCTTGTTAGTAATTGGTTCAGATTGCAGAAGCCTGACATGAATTTGAACTTCACAGTACAGATAGAACTGTGCATGCACGCAAGCATACAATTTCTAATGTCAGATATTAACAGTGCAATGCATTTGTTTTAGCCATTTAAATTAAAGAAGCAAAATGAGTGGAAAGTAATAGGAATGTAATTCTTTTCTTACATTAAATTCTTCTTTCAGGCTTTAGAGGGCATCAGAGAGCTTGAGAATATTATCGGTGTTTCAGAGAATTCTGGTAACTTAAAAGATGAAGTGAGAAAAACCAGGAAGCTACGTAAGAAAGACATTCCATGTTTTTCTTTTCTGTAGGACTTTTCTGTAGGACATTTAATATATATTCTTTCAAGTTTACATTTTTTTTGCAATGTTGCATAATACAGTTCAGATTGCTCACAGCTTATTTGAATCATGCTATAATACAGCCCAAGAGGTTCTATAGAAAAGTACTTAAGCGTTTAAGTAAGATTCAAGATCACGGTATGTAGTAGTCAACATATTTTACAGCACAGTGCTATATGTGTCTCACCAAAAGTAAATCCCATTAAATTCGATGAAGCTTACTGTCAGGCCAGTGTGTAGGCCTGTAGCCTTAGTTTATGGCTTTCTGTCCAAGAACCTCAGATTTAATTGCATGGATTAGTTCTTGAGTGAAACTCACAAATTGGCCTTCTTGGCTATCTTCATAAAGCCATTCACACTCTGATAAATCCATTTTAAATTTCTATATAGTAGATACCAGTATTTGAGAGGTTATGTGCGAAATTTATTCTAAGTACATGCTGGTTTTATACAGTCCTTGACACATCCAATTGTTTCACTATTGGGTATACAGAGGTATACACTGGTTAGGAGTTTTCTATTGAAAGGAGTGCTTACATTGATAGAGGAGAGGGGAATATCCATCCTGGAGCTACTTGGTCACCCCCAAAATCTGCTTCAGATTCCTGGAAATTCTATGGATAAGATTTTTGAATGGAGATTGCAGCATGGATGTGGAGTTGAAAGTTCTGTCATGGTAGTGGTTGATCATAAGTACAATAATAAGTTCAGGTCATGACTAATAAACATAAATGGATATGTTTGTTAGTTGAGGGTCAGTGGCACCATGTGTATCAAAACAATTGATATAGTAAGATTGCCATGCCACAGTTTAAAATTTAGTTGGTCTTGAATACAGTTAGCTGTTCCTTGGATTCACAAGTGGAGGTACCCACTGAGAACAGATGAAAAATGAAATAAATGTCAAATTTCATCCAAGATTGAAGATTTCTTAATACACAAATATTTCCTAATAGTTCTGCGAATTTTTTCTTCAGATTGCAACATAGCTTAACATAACTTGAAGAAAGTTATTGTTTGACGAGCTACTGGAAAAAAATTGGGTGGGGCATGTGGGTGGGGATGCTAGTACCTCTGAGATCTTGGAGAGGGTTCAGGCTAGAGTTTTAATGATTTCCTAAGTGCCTAATGCTAGCCATGCAGACATAGCAGCTTGGATCAGGTAAAGGTTTTCTTGAACAAGTATATCCTTGTTGGCGGGGGGAATGTTTTTGCAGATTTAACTTTCCACCTGCTGCCTCTTAAGTCTTTGATACTCTTTCAAAGGACAGTAAGGAGAAAAGGTTAGTGAGACCTTGGAACTGGGTGGTGAAACTGAATTCATTCCAAAAATGTTAAATCAAATTTTTCCAGATGCTAAAGAGGAGGAATATGTTTTTACTGTTCTTATACATGACAGTTGTGTAAGTAAAGTTTTCATATTGTCTAAATATATTTTATTCCTTAGTAGAGGGAGCTAGAAAACAAAATCTGCTGAGAAAGAGCAACGTAAGATTTCCTACTCAAGGTAATTCTTCCTTTTCCTAAACATGGCATAGCATTTATTTTGATAGCAAATAGTTACCTGAGTGTTCTGCTTAGTGAGTTTCTTCTGAAAGCTTGAAACACATTTTTGCAGAAAAAGAGA
This sequence comes from Iguana delicatissima, assembly GCA_948472985.1. Lineage (NCBI taxonomy): Eukaryota > Metazoa > Chordata > Lepidosauria > Squamata > Iguanidae > Iguana > Iguana delicatissima. The sequence continues at coordinate 711,091 of CAOKZL010000056.1, forward strand.
ACAGATTTGTTTTCCTTGTAGCAAAGCTTAGCTACATGTGCATGTGTGAATAAGGACAGGAGGCTCTTTTTGGTCATGTAGCAAACTGTTTGGCAAGAAAAAACACTTGTTTATTTTTGCTTTCAGGCTGTATGAGTGCCCAACTGAACTAAGCAGAAATGTGGTAAAACTGGAACCTTAGATAGACATTCAGGAGTCCAGTAATGCTAATAAATATGTGGTCTATGCAGCCCCCCCAACATTGACATTTTACATTGCAAACGTATGTAGAAAGTGATCCTATATACATACAGTTGTACAATCATAGGTCCCCTTGTATGGAAGTTTGTGCTATTTTACACCACCACCATTAACTCACGTGTTATGAGTACTGGGTTCCTGAATGTCAAAGTATGGTTTGGCTCTGTTTGGTGTTAGTGGTGACTGTGTGTTGAAAGGCAACACACTACATGTGTCTGACATTGATTTTATTTCCAAGACACCAAATTATAGTGTTCATTAGAATTTTCCTTCTGTACTTTAAATTCCACTGGATTCATCTTGTTGCTAGAACTGAGATGGGAAGGAGGAATCTACATAACAGTGTTCAGCCTTTACTTTACATGTAAATTCTACAGGCAAGGACAAGAAAGTAGGGGAAACTGCTACTGTGTCCTTCTCTCACTCTTCCCATTGCTCTTCTCTGTGTGACTGGTTTCAGGAAGAATGTCCTCTGACAATGGGAGCGATCCCTGAAATGTTGTAATCATCTATAGAGATCTGTAATAACCTGAAAAGTCAGGATCCTGAAGTCTGACAGATGGTATATGGAGAGAGGACCTTTGCTTTACAGAGATTGACAAGAGACTTTCTCCATACACAGAGCAAGAAGGGCAGTGTTAGTACTCTTCACATGGAGAATATACATGAAAAGAATGCCTGTGTAGAGCTGATGTGAGAAGTGTTGAACTGGAAGTGGTGGATCTAACTCCTTGTAACCATATGTTTAAGAAACCTAGGGAAGGGGAAAGTCAAACTGATTTAGTGATGTGTGGAAATTGAGGCCCCTGATACTTTTTTCACTGTTCAACCATTCTTGCTCTAATCCACTTGCTCACTGGGAATGATGAAAAATATAACTGATCACCCGTGAACATCACCATATTGTGGAAAGCTGCTATAACTACTTGACTTCTCTGTTTATGAGGGGGTCATTGGATGCTCTGAAAATGGGACAGATGTTTTTACCTTCTGGAGTACGCTGTGTGTCATAACCTGATCATATTGATGAATCTCTTCTGTAAATGTGTTAGTTAGAGGTTGTTAGCTGTGGACATACATGCACTTGAGACAAGGCCCTACCCTGAAGCCATCCCAAGGGGGAAGTGTTGTGAGAGTGACCACTGTAGCCTTGAGACATTGATTCACATCTTGCTTCTGGACAGGGAAGGTGAAGTAAAAGCAAAGCCAGTTATGCTCAGCTGGTGCTTGAAGAGAAATCTTGGTCCCCACAACAGGTGCCAGATGGCTTCTGAAGTACCATCTGGATGAGGAAGGTGAAGAGGGAACAAAGCTAGGTGTCAAGAGGAGTACCAACTATAGAGGCTCCATGCCATGCTTTCCATTAGAAAGTATATCCTGAGGTTTAAGAACATTCAACCAAAGCTTGATGGCTATGGGCAGGGAAACTTCTGTGAAGTAGAGAACAGGAAAAAGTGGTCATCCTCAAATGGTTTTCATATACTCTGCCACCCCTCTAAAGGAAAGCCAGATGTATATCATAATGTGTGATGCACACTTGGTGGGGGTGGTCATAATTGGCAACTGTAGTTTATCTGCCTGATCTTGTTATTGTGTGGCTTCAAATCATTCCCGATTTGTGGCAACCCTAAGATGAACCTATCACAAGATTTTCTTGACAAGATTTGTTCATAGATTTGTGTCTTTGCTTTTCTGTGAGGCTAAGTGTGTGTGACTTGTCCAGAGTCACCCAGTGTGTTTCCATGGCTAAGCGGGGATTCAAACCCTGGTTTCCAGAGCTGCAGTGCTCAAACCACTACACCTTGCCTGTACATGACATAGGATATCAGCATTTGCTACATGTTAAGGTGTAGATGCGGTTTTTCTACAAGTGAAAAAGGAGTAATTTTTATGTAGGAAAATGATTGTGTGAAATGGCATTATTGGTGAGGAGAGTCCACTCTGTGTGTGCTCACTTCTAAAATCTCAGATAGCTTGGTGTAGGATTGCACTTAGAATTGTCCAATCTGACCAGAATACTTACTTTAATGCTCTGGATACATGTGGTGGATTGTCTCTGTTGTAACTTTTTTACCTTTTCCTCCTTATCCGTATCACCTTGTCTTAAGTTCAGGTTTTTGAGTGAACAGTAAAACCTTGATGCATTTCAAGGCTTTAATAATGATAATAATATTTCTCTAGTGTCTATTACTGGAGGATCTGAGAGCACTTTACAAACATTTATGAATACAGCCTTGCCACATCCCAGAGACATATGATCTCTATTTTACCAAGTCCCATCTCTGCAAAGTGCTTAAGAACATGTCTTGCATTAAACACATGAAGGCGCATCATTGACGTCATTGCTTCTCTGAGTTGGGGCCCTTGGTTTAAGCATATTCTTTCTGAAAACAAGTACACTTACAGTTTTGTGTTGTGCAGCTAAGTGGCTCATAATGAGCTTATGAGTGGGTTAAATAAATGAGTTGCTTCTGTGAGGTCTTGTGGAATATTTCATTCATTCATTTATTCATTTATAAACAGTATTTGTTCATTCCTATTCTGCACCTTGGGCTCCCAAGCAATCTCCCTCCTTCCCTCCCTCTCTGTGTATATACACAGACAGACACAGCATTCTTTAAAACCAATTTTAAAAGCCAATTTTAAAAACAAGACTGCATGGAATAATACAGTTCTGACTGCCTGTCAGATTCTTGTCCACTTCCTTTGCAAAGATGGTCTAAAAATGGACAGATTAAAACTGGATTTTTACGCATCTGATGAATGGACTAGAGTCCACAGAAACATAGACTAGATAGTACCCATTAGTCTTTAAGGATACTCTGAGACTTTTGTTCTTTCAATCTTGAGAGACGAGAAAGAAAATACTTTTTCAAGCAGATAAATGACGTATGTGATGCCTCATGTCGTGGACCAGTCTTGTAAACAAGTTTTTCCTCTTTCAAACCATGATGCCATCTTCCAGATGTGTCTGTGTTTACAGGATGGCTTGAGCAGTGGCTTGGGTAAGCTGCTTGTTCAAAGGAATCATTTCTCCCCTTGTATGAGAAGTTAGGCTTTCCCATGTAGCAAAGATTCCCAAAATGTTTGGAAATGGCAATCACAGAAGCTAAGAAGTTGGTTTCCAAAATGATACATTTGTCACTGAGGTTGCTGGTTTAAGCACCTTGGAGGAATGGTGCCAATTCATACAGGGAGGGGACCAGGTGTGTCTTCTGTGACAAACTTATGGTTAAAGGCTATGAAGATGAGTGGTTTGTCTGGCCGTCTGTGTTAAGTGTGAATTGAGAGGACAACTGACTCTTAGTTCTGTGCTTTAAACTCAAGGCAATACTTCGTTCCTCCTAAGCTTGAAGTCATTTAGCATTTATATCGATAAGATCTGAAATCTCTTTAGCTCAGCAGTGTGTTCTTGGTGCCAGACAGGCAGCCACACATCTTGGTCAGATAGATTAATTTTCTCTCACAGTTATGATTTAGTTTTTAAAAGAAACACAATAAAGGACATTTTAACTATGAAGACTTAGCTTGCCTCGTGTCAGATGAGTTGAGTGGTGTTTTCTCATTTTTTATTTTTAACATGTTGTGAACAAATGGCAATCTTTTCCTCTTGTTTTCCCCCTTGATTACTTACTTTATATTTATTTCCTATCCGTTGATAGGGCTCTTGAACAGAGCACTTTTTCTGGGTTTTGTACAGTAGGTAATATTTTTGCTATATTTTCTTTTTAAAATGAAAAGTTGGAAGATAAACTAACACAGAAGCAATTAGTGCTTCCATTTAAGCTGGGGACAACAAGAATCCAACTATTTAGAGCAGCTGGCTGTGCTACCCTGGGCAGTTCATCAGCATGTGGAAGGCTGCAGGTTCTCCGCACTCCCAGTGGGGGACCTACATTTGGTAGAGGAAAAGAAGCACATTAATCTTGCTTAGCCTAATGGGTTCACATACCAGGTCTGTCTGATACCTAAAAATTGAACAAAACATTGGGATGAGGGATTTTTATATAAACCTGGCCTATGTGAGCATATAGCATGATCATAGAGGAGTAGTAATAGTTGTTGTTAATGGCTGTCAGATCAGCTTTGAATTACAGAGAATTTATGAAGGACAGACCTCTAGGTCACCCTGTTATCGACAGTCCTGCATAAATGTTGCAGATTCAGGGCCATGGCTTCTTTGACTGAATCTATCCACTTGTAGAAGAAGCAGCACTCTTCTGCCAACTTCATAGCTTGGTAGTGTTGTTCAGTAAACCTGTTCCAAGAGTTTCATAGAGCAGTTCCCAGCCTAAGAGAAGCACTGGGGGATTTATTGGCTTGTTTTAAAATTGCTTGTCATGCTCTCTACTTAAGTTTTGATTTGATTTTTGTTCAATTTATAAGATGCATGATTGCTTTTGCTTAGATGCATTTCAGTTATTGAAGCCTGATGATGTGGGTTCAGCAATGTTGTGGAGTAACAGCTTTTGGGTGATATTGATTATCTAAATACGTTTTGATCTGGTCTCCAAACTGGCTTGGTCAGTCATCTGGAAGACAGCAAGGAATGTGTCCCTAATTTTCCTGGACCTCTTGGTGGTTTTTGTTATAATTAACCATAGTCTGTCTGAGATGGGTCCTGTGGAATTCATAGATATTTTCCTATACAGTAAATAGATTCAGAGCTTCAAAAGTTACTATTTAGTTTCAGTTATAGTTATATACTAATTAGTTTCAGTTATAGTTCCGAAGCCTTAATTCCCAAAGGAGTTACTATTGTAGTTAAAATTTCAAAATGCAAGGTACTTTTCATTACATTTAGGAGAGGGAAACTCTGAATGCTATAAGCCATAAAACACACTTTTCTTGCATCCACTTCATTGTTGGCTTAACACCTGCAACAGAGTATAAGCTGACACTTGAATTACGTGATATTCCTTCTTTGCCTTTCGGTAAGCAACACTCCACTTTAAAAATAATTTTTAGCTAGCCTGGAAAAGAGCTGAAGTTATTTTTAAGTTACAGTCATAACTTTTTTTAGTCATATTATAAACTATGGTCAGAGGAAGACAATGGCAAACCATCTCTGAGTACTTCTTGCCTAAGAAGAGCATGTGAAATTCATGGTGTTGCCATAGGTTCACTAGTGAAATAAAAATGTGTACTTTACATTTTTATTTTTACTTTCATTATTTGGAAAATGAATTAATTGCAAGAAACTAGTTTTTTGTAATTAGTTACTTCCAAGCTCTGAATAGATTCTGGAGGATGGTGCTGAGAGTTGCACCATGTGGGAGTGGTTTTTACTCTGTATCATCCTACAGTATTCTGTAGGATTTTGTTCCCCGTGCTAGTCACATTCTATGTAAAGCCACGGGGGGATGGATTTGAAGTTATCATCAGCCTGCCAAGGACATACAACTCTCTTTCTCCATTTTGTCAGATTAAGAAGGGAGGTGGTAGAAGTTTTGAACTGGTACTTGGAGTCAAAAGCGGGCTGGATAAAGGCTAGTGAACTTTAGCTCCTTCCAGATACGACAGAGTCATCATTGGAAGCTTGTTCTTTTGGCCAGAGAGGTTGTATTCAGTGCATTCTGAGTGAGGTAGGAATTGTCAGAATTTTGCCACTTGGGCAGTGCTGTTTTGTCCAGCACTTAGAAGGCTCTTTCTGGTCTTTCATTGGCTTGCACTGCTGCACCAACTGAGTCCTCTTGGACAGAGAAAGCCTTGCTACAGTTGTTGATGACCAATAACACACAGATTTGACTACTGGTATGCTTTTATGTGCTTTGGAAGACTCTTAGAAACTTCATGTGGTACAAAATGTGATCAGATCGGTGCTGAAGCAGCTCCTTTGAAGCTCTCCTTTTGTTTTGGGGCAAAATTGAAGACCCTTTAAGACCGGACAAAGGTATTTGAAGGACCCACATGAAAATGCTGTCAGATTATTTGCCAAGGCCATTGTTTTGGTACCCTCATCTTCAGAGGTGAGCAAATGGAAATCACTGAGAGAGTCTTTCCTATGGGGGTCACCCATTTGTGGACTGCTCTCCCCTGAGGATTGTGCCCAGCACTTACTTTGTTAAGCATCAGTACCAAGTCAACATCTTTGTTATTTGTGCTGTTATTGAACTGCGGTCTTTTGTACAGTTATTTTTAGATAGTGTTTTTTAAACATTTATTATTATGTTTCTTTTATTTTTTCTGTGACTAGGTGTTTTGTGGTCATATCTTTGATTTGTTTCAGTTAATGTTCATCGCTGACCACTTTAGGGACTTCCTTCAAAAATATGCAGGCAGTACATGGATATATCTGAAGAGAGAATGGAATCTGAAATCGATAAAATGTTCAGAATAAGTTCAAAAGTTGCAAGAGAAAGAATTGGCCTAGAGATATACTGATTTGTTTTACAAGAACAAGGATGAAGGAAAAAATATTACAGAAGAATTATCAAGAAAAATTGATGATTGACGGAACAGAACTTAAAGTATTTAGAGATATCCCGTTCCAAGCACTGAAAGCTAGACAGGAAATCAGAAATTTGACTTTGTTATTACAAAAACATAACATAAGATATGAATGGGAAAGGACTGGTGGTTTAACGTACACAATAAACTATAAAAGATTCAAGTGCTCCGTTCCAGAAGAAATGGAAGACGCCATTAGGAAGATCAGAAAGATGATGGAGGGAAGGAATAAGAACCAAAGACAGACAGAAGAAAAAATTGGAGAAGATACAAAGCGAGGAACAAGAGGAACAAGATCAAGAAAAAGAGCAAGAACAAGACCAACAACTAGAACAGGAACAAGAACAAGACGAGGATCAAGAGTTAGAGCAACAGAGTTCAGACATTGGGGAGGAAATAACAGAGGATGAAGATTGAGAAGGACAAGAAATAGAAATAAAAAGATAATTTAATTAAATAAAATAAAAGGAAAATGACTCTGAATTGTATTTCTTGGAATGTTAAAGGGCTCAATTCTAACTACAAATTAAGACAGGTCTTTCATCACTTAGAAAAACAAAAACCTGATATTGTTTGTCTACAAGAAACGAAAATTAAAGAAAAGGGCATTAAATATTTGAAAAACCCTATACTGGGCAAATGTTATGTTTCGGTGTTTCAAAGAAAAAAAGGTGTGGCGATATATGTTAATCATAAATTTCCCACCGAAGAAATATTTCAAGATTAAAACGGACATTATCTCGGGGTACAAGTTCAACTCCCCGGGAAGATCATACTTCTAGTGGGAATATATGCCCCATTGCAAAATAAAAGCAAGTTTTATGATAAGCTGGAGGAAGAGATGAATAAATTTATCACGGAGAATAATCAGGCACATATGTTATTGATAGGAGACTTGAATGGAGTAATAGATCCAAATAAAGACAGAACATGCAATCGAAAAGGCGAAAAAGGAAAAGGTAAACTACCCAAATCGTTTTTCAGAATGAAGGAAACTTTTTCTCTGATAGATATTTGGCGAAATTTACATAATTTACATAATAAAGGTGGTTTTACCTTTTACTCTGATAGACATTTAACTATGTCGAGGATTGATATGTTCCTAATTTCTAACACGTTACATGCGGCTGTCAAAGATATGGAAATTCGACCTAGGATTATCTCAGATCATAATTCGTTGAAGTTGGAACTCAGAATGAATAGAGAAAGCAAATATCGGAGCTGGCGATTAAATGATCAACTTTTGAGAAACGAGCATTATCTGCAAAAAGCTAAGGAAGAATTAAAACATTACTTTAAAGAAAATGATAATGATGAATTAATGAGAAAAACGGTGTGGGACGCTGGAAAAGCGGTAATGCGAGGTCTTTTTCTGAAGTGGAATAAGGATATGAAGAAGAAAAAGGAGGAAAAAAAGAAAAGAATTGGAATTAAGGTTGAAAACAATAGAAGGGGAGCTTGGAAGGAACCCGGGAAACGAAAAATGGAGGAAAGAATGAAAAAAGACACAATTGGAATTACAGAGTCAGAATATGGATGATATGGAAAAGAAATTAAGAATGTTAAAGCATAGAGAATTTGAAAACGCAAATAAACCCGGGAAGTGGATGGTATACAAACTGAGGAAAAGAAGGGAAAGAAACTTAATCTTACAAGTTAAAACTGAAAAGGATTTGACTATAGACCAGAGAACTATAATGAATACTTTTCGGAAATATTACAAAAATTTATATCGGAAAGACGGGAAAAGTAATATGGAGAAGAAGATACAAGACTTTCTTAGAAAACAAGATATTGTAAAGTTGTCTGAGGAAGAAAAGAACAATCTAAATGTGAGCATTTCGTGTATGGAGGTTACGGAGGCCATAAAGAAAATAAAAATTGGAAAAGCGCTGGGACTGGATGGATATTTGGGGTTGTACTACAAGGAACTTCAGGATGTACTGTCTGAACCAATGTGGGGAAGATGTTCAATGAAATTAAGACTAACGGGAAACCTGATTCATGGAAGGATGCAAACATAACTCTGATACCCAAAGAAGGGAAAGATCTAACGGAACCATCTAATTACAGACCGATTTTGCTGTTAAACATGGATTATAAGATATTTGCTAATATAATCGCGGAGAGACTTAAAAGAATTCTACAAAAAATAATTCATCAGGATCAGAGCGGATTTCTACCGAAAAGATACTTAAGAGATAATATAAGAACATTAATTAACATCTTGGAGTTCTATGAGAAACATAATGAAAAGAAATGCGCTTTGATTTTTGTAGATGCCAAAAAGGCTTTTGACAACGTGAATCATAAATTTATGTTTGACTTATTGGAGAAAATGAACTGTGGTGACAATTTCCTTAATTGGATCAGATCAATATATTTGGACTGTACAGCTCAATTATTGCTAAACGGAGAGAAGAGTGACCCAATAGAAATTAATAAAGGAACACTTCAGGGATGTCCTTTATCTCCATTATTGTTTATAATGGTGCTGGAAGTACTCCTTAGGAAAATAAGAACAGAGGAATCTATTAAAGGTGCTAAAATTAAAGGAGAAGAGCTCAAATTAAAAGCGTACGCTGATGACCTTGTTATCTTTATTGAAGACCCGGAGACTGGGATTAAGAAAATGCTCGAGGTGTGTCAGAAATTTGGCGAACTGGCAAGTTTTAAAATTAACAAAGAGAAAACAAAGATCTTGATCAAAAACATGAGGAAAGAAGAAATAGCAAAGATAGAGTTGGTAACAGGATTTAAAGCAGAAAAAAGATTAAGTATCTGGGAATTGATATTACAAAACAAAATAATAAACTTTTTGAAAACAATTATATAACAAAATGGAATGAGATAAAGAAAGATCTTCAGAATTGGCGGAAACTAAAACTATCTTATTTAGGAAGAATTGCGGCGATCAAAATGATGGTGTTACCTAAGATGAATTACTTGTTCCTGAATCTACCAATTATATCAAATTGGAAGTGTTTTCGGGAATGGAAAAAAGACATAACCTCCTTTATATGGGAAGATAAAAAACCAAGAATTAAATGGAAAATTCTGATTGATAGGAAAGAGAGAGGAAGCTTTGGTCTTCCCAACATGAAATCATATTATATGGCTAATGGTATGTCCTGGTTGAGGGATTGGTTGGACTTAAAGAACGACAGATTGCTTAATTTGGAGGGAGCTGACTTGCGCTTTGGCTGGCACGCCTATTTATGGTATCAAAAAATAAAAGTCGATAAGGCCTTCGTTAACCGTTATATTAGAAAATCTCTGTTTGAAATTTGGAAAATATGGAAAAATAAGCTGTACATGAAAATACCTTGGTGGGTATCTCCTCAGGAAGCTTTCCAAGGGAAATGGAAAGACTCAGCGATGAAGTGGTTAAGATATAGCGATCTGATTATCAAAGATCACAGTGGGCAGTCTATGAAGACGAGAGAGGAATTAGAACAAGAAAGATGGATATGTCATTGGTTTCCATATGGGCAACTAAAAGAAAGGGCAAAAATTGACTTAAAGCTCGGGGGTATAGAAATAGCTCCTCATTTAAATGAATGGGAAAAATTGATGTTTGAACAAAAAGAACATTTGACATCCCACCTATATAGATTTATATTGGATTGAGAATTAGAAGGGGAGACTGTGAAAGAATCAATGATTAAATGGGCACAAAATATAGGACATCAAATAGAGTTGAAAAATTGGGAAAGAAGTTGGAAAATGACGAATAAGTTTACTTTAGCACAAAACCTAAAAGAAAATTATTTCAAAATGCTACATAGATGGTATTTAGACCCCCTCAAATTAAGCAAGATGTATGCAACTAAGGAGAAAGCCTGTTGGAAATGTAAGCAAGAGGATGGGACTTTCTTTCATATGTGGTGGACGTACCCAGAGGCTACAAGATATTGGGGGAAAATACACAGAATAATGACAAATATATTCCCATTAACTCTGGAACTTTGTTTATTGTTTATTGAATATGATTCACCAAATTGATAAAGAAAAAAGGCAGTCATATTATATATGATTATATATGATTACTGCTGCTACGAGACAGTCCTATTATATATGATTACTGCTGCAAGGATTCTTTGGGCAAACTACTGGAAGAGAGCAGAAAGTCCAACAATTGAGGAATGGTTGGATAAAATACAGGAATGGTTGGATAAAATACAGGAATATGCTTTAATGGAAGATTTGACTGCTAGAATGAAAAATGACTTGAAAGAAAAAGGAATGGAAAATATGAGTTTTATTAAGAAATATATTGAAACAAATTACTTAAAGTTATGTCAATAGATAATTGAAGAAGGTTATGTAAAGGTATTCGGAAAATTAAAGGTAATCAAACCAGGTGATTTATCTGTTAAATGAGACCAGTCTACATGTAGATTCTGGATTTAGGAGATCACAGGTTAAATAGACATAATGAGAAGATCAAACCAGGGTAGAGGGGAGGTGTTGTTAGAAACTGTGAATAATACATGGAAACTATCAATGTTTTAACTATTTTATGATGAAATAATGTTTATGTTCAAGATAAGAATACTTTGTAATTTTGTTTGTTTTTTCTTTAATAAAAAATATAGAAAAAAATATGCAGGCAGGATATTAATTTTTGAAAGGTAAATGTTTTTAATATATGCACAACTGTGTTTTCATTCTTGGCCAGAATAGAAAACCCATTTCAAATTGTGGTTTCCAGTTTTGATTTGGCAGAGCCAGAATTGTTGCAAGTAATACAGTTATCTGCAATAAGTTGACTTTGCTTTGAATAATGAAAATGTAACTTCAAGAGTAATATAACAAATTGGAACAATGTTTTTGTGTGTGTGTGTGTGGGTGGAATGAATAATGTTTTCTTTAAAGGGTATTTTTAGGCATCGTGGAAGTATTTTGCATGGAATTTTCCAAGTTTTCTGTTATCTTCTTGACAATCCTAAAGGTTATCCTTCCAAAAAAAAAAAAAAGGCAGTAATGCTAATGAGGAAAGCCAGTGTGAAGTTGTAGTCTGAGCATTGGACCTACAACCCTGGATAGCAGGGTCCAGTTCCCTACACAGCCATGGAAACCCACTGAGTGACCTTGAGTGTGTCACACTCTCAGACCCAGAAAACTCCATAATAAGTTTGCCTTAGGGTTGTGATGAGTCAGTCAGAAATGACTTAGCAACTGTAACAATATTAACAAGTTGTTTGTTACGTAAGATTGTTACATGACAAGTTATCCTTTTTTGGTAACAAATTACATAAAGACAACAAATTACCTGAGGAAGGGATGACCTTCACAGTGAGTTATATGATAAACTATCTCAAAAGTAGCCTTCCAAGATCCAGTTTGGCATTACTGATGTGGAGGGAGAGAGGGAGGGAGGGAAGGAAGGAAGGAAGGAAGGAAGGAAGGAAGGAAGGAAGGAAGGAAGGAGAGGAATACATACAAGCTTGGAAGCATAATCCCATGTGCAAAGTGAGTCTCTTCATCTTTCTGCTCCTTGCTGCTCTTTCCCATCAAAAGAGTATTTGATCATTGTAAAAAAAATAAACATATACTGTCACACTTCATAGCTATAGGAAAAGGAGACCACTACAGTATCTATAATCAAAATCAAACTGGTCAGTTTCCTCTGGGTCACATATATGAATTCTTTGCAGCTTCAAGGTTGGGCAGTTGGGTGCAGATCCCCAGACTGCAGGGTAGCAAAAAGGAAGAGAGGAGTGGGTTGATGCTGAAAAATTTCCATTTGACAAACTTCTTCCCTACTGGGAAATCAGTGGTATCTTTAAAAATTGACCCACTCTCATCTTAGTTAATAAAGCCAATACCACAATATCCTTACCCCCATTTTGAGATAGCTTCTCTGTAGCTACCATAGCTGTAGTGTTCATTAAACATTCTGGGTCATGATGTTTTCTTCAGTTTTCTTCACTCTTTTAATGCTAAATGCCTTATCAGCTCATAAAGCAGCTATAGTTTAGTATGATGTATGGAACTGCGTATGAGTCAAAATGATGCTTTTAAATTTTAACAGCACAGCATAAACATTGCTGTGATGGGGACTTAGATCTATTTTGCTGTCCTAATCAGAAAGGGACAGAAGTAGACACATAACGGGAAAAACAGGGAGTGGAGGCTGGAGAAGGAACATGCTCTCTTATTTTGCTTTTGACTCTTGGATGTGGATTTCCATGATTATTTTTAATTAGCTACACTCAGGATATAAAACCTATGACTATTCTTTGGCTTGATACAGATGGAATGTCACATTATCATCACATGGTGAGGCATGAAATTTATTTAATTTACATAAACAGCCTCTACTTAAAACAATTCAGAACATTCCTTCATCAATGGGCACCATTATGTGGATCTTAGTATATCATTTTGCTTTAGCAGCATAAAAAAATAGCGCCATTGTTTGTCCATGACTAGCATTTACAGTAAACAAAAATGTTTTTGAAGAGAATGTAAGCAAAGTCAAGAGCAGCTGCCAGAAGATGAAATCTCCCTGGGTTGCTGCCGTCCTAAGCCTGCTTTCTGGATGTGTAGGTTGCTCTCTGCATATTTCAAAGGGGAACTTCAACAGTTGTAGCATTTTGGAGGGCTGTGTTGCAAACAAAACAAACCTTCAATACCACTGACACAAAGGATATATCTGAGTATCCTTTCTTCATGCAAGATCTAAAAGTGATGGTTTACATGCTAGATAAATCCCTAATTAACCAGGATTAAAATATCTGTTTACCAATATGTTTGTGGTAGGCAAGACAAAATGCCACAATTTTTCAAGCTTTTAGAAAAGTACTGTCCTCTGGTTATGCAGTTTTGTTCTGCATACAGACTGATTTTTGTCAGCCTGTCTAATCCGGTTTCTTGTCTTGAAACAGCAGATGCCAGCAGACAATATTTGACCTAGCAGCGATTTTGTGCCTAGCTTAGTGCAACTACATAGTGATTCACTTGCATGATACAGCCATTTTGCTGAGGCTAAGCAGATCTATGTCAAGCCTTTGCCTGATTGAAAGACAACTTGGGAATCACATATTTGTCACACTGCTTTAAGTCCATGATGGAAGAGTGGCAGGATAGAAATGTTCTAGATGAAATAAATAAATTGAGGAGAGAAAAAGAGCAGATTTTTCAGGGGAGAAAGTGTTGGGAGGCAGTAGGGAAGTAGATGTGACCAGTGCTGGGTGCTTAGGACAAGGCACAACAGCAAAAAGTCCTTCATATTCTCTTTCTCGTTTTACTGCAGTCTAGTGTTTGGCGCACTTTTGCGAAAGACAAAAGCTGCCCTGTTTAGTCCGACCATTGATTCATCTAGCTGAGTTGGGCAACCTGGTGCTCTTCAGATCTTCAGCATGGCCACTGATCTGGGATGATGAGAGTTGTGTCCCAAAACATCTGTAGGTCTATCCATGGTCTTCACTGACTGTGAGTTTGAAGTTTTTGATAGAAGGCTCTCCCAGCCCTCCCTGGAAGTACTGAGCCTGGAACTTTCTGCCTGATGACCAGATGCTCTACCACTGAGCTGTGGCTGTGCGTTCCCTGACCACGTGACTGTTCTAAGGGTCTGAAGCTGTTGTTGCAGCACAACCAGATGGTAAAGCAGCATCTTTCTCTGTTCCATCTATCATATAAAAGCTTTACCAAATTTTTAAGAAAAAGTGTGTTCAAGAACAATAGCAGGTCTGAGCTGACAATGTTGCCTACTAGGTCATCCCCACATTGCTGAAGGGTTCCCCTTCTAAGGTCATTCAAACACCCTTGAGTAGTGCACTTACGTTATAGAAGAAAGAAGAATAGCAGCTGCTTCATTGGAGCAAGAGCTAGGAGCAGTGTTACCATCATGGGAAGGACGAGATATGGCATTGAATCATTTGCTGCTATCTACAGCTGTGGCCTTCTAAAAACTGTTTAGGCCTACAGCTTCTATCAGCTCAAACCCTCATAGCAAATGGTGAAGAATTACAGGAGTTGCAGTTTAAAGACATCCAGAGTGCCTCACTTGCCCAGCCCTGATTCTGACAAATAAGGAAATGTATTCTGAGTTTTGTTTATATAACAAAATTCAGAATACATTTCCTTATTTGTCAGAATCAGGGCTGGGCAAGTGGTGAAAGCAGTGCTTCTCTACATTGTTAACCAGCTTAGTCAACAAGAAGAAATATTCTCTTCTTGTTGCTCTAGAGCAAGTTATTGACATAAATGGTGTCCAGTTTTCTGTGTATCATTAAGATTTGAGAGTGCAACCCACTTTCTAAGCTGAAGGTTGTTCACTAAGATACACGTGGTAAGGCGTTTCATAGAACCACCAAATAAAGGCAGTAGTGTATGGGGTTTTTTGTTTAATGACCCTCATGTGTTTACTAAATATCACAGTATTTGCCCATTTTTAAAAAATGTTTACAAATCTGGCCAGATCACATGCTAAATAGTGATATTTATATTTGTAAAAGGTTTTCTCATCTTTCTTTTACATTTGTATAGTTATTATATCCAGTCCTATGTAAGTGTACATAAACTGCCATGAGATCCTTGGATACAGAGTGGTATATAAATATTTTGATAAACAAAAATTAAAAAAAATAAATGTGCTCTCAGATAGAAATGAGAGCGAGTGTGGTGTAAGAACCTGAGTGTTTGACCAGAACACTAGGAGGACAGGGATTGAATCCTTGCTTGGCCATGAAGCCTATTGGGTGACTTTGGGCAAGTCACATTCTCTCAGCCTCAGAGAAAGGCAAGAGCAAACCTCCTCTGAACAAATTCTGCCAAGAAAACCCGCATGATAGATTTGTCTTAGGATTGCCATAAGTCAGAAATGACTTAAAGGCACTTTAACAACAAACTCAAATGTAATCCTCACTGTATTCATTGTGGCTAATGGTGAAATTTTAGATAAGTTTACTCGGTGAGTTCTACTAGGTTCAGCAGAACTTGGTCTTGGGTTAATGTGTCCAGTACTGCAACCTTGTTCCCTTGATATGTTTTATGACTGTGCTATTATAGTTCAACCCTGTAGATGCCTGCTGAGAAGTGAGCCACACTCTAGTTCCATGGAACTCTCCCCACAGATAAACATACACAGGACTGCAGCTTTAGTTCATTTAAAAGCTGTGCCATTCTTAAGATTATTTTGCAAGGGGCAAAGTTTTGGCTGTATTGATTTTTGTGGAGCTTTTTTTTTCTTTTGCTTTTTTGCTTCAGGTGAGACTTTAATCTGTCTAGTAGAGGATGCTGCTTAACAGGAAGAAAAATGGTTGGTACTCAGTTATTCTTTTGACCTATAAATACTGAGTGGTTCGATCTTTTTTTTCCCCATTTTTTATAAGAAAGAACACTGTTTCCCACAAGACACTTGTCTTAATACTTGGCACAGCTGTAATTAGGGGGTGAATTTTAAAATACTGCCTTCAGTATGTGCAGCATTGCAGGCAGAGGCTACTATTATGATAGATATTTAGGAGGCAAACCACAAACTTCTCCAGTGATTTAATATCCTATGCTATGTAGATGAAATATTAAGCTATTAACTGTGGTGGCAGACATACAAATGTATATGAGACATATGGCTGTAAGGCTTGAGACATACACACAACTAACTATACATACACACCCGTACACATATTGACCTGTCAAATTGCATTCCTTGTGTGAGATTCTACCAACATTGTGTATCATGTACTTTGATACATTTGTCTTAACACCCTCATACACACACACTACTTCTCTTCTGGGGCTCTGTTCTCATAAGGTGCTTTACAATAACACACAAATGTGAAAATGAAATGAAAACTTAAGCTATTACTAATTGTATCAGTGCTACATATGGTAGTTCGTAAATAACTATACATATTCCAAAATACCTATTTATTCTTTAAGATCTATAATAGTTATTTTAAATAAAAAAAGGGAAGGCACATTGGTTTGGCCTCACTTAATAGCAATTACATTTTAAGAGGCGTAAATAACTTGCCATCCAGACATTACAAATATCCAGGTGCTCTGTATGTGCTGATGACAACAAAATTGAAAAGAAAGACTGTAATAATTCTGACTGGTTTTCTCTGCAGAAGATATTGATTATTTGTGTGTGGTGAGAGATTTGGAAAATTCAATTAAAGGAGTTGTGCAAAGGTTTCATAAATTTTCCTTGTACAGCGTGTACACAGACACTGTTGCGTATTAAATCAATGCAGCACTTCACAATATATTTTCTTTGAAACATAAAAATAAATAACATTTAAACAGTTCTGCTTACTACAGAAACAAGTTTTATTTTCTGTGAAGCATTTAGTCATGTGCTATCACTGACTCATACACATTTGCCAGCTGTAACAAATTTTATAGACATTTTCTCCAGAGACATCGCTCATGTACTATGAATTTTTAAATGAGCAAATGGTGAAGACGAGATGTCAGCAATATAAAAATTGATCAGTTAAAAGATAAAAGCATAAGTAAAGAGATTTGTATGGTAGTCTTAATAGGTTTTATTAAATAAAAATACTATAAAAGGACAGTAATGAATAGACTGAAGGCTTTAACTGTGGTTGAGGTGGAGAAAAATTATTCTGGCACGTTTAAGAGAAGATTGGTTTTATATCACCAGACAGGTGGCCATTTTTCCCCCTCTCCCTCTCCAGTTTAGAGGTTTACAAGGTTTAAAGCATTCAAACTTGCACACACATGCACAAAACAGAGTAAACTTTCCGCTAGATCATGACCTCTTATTGTGCTGGAGAGGTTCTGTCTTCCACACAAGCAGATTAGGTTAGCTTTCTAGAAAGGACTTGAAACTGATGTGCACTGTTGGCTGAGGCCTTTTGAACATCATCACCACAGTAGATTCCAGCTGAACTATGACTGGTGGACCTTGGTGGAAAGGTGAGATATAGTGATTACAAACGCAGTGAGGAGACATACAGGCCAGATAGTGGGATGTGGCTATAATAAATACAGGACAGGATGTCTAGTGAACAATAAGGTGTATATTTAAACTGGCAGTAGGGTTGGTATGTGTTTCCTTTTGTTTTTCAACTTGCGCTGTCCTGATACTATGAAGCACTGCTGCATGCTTTGAAAAGAAGGATAAATATAGAGTTTGGTCATTGTTGTTAATAGTTAAAACTGTAAAATCTTAAGAAGTTGCTATTATTTATTCTTCAAAGCAATATGTATTCTACTGTAGAAAGTGATCACATTCTTCTGAAATCTGTAGGCCTACCTATGTTGACTGTGGCTAGTGATTCTTGTTTCTAATGTCATACTTTGTATTTTTTATACTGTTAAATATAAACTAAAGTATAGCATTATATCCATTTTCTTGTTAAGTGAAAAAGTATCTTTTTTCCCCTCCAGGTTATCACAGACCTCTCAACAGCTTTGTGTTCCTTAAATCCCTCATTGATTAAGGTGAGGAGACTTTCCTCTTCGAACAAATGAGTTTGAAATTTGTGATTACACATATAATTAAAAACCTGCTTTTTGTAGAATTGCAGATTTGGGGTGATAAATTTGTTCTTTCATCTGATTCTTGCATCAGCAGTGGGGGGCTAGACTAGATATCCTTTGGGGGAGATCTTCAAACTCTACAATTCTTTGAGTCTATCATAATTCATAATGGGAAAGAGAACTAACTTTCACTTGGACTTACTTTATTGAGTGTGGCTCTTAAATGGAAAAGCAACTCAGATTTCCTCTACTTCTTCGTCATCGTCATCGTCATCATCAATATTTGCTTTGAAAGTGGTAATTTCCCTACCTCCATATGTATCAAGGTCAATATATTGGGCTTGTTCAGATGTAATGTTTTCCATAAAGCATTCTTTTATCTATTTGTAATTCTTTGTCAGAATATAATTCCATGTTTGCATTCTTCAAATGGAACATTTGCTTTTTAAAAAAGTGTTTTGTTTGTGTTTTCATTCATCCATGCAAATATTTATTCAGATGTTACCACATGAAGTGCCTTCTTTTTTCTCTTTTGGGAATGCATCAAAGCAAAGTTTGCATATATTGTATCCCTTTTTTCTGCTAACATTGGAAGTTCTAGTTTTCTTCAGAGCTCAGTGTGCAATCTCAAATTTGTTTTCCAAACAATATTATTTCCAGCTTTGATCAGATTGTTATTTCAGAGCCATTTTTGCCTTTTTTTTAAATTCTGTAAAATCATGTTTCTTGCCACTGTTTCAGGAATATATGTGCTGAATTTCCTAAGTGAAACAAATGCCCATGAACTAAAATTTTCATTTTGGCAGTGCTGTCTTATGCATGTCTACACAGAACTAAATTCATTGAGTTTATTGGGCTTACTCCCAGGCCAGATGTTACAGGATGGCAGCTTAAGTACCTCCAGAGCCCTTAGAACATGTAATGTCTCCGAGCAGTGTGGAGACTGTATCACACCTTGTTTTAAGGCCAACCTCCCATCTGTGAGTTGGATGTGATGTGGTGGTGTTAATGCACCATACCAATGTGGATAAGTCTCTGTAGCTATCACCTCCTGCTCCTATTCCTCTTTTTTGAAAAGTAAAGATTGCATAGAATGAGGCTTAGGGGGTCCTTGTAGACCTTTTTTTAGCATTATGTTGACTCAATCAATGTGGTATTGGAAGATAATGGTTCCATTCCCCTTTTATAGATAGACTCTGCATTTTGTAAGATATCTGTCCGTGGATAAACATAAGTCTTTTCTCCTGTTTAGAGCCACTCTGTGGCATAATTTTTAATTCAGCACTGTACTTCCTAAAGCATAATGAAGATACTAGAATTACTGCCTTGCAGGCAAACATTAAGTTCACTGAGTCTGTCAAATGTGTCAACCAGATACCCCAAGTAAAATGAGAAAGTTTTGCCAAGGAAAATGACAAACATATAAAAATGTATAACTCTCCTTTCTAAGCTCACAAATCCTCACTGTGCTGACAGAGCTTTTTTAATATATAATTTTATAATTTTACAGCTATAGTAAGAACTACACATGGCTCATTTAAATCTAATTTTTGAACTGATGCCTAGTACTTCCAAAGGCAAAAGCCTTTGCCCATTCCATATGTCCATGGTTGAGTTTTGATATCACCTCTTCAAAATATCTTCAAAACCTCTTGCAGCTTCAAATGATATAGCAGGTTTAAGCTAGAAGCCTATTCATGTATACGTGGATGTAAATCCCATTCAACAAAATGAGGCTTAGTTTTGGATTTTATTGGTGGACACAAATTCTGTGCATGCTTACCTGGACACTGAACTCAGTAAGATGTAATTCTGAATAGATATGCATAGATATAGGACACTGAACTCAGTAAGATGTAATTCTGAATAGATATACATGTAGTTGAACATCCTTTCAAGGCAGAATGCCTTTTCCAAATAGTTTTTAAATTAATAATTATGCAGTTAAATAATTAATAGTTGCCTAAATTTAGTGCTATATGCCATAGGAGGACAAGGAATTTTGCTTCAGATTTGGCTGGTGTTTGTTTTTTAAGTCACTATGGGCTTAATTGCCTTTGCAGTTCATGCTTGTGGGCTGCTCTTTTGCCTGTCCTGTTTCCTTTCTTCCTCACCCCACCAGTGTTATAGTAGAGCTGAGGTTTGCATGGTTGAAACCCTGGAACTATTCTTAGTTGTTGGGCCTGTGACATCATCTGTTACCCCTCTGCCCTGGATTCCCCTGTTTTGAATTTAGCTGTAATCCCCACAGTAGCTGGAAGAGAATGGGATATTCCTGGCAACCACGTGTTCTGGTTATCAGCTATCACTGTTGTAATCCAAAGTATTTGGGGTTTGGCTTTAGAAATGACCTATTCCTGTAGAGATGAAAACAGCAATGAAACCCCACTGGCAAGATCCCTAATTCTGACTTTCTTCCTCACTACGCATTTCCTCTTGCCCACTACTTTTCTCCAAGTTGTCTTTTCCTGGACTGCCTGCTTATTAAGCCCATATGTTTTGCTTTCTAAAAATGAGATTTGTTTTCATTGGCCAGTGTGGTTTGTGATTTCCAGAGGCTGGGAAGGTTTGAGAGAACAGAACATCAGCACAAAGCCAGCAGAGGAATTTAATGGTTGGAAAAATTCTTAATTCTGGTTCACCCCAGGTAGCTGGATTGGTGGCAGATACCTGTGTGGGCCACACTCACTTGCAGAGAAGCCCAGCAACTGCGATTGCTGCAGTCTTTTTGGATCAGGAGCAGTCTAGAATGAGCAAGTTTACAGTAGCCACTTCTTGCACCTTACTCCTCAGTGGAAATTTGGCTCCAGTGTTCATGGCAGGTGAGAGGCAAGAATGTGGAAAGCCCTACTTTTACATTAATGCTGTGTTGACTCTTTCTGTGGAACAGAATTCACCAGTGGGTCTCTATGCATAGTCTGCCGTAGGTGTCTAAAAGTGAGTTGCAGTTACATTTAGAATCTTTCCTCCACCCTGCTCTGTGCCCCATGCATATTTGCCAGCGATGTCTGAAGCTATGTCTACTTTTGATACTTGCTAATGGGTATGACACTTTAGGATATTCATGTCAGCAAAGACAACTGAAGCCTCAACATTTGATGGATGAAAGCATACTAGTTGGTTGTTTCTGTTCTATTAGTGCATGTAAAAACTTGTGGCCAGCATCACCTAACTTAGTCAATTGATAAAGCCTCACATGCATGTAAAACAAATTACGCTACAAAGTGTTAGTTAAATACTCAGCTCTGTATGAAAAGTTTTTCTGTCATACCTCCCTCTAATTTCTATTAGTCAGCCAAGTATAATGCTCTTTAAAAACAAGAATATCGTTCCTTTATTCCAAATTAGTCATAAATGGAGGGTAAATTTGCTGAAAGGCAATCACAGGACATGCACAAACCCAAGGATATTGTATAACATGTTTTTGCATACGTGTCAAGTATAACCCTCAGTTTAAAAGCTGAAGGATTTCTAATTGGTAGCAACTTAAAAGTGAAGAGGAGAGGGAGGGGGAGGAGGAAGAATTTTTTTAAAAAGGATTTTGTGTTTTTCATTTAATCGGCTCAACTTTGTTATCTTAAAATATTAAGATAATACCTGACCTTTCCTTGTGTTAATTTGTGAACTAAAATTGTTGTTGTTATGTGCCTTCAAGTCATTTCCAACATATGGAGACCCTAAGATGAACTTACGGGGTGCGTGATAGGTGTGAGAGTGTGTGACACACCCAGGGTCACCCAGTGAGTTTCCATGACCAAGCAGGGAATTGAACCCTGTTCTCCAGGGTCATAATCCAACATTCAAACCACTACACCGTGCTGGCTCTAAACTAAAATAGTTCTGGGACCTATTTGTAATGTCCAGTATAGTGTCATACTTTAAAAGAAACCTCTTTATTTGTGTTGTGCAGATACGATAAATGCAGAGCCAAGACGTGTTGTTATTGGTGAACTGTGATGTCTGTTTGCTGTTTGTTGTAAACATTTTTTAACCCTCACAGGTCTTACTCAAAGAATATATCCAATTTGTTTGCAGGGTCTACAACTGCCTGATCCTACTTAAAAGGGTGAAAAGAAACGCCTGTAAATCTATCTCTGCAGCAAATACCAGCTAAAGATTGCTCAGTGCATTAGGCAAGTGCACATCTAGATACAGTTTCTACCATCTAATTTAAACTTTACAATCTGCACAAGCAGATAATCTCAAAACAAATAATATACTTTGCAATAGCTCTTTTATGCAAATATGAAAAATTCCAAGCTCTATTACTTTCTGCGTAGTTCTGAGCACTGCACTTGCCCAACTTTAGTAAAATACTGTAGTGAGCTTTTCGTAATGTTTAGGGAAAAGGGTCCTACTTAAGGATGGACTCTATTTCCCAGGGCTTCAAACAAACTAAATTTCACAGTGATGATATGCTACATGCTTTCTTTGAAGGAGTGCCAGCTGCCATAAACAATGAAGACCACTTGCCAATTTGTGGCACATTGTTTATGCAACTGTCTGCACACCCAAAAGCAGGCAAATTTGCCATCTATGTCAGTACTTTTGCTAACAAATCATTACCAGTACAGCATTTGCAAATACCCTTTCAATTACTGAGGTTTCTAAAAAAAACTAAACAAAACAAAAATTCTCATTTTTGTGTAAGCTATTGAAAATATATTCTTTCTCTACTTTGTGTTGCTTAAATTCATACTTCTGAATGCCTTAAATTTCACTCCAATAAAAATTAACATTTGTGTGCAGTACTACTGGTGGGCCCTGGAATCAGTAAAAATACTCCCAGAACATACTGAGATCCACAAATGATCTTACATTTTAGTCTAAATAAATGTGATGTATCTTAAACATTTAGAGGATCAGTACATCTTGAACATGCTTTTCAATATAAAGATTATTTTTAATGGGAGTTCAGGTAGCAAAGATATTTTACTTTTACCTGTGTAAAAAGCATGGACCTTTTCAAATGGTTAACACTAAAAGGGTAGCTTGACTGTTTAAGTAAGGAGTGGCACTTGAAGTAGTAGAAATAGAGAAAAGCAGGTGGTAGTAAGTACCACTTGTTTTCTTTTTTGTGTATATTCCTTTCTTTATCATAACGTTTAACTGAAAAATAGTTAAAACTATAAGGGGGAGAGGACTGCCACACTCTCTTTGCTCTCCAACTATTTGAACTCCCCTATAAGCCACATCTGAGGAAGATCAATGGAATAGCTTAAAGAATTGCCATAAAAGTGGGAACAAGGAGGAGGAAACTGGCAACTCCCTCCCACGATTAAGCAAAGGTACGTTCAGCTCCCTCAAGCGGCTGTGTGAAACCAAACAGATAGTGAGCGATCTTTTGATTCTATGGAAAAAGTCATCTACTGATTTTAAAACAAATTATTGCTTGCCTAAGGCTGCAACTGTTTTTAATACGACAAAACTGTAGAAGGATAATTTTACATTACTAGGTTATTAAACAGGCTCATTTTTCACTTTGGCATTTCAGTGTCCAACATACAGGTTTCAGGTTCCAGTTCAAAGCAAAAAGCAACAAGGACTGGTAACACCCAATTGAAGGGATATAGAGAAGAGACAAAGTCTCAGATGCTTTTTAAAAAGACTGTTTCACACTCCCAGTTAGTTAGGTGCCCTCTAAGTACCAGACACCTCCAAGTGAGTATACTCAGGAACACGTTCTTCAAAAGAAGAAAGGCTGGATGTGAGGAGAAGTGTTCTTCAGAGGTCATTTACACTGATGTGTTTCCAAAGAGCTGAATATGGCAATGCCACTGTAAGCGATGACAGAATTTCCTTGTCATTTGCTTGTATGCTTTATAGTTTAATTCCAAGCATTTTTGAGCAAAAGTAAATCTCACTTGATTTCCATGAAGCACATATTGTTATAGGTTAGCAGTCTAAGGCTATTAAAGCAGTTACTGCTTCTGGGCCACTTGTACTAAGCTTTTTCCCTTTTTGAGAACAGCTGGGTCTGTTAAGAACCATTTCCTAGTTCAAGATAAGGTGGATCAGATAACTCTCACTTTAGCACCCTTGAAGGCCATCTGAAGGACAAAGGAGAGAGATGCATATAAAACTAATGTTTTTATATGCTGGGGAACACTTGCTCTGGTCTTCTGATTACTACATGGAGGGAAAGGGCTAATGGAAATGTGAGACCATTGCCCTGTCCCATTCATTCCTTCCCATGAAAAATTCTTGCAGTGCCTTGGCTTCTTATGAGATATTCCATTGGACCTCTCTGCAGTGAATGTCCACTCCACATTAAAAATTTGCAGTATGAAGGCTTCTCTGCAGTGAATTCCATTCCACAGACTAAAAATGTGCTTGCAAATGTGATAGAATTGGTGGCTCTTTCCATCATTGGCTATAGCCCCAAGTGACTGCAAGCAGCTTGAGATCTTGACCAGGTCAAAATTGCTGCTTATCCAGCCTTGTTGTGACTAAGCCTTATGAAGAAGCCAGCAGGAGAATAGAATGAGATGTGTTATTGCTTAATATGATAAACACGGAAGTTGGGGTTTTAGATATGGCCTTTCAACAAGTGGTAGCTTAAAGCCTTAAAGTCACAGTTGAACAATGATGGTTTCACTCAAGCACATCCTTTTAAGACTTGAATCAATGAAACAGAGGTTTGGATCTAGAAAGTCACTTTCAGAATTGGGATTTCCTTCCATTCTTTGTGCTCCGTCATCTTGTAACTCACCTGATGTTTTGGGATTCCTGGGGAAGTGTGATAAATAGGATGGTAGGTAGATAATGTGGTATATAGTAGGGAGGGATAAAACGTAAGTATTGTACCTTTATGAACAAAAAATGTAAAAAGCGCTAGGTTGTTAGTTATCAGGATTCTGCTCAGATCTATGTGTCATTCAGTGTAGCATAGTAGTTCCTTGTGCAAATTGTGCTGCAGGCATCCAGCATCTCTTAGACTTAATGTAGAACCACTGTTCCCTCTTAGACCAAATGATTCCATCATCTTCTGGGCTCTGACAGGATCCTCCAGAGATCTCAATAGATGATGTAATCATTTTGCATCTGGCAATGGGGACACTTCTCTGAAACACGCCCCCCCATTCTCCACCAGGCATGGAATGGCTGGGGAGAGTCTGCAGTGGCTGTATAATAAGTGGAGGGAGCACTTTGGTCATTTGCAGAGAGAAAGTGGGGAATACCAACCTCCGCAATTTTTTTTCTAAAAAAAGACATACAACAGCATATATACAGTTAGTATATATGCCATTAACTAGATGACAACTACAGATTGTCAATTATTGAAGTACATATGAATTGAATGAAGTTTATGATTTTGAAGATATTTTCACTGAAATGAATTTATGAGTATCTATTCACAGAAAAGCTGTTAAACTTTGGTAGAAAAAAATGAGTTGGGGTGTCAGTGACAATCACACTCAGTTGCTTGTCCCTTCTTATAAAGGCACCTCTAAATCTAACCCACTGCTTAGGATCAAATTCTCTTTACTCTCTGTTACAATATGGTACTATCAATACAGCCTACCTCCTCCCATCAGGAAAATCCTTATTTTTTAGGAACACTGAGGCTCCAGTCTAGAGACAACTGTATGTACTCTTACACACAAATCTGAGAGTAACAACTAACCATTGAACAGATGGTCAATGCTGAGCATAGTTTGGCTGGATTCAGGCCACGCCCAATAAAGAGGTGATAGCACAGGGAAAACTGACAGTGCCAACCATCTGCTTGGCATAGTGTGCATAGTCTCAGATCAGATATTGGGAACTGTGAGTGCTAGATATAGACATCTAGTATTCGGAACTAAATAAGCAGCAACCTTTTATATACAAGAGTTCATAATCCTTTGGCACACTTCACTTTTGCCGGGCTGATAGGCAAGACTGAAGTGTGCACACTGAAAACATATTCAAAGTAATTGCACTGTACATGGCATACAGCTTTGTATACATGCAGATTGAAAAGTTCCCTGATAGATAAGGCATCCTTAATTGGTGTAGAATTTCCTTCAATTTAATGCAAGGAATTAAGTATATATGTTCTGTGGCAATTTTACTCAGTAGTTCTAAATATCAAGTCCCTATGATTTATATTTGTATTCAACCTTTGCTATTTTAATAACAATATCCAGGGTTTCAGAGCAAAATTGATGGAAAGGAATACATAATTTGTATAATGGCTTTTGGCATCCTATATGCAGAATGTTGCATTTTCTGAGCTTGGGATACTAAATATACTTTGCAAGGAACTACACTGAGACTGAGTTGCATTTGTGTATGACAGCAAAATAAACAAAACCCTTCAAATTTACAATTTTACCACTTACATGGCTGCATTTTTAAAATTAGGCTTTATCTTACCATGACATATATATTTTCAAATCAGTAGAAAGTAATACATTGTGTGGAGCTGCCTTGCCTGTGCTGAACAAAGTGTTAATTGCCTTAATGCTTAATACTGTGCTATAATGTGGCAACAAATCAGTCACGACCCAATTCATAAAAGGTAGCTGAATGTTGAAATTACTGCATAATAAAAAGGAAGTTGTATTGAACATGGACCTTTGTGTAGAAACAATTAGCTACTTATTTGTGTGCCTCATGAAGAGATCATTTCAACTAATCCATAAGCAGCTGTCAGGATTTGGTTTGGGTTTTTTTGGGGGGGGGGGTTTACATTGTGTATGCATTTTAAAGGCAGTCCTGTGGGATATACTGCTATAGAGAAAACTGAGATGCCAAAGAATTCCAGATGGAACAGTTGTTTTGTAATAACTTCTTTTTTAAAAAGGTATGTTTTGATTATATGAAATTTCACAAGTATTACCTAAGAGCAGCAAACAAACTGACTTTAGAATATGAGTTCCACTTGGTGATTTGCTGTTCTGTACACCTTTTTGATCTTAATGCTGGATTAGTATAAATATACATATATATGTATGTGTGTATGAAAATAGGCAATGTTATTCTGGCTGTGAAATTTGCAGATCTCTATCACAATAAAGCTTATGTGTTGATACATATAAAAAATGTTATCCATGACAGCACCTTGGAACTCTTGTTATGGACTTCAGCTAGTATAGAGGTTAATGCTGAAATAAGACTGTCATGTAAGCATGAACCATGACACTGAATCATGAATATTAGTGCAGTGACCTTGATGATTTTAAGCATATCATATGAAAGATAATGAAATATTGTACAAGGCAGCTTAATGCATGCAGTCAAATAGGCTGCAAGAAATAGTGTTTAGTGGCAACAGACATGAGTGATTGCTGTAACATATAGTTCTGTATCCAACACTTTTCTTTTTTGAAGGTGCATAGACTCATAGGCTTATTATTAAATTAATTTGGACATTTTGTTTAAAACAAACTGAAGTTATTTCTCTGTTACTTTCATATAAAACATACAATTAGCTTTTGCACTTTGAATAAATCATTTTTTTTATTGCATACAAAGTATAGAGAGCTCATTGCTAACCCTTTTGAAGGGTAGAGATTTGCATTCCTGAAACAGTGTAAAATGAAACATAAACATTTTTGTCTGCGTTTCCACAGAAGATATGAGACATAAGAAAGCAACTGAACACTTCCAATTATGTACAGTATAAGACAGTCTAATATTAAAAATATTAGTCCTTAGTTTTGCAGGTTGGCCCTTCAAGCTAATTGGTTTTTTTCTGATTTCGGTTGTTTTTTGATTGCCATATTCCAATGACATTAAAATACAGCAAGAAGAATAGAAAGTGCAAGCAGGATACAGCAGAGACAGCCAGAGGAAATAAATCTGGCAGCTTCTGTGGAGGATCCAACGTAGCACTCATTAAAGTCAGGATGCCCATCACAGTTATTGAGACAAGGAACTGAAAGAAGGTGAGAGGAAGGTACACTGGTTACTACTGATTTACAATGTCCTATGAGTAGTTTCATTGTTAAGTCCTTCATTTTCATCATGTTGATGGAAAATATTTCAGTAAATACAAAGTGTCTGTAAGCATGACATCTTATGTATCAGTTGGCAAGGTTGATGTAAATATAGTCATACTAAATAGCAGAAGAATTTTGATAAGGAAAATTTCTACTATTGGCAAAGCTCATAACATACATTATGGTGGATACTAAAATACACTGATAATGGATACAATTTTATTGTTCAACCTGAATGGTTACAATTTTGAAGCGTTAGATGCCACCCAGAAAGAACTCGTTTTCCAGCAATTTTCTAGATGGTACAGAGCAGGAACCCACAATTGTTTGAGCTATATCTCACGCCATTTCCAGAGGCAAGCGCCATGAGATCTTTTCCTTCTGTCAAATCCCTTTCTTCTGATTTTTTTTTCTGTCCTGCCTTGCTTATCAGCCTCTGTCCATTTATTTACCCTTAAATTCTAATCTGCTTTTCAGCTCTCTGTGTAACTACTCCTTCATTGTCTGGCTCTTAGCTACATTCCTCCAAGAAAAAGAAAGAAAGAAAGAAAGAAAGAAAGAAAGAAAGAAAGAAAGAAAGAAAGAGACAAACAACCTTCTTTTTAAAGTTTACAAAGCAGTAGCTGTGCTAGTCCCTTGCAGCATAAAAAGGAGGAAGAGATAGGGAGACACAAAGCAATGTAATAGCAACTTTAAGACTAACTGGTTTTTATTTTAGCATGAGCTTCTATGGATATAAACCCACTTCTTCAGATGCAGTACCAAAACATATTTATACAGTTGTGGGAGTGGGATAGAATGAAATAGGATCCAAAAAGATGCATATTATGTCACTTGTCCTAAATTTTCAAAGGACTGGGAGAAGTGATACAGGCCTTTCAGATCTTTACAGTGGCCAGTTAATGTTGATGTGTGAAAGCAATAAACTTGCTTACCAAGTTCCCCTGGGTTCAAAGCTGTTGAGAAAATTCTTTTTGTGTTATAAGTAAAATAGCAAGGACTCTTGTATAAATATATACATTGCACCATGAAGCCATACTTCTGCTAAGGGATTGAAATTTGTGAATGTCATTCAGTTCAGCTGTTTCCTTTTTGTACTTACCTTTTCCAGTGAGGCAAGAGTATAGATAGGGCATGGGAGGCAGCAAGTCTTCAACAAATTCAGTTTATGTTCAGTTAAATCAAGAAAAAAGGAAAGCGCATGTGTATCCCTTAGACAAAGTAAGCTATGTAGGACAACATTCTTCCAAGAGTTACTCACTGAATACTTCATAATCTTTGGGAATGTCTTAAACCAAGGGATGTATCTTCTAATAGAAGTGGAAAGCATTTTCAGCTGCAGATCCTCTTCAGAAATCTTTTCAAGTATTGAAAAGAAGCTCCACACACTGTGAGAAAAGCCAGTGTTGTCGCAAGGTAAGGTAAGAGCAGGCCATCCTTCAAGAGAAGGGGCAGCATGCTGTTGAGAGAGGTATATAAATGCATGTAGTTTCTTTCAAAGTTACATATCCAACAACTTGTGATGAGTGCACATCTTTAAGATTCTTCAGTAAACAAGTTGGGAATAATTATTTAAAGATATTAACATTTTAACTTACCTGAAGGTTGAAACAAGCAAAAACCACGCAGACATAAAGGGAATTTCATTTATAAGCAAGCAGACTGGTCTGTGGAGACATAAGTACAAGCAATATTTTAACTATGGCTTTTTTTTTTTTAAGTTGCTGCATCACACTCTCACTAGAATGGGTAAGGGGCTAGTGATAAAGAACTTTAACAAAACTCAGTTTTCTGTTCATAATAGTGAGTTCAGCTGATGAGTACCATCTGATGTGCAACCAATAAGGGGGCAGTGAATAACAAGAGGATACCTTCACAAG
Source organism: Iguana delicatissima (assembly GCA_948472985.1). Classification (NCBI taxonomy): domain Eukaryota; kingdom Metazoa; phylum Chordata; class Lepidosauria; order Squamata; family Iguanidae; genus Iguana; species Iguana delicatissima. Next base: position 741,053 of record CAOKZL010000056.1, read on the forward strand.
AGAATTAGGATACCTGGGGGAATACCAAGACTTGCAGGAATACAAAAAAAAAAAAAAACTAGGTAAGGGAAACTTTAGAGTAGGGAACCAAAGATACCATATTGCAACATACTGTTTCAGGTACCAACTACTGCAATTACTTAGATGTGCTCTCGTTATACATTATATGAGCAATTTGCCACGCTCTCACAGAAGAAGAGTTGAAACTAATTACTTGACCTAAACCTTACGTAATACAGATCTGTAGCAACACATTGAGTCAAAAACTGCCTGTGCATCAAGTAAATCCCAAAATCTCAGCACTATGATACACGAACCTGGACACTCTTGCACACATTTTGCTTTATATGTTCTATATTCTGTGGAACTAAGAAACACCAGTTCTTTGCTGTTTCCTATGCTTTTTTCATATTATTGGTGTAAGGAAGGTAAGACCATTGCAAGACTTAAGAACGTACTACTGCAGTGCTCTATGTGCCCTTGCACAAGCACTTAAACCTCATTCTGAATCAATTGTCATGACCAAAGGAATCAGCATGCTGCTTCCAGATAAGAGTGCAAATGTCATCCAAGTATGAAGTGTATAAAATATTACTTACACTGAAACCAGAAGAATAGACTTTTCGTGCACTTGGAATGAAAACAGAAAGAAGGACAATGCACAGCTAACCTTTAAAAAAAGAAAATTAACAAGTATTAATATATGACACAATAAGAACTGCTTATATTTCCCATTACAGGACCACTAAAGTATCTGCTGTTCAGCTACATTGGCCATACTGTGCCTATCCTGTAAAAGGGAAAAAGTGGTAGTACATAAAATTTTGTTGCTCTTAAAGTATATTCCAGATGTCTGGCCAACAGATTCAGGAACAATTTGAAGCAAATTTCCTAGTCTATATCAAAGATATAAGGTGGATCATGCCATTTTAAAGAAATGTAAGAAGTGAACATTTTAGCTGAGTGTTTAGAGGCTTCACTTGGTGAACGCAACTGTGATGACTATTTTCAGATTCCAATTATATATTTCAACTGCTTTACACAGTAGTGTGTGCAATCCTTTGGCCTGGATGCATCTCAAACATACAATAGACAAAGGATGTGCCACTTCTGAAAAGTACAGACTTCAGCATTTCAAGAACTGACACGATTCTGAGTCAATTTCATTTCTAAAATTAATCAGGGCACAGCTTCAGATGTGAACATGTTATGTGACTGAACAGTATCATAAAAACTTTCTTCTTAAAAAATAAATAGAAGGTCATCAGAACATCATGAATGTGAGAAATCAGTATACGAAAAGGTGAACTAGCAGCTCTGCAAAACCACAATAGTGAAATAACAGTTTCCAGGCATACAGAAAAATCACATTATTTTTAATGTGTTACAGTCAAGAAATGTGAATAAAGTGTTGAGACTCAACTGAGAGTTATTCTTGCTCTGAAAAAAAGTCATTGTATTGCTGTTGAAAAGAGCATCAGCTGAAGTTTTAATAATTAACTACAAATGGCCTAATATGTTAAAATTGGTATGTGGTTCTTGAACACAAAGTACAGTTTAAAAAAATCTTTTGGTTCAGTTTGGAAAAACTGCTATCTTCTAACAACTGGGGAATTTAATATTAATTACATTTGTCCAACCTAATGGTTTCTGACAGAAGTGGAATATATCCTAACATTTAAGAAAATGGAGTAGCTTTAGTTTGTCTATATACATTTACTTATTACAGCACCACAGAATTCTGCTTAAATGTGTCACTGTGCTTTTGGACACTTTTCCTTTTTTGGCCAACTGAATTTGAAACTGGTTATATATTACTCTGTAACTCCAGCGTTTGAAACGTTTTTAATTCCCAAATAAAAAAATAATATTTGGGATATTTTTCCTCTCCTTTTAAATCAGTGATTGTGCAGTTTTTTACTAGATTGGGCAGCAAGTCACTTAAAAAAGCAGTATTGTTCTGGCAACAAACATGAGAGAATAGAAAGCCTCCTTCCAAATGAAGCTTTTTTCTGCAAAGAGAGTCGTTTGAGGAAAATTACAAATTAAAGTCATTTCCCTTCCCCAACAGTTAGTTACAGAAAGGAGTAAAGGGGATGGCTTGAAAAAAATCCACTTACATATTCCTGGAGGATTGCTAAACCGTGCTCTGTTTGTGTTTTGCTCTTAAGTGGAATAGAATACAAAAATAATGGCTGATATACTGCATCATCATCATGATGGAGCTCTGTTGCAGTTGTATCTGAGAATTTGTTGTTTTATACGTTCAAGTAATTTCTGACTTAAGCCAACTCTATCATGGGGTTTTCTTGCCAAGATTTGTTTAGAGGTGGCTTGCCTTTGCCATCCTCTGAGGCTGAGAGAGTATCACATACCCAAGGTCGCCCAGTGCATTTCCATGGCCAAGTAGGGGTTCAAACCTTAGTCTCCCAGTGTCCTAGTCCAAACCTCAAACCACTATATCTACATCCGAGAATTCCACCTCCCAAAAAAGTACTTTCGCAACCCAGCCACAAACTAACCAGCGCTGCAGATTGAGGTGCTGAGGAATGACATCTGCAGCACTTTGAGAAAAGGCAGCTGGAAAGGCACACTGGGGTCCTGCCACAATTGCTTGTCTCAACACACTCTGTGACTGGAGCACTGCAAACATCACTACCCAAAACCCTGATCTACAGTACTTCTGAAACCTTTCAGTCCAAGGTTCTGTCAGGCTGAAATGATAAGGTTTTGGGGTCACATTCAGTTGTTCATGACCAAAACCATGCATGCCCAGCAATTACCAGATTGTAAGTTCCATCTTATAATTTCATAACTGCTGAACAGAATGCCAGATGGTACATAATGTACACATACAACATCATCATTTTATTTACACTAAGTATGACTAGTCAGGTAATATTCAACATGTTGACAGATTAACTTTAAAACTAGCAATGCATACCTTTTATTATCCAACTAGCTTTTTATCATTAGTGTAAACCATACTCCAGCAACTGAGTATCAAGAGTGTTAAAATATGGTAACATCTGTGTTGGCAATCTTGGGTTTTCAGAGCCTGAAATAATCTGGTTTATGAGTCTTCTTGAACCTTTCAATACCATTTCAAGCTGTTGGGTGATCTGGAAAATATCAGAGTGATCTACACACTCCAACAGATCCACTAACAGAATCATGGTCCTTTGAGCTACCACGTTACTGTTTAATACAACTCAACAACAGATGTTCTCTAGGGAAGTGGCTCTCTTAATATGGATTATTTACTACTAAGAACTGATAGGGGGACTGCACTGATAAGGAGCTTATGAGGGCAAGTAAATACCCTCTGTTCTCCTGAAGAAGAACTGAATGTGATCTTACATAAGTAGTTTAATTGTTGAGGAGGTCTGGATTGTAATTGGTCAGAAAATACCTGCAAAGGACCAGGTGAAGTGCATCACAGGGCAAATAAAGAATGACAAAAGGGCAGGGATGAAGGTAACTGGTTAATCTGTTATGACAAACAAGTAGCCTTCTAGCATCTTAAAGGGTAACAAGTTTTATTTGGAACAAGCTTTTGTTGAAGCATGTGATAAAGGGGACTTGAGTCCATGAAACAAGTACTTAGTTGAAACTGTTTTTTCAAGTGGCCATTTATGAACCCAAACATATGGGTCTTGCACCTGCAAAGAACCACACATGGAACATTATAAAGTTAAGTAATTTTTGGTAAAGAACTCAATCTCCAACACATACACTTCAGTATTTTCAAGCACACCAAGCTACCATCTTCAGTTCCATATGTGTCGCAATGGATACAGAAAGTGCCGGGGGGCAGGGAACAGGAGGAGAATGGGTTATGTGAATTTACACATGCCCATTCAAAAACTACAGTTGCAGGTAAGCAACTTTTTTCTATGGTTTTTCCAAATCACACATACGGGTAATTAACTAGTTGTTTACTGGAAGAGATCAGCACCATACCAGGGGTAGAGAGAGTCCTTTTCTTCCAAAGATAGCATCTGCTATATCCTGAGCATCAAGACTGAAGTGGCTGATGAAGGTGGAACTGAGAGGCAGCTCCAGAAATCTGGGAATGAGTTGTGTATAAATGCCACTGAAGTCTCTATCACTCTTGTTGGACAGGCCCGTAAATTCAAATGAAAAGGTAGAATGGCTATACAGTATGCTTTCAGTCTCCACAAACCACTTAGAGAAGGACTGTGCTGAGACAAGACTTCCCTGCTTAGGGCCACCATAGCAGATAAAGAGCCTGTGAGATTGACAGAAAGAGCCAATATGATAAATATAGAAAGCAAGATCTCTGTATTTTAGGTCACACAAGTGAAACATGAACACAACTTCCATGTAGGAATGAAATGTCAAGATGAAACACTATTTTTATTGTAATGGAACACTAGCTAAAGTAGGTCCAGATAGATTACACAGCTCATTTGTCCTCCTTTGCAGATAGGACCATGAACACAACATTTTGAAAATAAGTAACCTTAAGTCAGTATCTCACAATAGTGCTTTCATACAGTTGCCATCAGTGAAGCTGATCATATTAGTATGGAACCAGAGTGGCTATGACAGAAATTGTAACATAAAATAATTGTATTAGTCCCAGTGTTGCCTGTGTGGCAACTCAAGGACCATGCCTGGTAGCAGGAGACTGCCTATTCAGTGACTGGGAAGCTTAAGTTCTAATAAACTGGGGACTGAAAAAAATGGTTGGATGATGATCTCTTCAAGTAGGTTCCCACTAGTATCTATGGCCTTCAAGGCACAGTCACTCTGGGAAATCTCTTCCTGCAGGTCCTAGACTGAATATGACCAAAGAGATGGACTGTAATCCCAGACTTGGTGTTTCTTCAGGCAAAGCATCTCACCAGAACAGTAATGTTCAAATTCCACATCAGATTTCTCCAAGAGAAGATCAAGCAGAGCACTTAAGAGTACAACTTACACAGAAAGGTTCAAAGGCCTTATCTCTGCTACCCCAGAGAGCTAGACATCAAAGATGCTTAAGTTCTAGTAGGATGATTTCAGTTGAAAAAGGTACTGACAGAGCAATTCAACAACAGAAGCAATTATCTAGAGCAGAGCTTTCTAGACTTTTCATGTTGGTGACAACAGTTTTTAGACATGCATCATTTCGTGACACAGTAATTCAGTTTTACTAGCAAACCAGAGGTTAAACTAACCAATTACGCATGTGTATCTAGGGTGGACAAAGGTAGCCCCCCTCCGATCCTGGCCAGCTGCCATCACCCTCATCAGGAAAGACTTTGGCTAGGGTGGTGGCAGCGGGAAAGGCAGCCCCCTGCCAATTGATCCTGCCCCACTGCCTTCGCCCTTGGCAAGGAAAGACCCCAGTGAGAGCAGTGACAGTGGGAATGGCTCGGGTGAGGGGGGTCTTTCTCAGCCCAGGAAGGCAACACACCTACATACTTCACACGACACACTAATGTGTCATGACACACCATTTGGAAAGCCCTGATTTAGAGGGATGGTGTGCGCTCCCTCAGTGGAGATCTTCAGGCAGATATTGGCCCGCAGCTTGTTGAAAATACTTTAGCTTTCAATTTCCTGTATGGAACAGGTGGCTGGAATAGATGGCCTACAAGGTATTCTCCAACTCTGTTAACTAAATACCATCCCCCAACTGGTACATTTGCTAAGTGGACTCAGTTTAATCTTCATTCTTAAGACCTTAGTTCCTAAATGACCAAAGCTTAAAGAAATCCCTGTGGAGGGGAGATGCTAAGCCATGGAACTCACAATTACGATAGAAGGATTCTAGCTTCACCATTTGATAGCACAACACAATTGTTTCTATCCAGCACATTTTAGTGTGCAGGCAAGAATAAGGGGCATCCAGAGAGGTCCATGTTGAAATACAGCACTTATGGCCACTTAGAAGATGATGAGCCTTTGGGTCACTTTGTTCAAGAGATAATGTATTATGGATTGTTCTACCAAACTGAAAACCTGAACACTATCAGAAGTACGGGCTGAAGAACTTGGTAGCTGCTGTTGCCTGCCTTCAAGTTGCTTCTGAATTATGGAGACTCTAAGGCAAACCTACCACAGGGGTTCTTGGCAAGATTTTTTTCAGAGGAGGTTTGTCTTTGCCAATTTCTGAGGCTGAGACAATGTGACTTGCTGAAGCTCACCCAGTGGGTTTCCATAGTTGAGTAAGGATTTGAGCCCTATTCTCCAGAGTTATAATCCAACGCTGAAACCACTACACAACGCTGGCTCTCACAAACTTTGTAGACTAACATACAGAGGTAAAAGTCGTGCATAGAGGACAAGAGAGAAGTCTTTCTTGTCATACAGTTCACATTTCTGAGCCAGCAATAATTATTAATGCTTAGAACTGCCCTTCTCTTTATCTGCCTTTTAAAAAATTTCAACTCTTCTTCTATTCAGGCACAGTATGGATGTCAAAGGAGAAGGATAGGAATGTCCTTTGTATTATAAACCTACAAAGGTTACATTTAAATATAGGAGCTTTGTCATACACTTACCAAACTGTATTTAAATCCTTTGAGAGAAGGCTGCAGAGTTAATTTTATGCAACTGGGAAGTACAGTCAGGAATGTTAAAGCAAAGCTAAAAGTAAAACAACGATTTTATAATATTAAAATGTTGATTTCAATAACAGGAGATTCAGATTAAATCATGACTCACACCTGAATTACTTGCTTAGATCAATTTGCTATGGATCAGCTTTAATGTTTACTGGTGAGAAATAAGCAATAAGATTCCTAGCTCCAATTTCCTGATTTGTACATTCATAAGTTACTTTTAAAAACAAGTCCAAAGCAACAGCATGAAATTACAAACTCTTTAAATCAGCTCTGTTTGTATACAAGTGGCCAGATGGGTGTCACAATCTTAGGTTACTACATGGTGTTAAAATAGCCTCTTACAATGTTTTCAAAAGTTCCATTAACACTAAAAGTGGCTCAGGACTTCTGTTCTTACTTACCTTAGCTTAAATTGGGTTTCTGCTGACAGAGCTGTCTTTATTTTGAAAAGAACACTTATGGTACACCAAATATTGGCTACTTTATCCTGAAAATATATTTAACATGTTGCATTAATGTTTTTGTTAGTGGGAATTATTTACATGTTGAAAAGCAGAGCCCTTCTGAACAGATGAATATCTGATGATGAGATTAAATACATCTGGGTTACCTTGCTCCAAATCATGGACAAACATTTAACTGAAACAAACATTAATGAACATAACTACAGTCTTAAATACCAGATCCCATGACTTCTGAATATAATAAAATAACCTATAATTGGCCATTCACCATTTTAAAAAAACACTGTATTTTGCCACATTCTGTAACATATTTAGCTCTGCTTGCTAGTTGCTAGCAATGACAGAGTTAACCTATAATAAATCAAGAAGTCTAAAGACATTAGCAGTTGTGCTAGGATCACTTTCCAAATTAAATTTGTAACCACACAGCTAGCATGCTCATGAAACTCATCCCTAAACAGCTGCTTGAATCACAGCTGTGTAGACATAACAGCAAGAAAGCTACTACCAACAACTGAGCCAACCCTCCTTGTTCACTTACAAGCATACAGAACACACACTGCAAAATTGCTGAAGGTGACAAGTGCTTGGCAGCACCCACAAACATGTAAGATGCCTGCTTAATAGCCCAGCAATGCTTTACAACTATCAGCATTTGGAGGCATCTCTGTAAATGGGAACCAATTCAAAGAACCTGTCACAGGCACCCCAGTATAAACTTACTGTGCATTGCTTACGTAGACAGTTTCTCAGTTTATGCAGATAAATATCCAAATCAGTCATTCCTCTGCCAGCTCCAAAAATATTTCAGCTAACATTAGACTAAATATCTGAGCTATCATGGATAAATTGTGTGAAGATTCCTTCTTATAAAACATAGACTTACCTCCGTAAAACTCAGCAATGTGTTTTTAAAAGCCCATAAAACCGCACATGTAAACTAACCAAATTGGTTGACAGTTCTTTGGCTTGTGAATTTCTATATACTTCACACTTTGTGTAACATCTCAACATACGACTGGGGAATAAGTTTCTAAATTTTTCTCCCAGTGTGCCAGCATCACTGCTGTAGATGTTAATAGTTTTCAGAAGCCAGTCTGCTGCACAGTTGTAATACGATTTCTCCTTTTCTCTCTCTCTCCCTGGTGCAAACCAGTTAATAGATGTCATCTCTGTAATAAAACCATCTACTTTATGCTCAACACCTTTAGGCTTTGCTCAGCAATGTAAGTTGCAACTTTTCCTTAAAGCAAATTGGGACTTTTAATGCATTTTAAAACATGAAGCATTTGAACATAAATCCAATGCCTATTTTGAAAAGTAAAACAGAAAACCTAGAATGGATTTAATTTGTTTTCTAAGATCCCATAGATAATATTGGGCAAGGACATTGTTAATTACTATGGAATCTACTGGAATGGAAATATGTACATCTGAACTATAGATCTGACGATAGGATAAATGTTGCCTATTTGTGTAATATCCTGGAAGATGCCAGCTGAGCTAGGGGTTAAATGCTGGATTAAATAACTGGCAAGAAATGACGGTAAGAGAAGCCAGATCATATTACTAGCCTTCTGGTGTATCTTCCACATTAAATCCCTAAGGGTCAAAGTGAAGGTTTCTCAAGGGAGCTAAAAATATAAAACATTTACAAGAAGCTTGGAAAGCGGGGGGGGGGATGAGGCATACCTCAAACAAACCTCTATCAACTGGAAAGAGCCTTCTGAGCACTTGCAAAATTTGTTTAATGTCCGTGCAAAATGGGAGCCAACAGAAAGCAAAAGAAACAACTACGGTAAATCCCAGTTTCATTAACAATAACAACCTGTAAGAAAAAGAATAAATTTATCCAAGCCTTGAAGAAGAAACAGAAGTGCAAAACATGAAGAGACATAAGAAAATAATATACGGTTGTACTTCATAATTAGGGATGACTTATATACAAACATGAAGTACATGACCTGAAGTGGGAAATCCACCAGCGGAGAATATCAATGATAAGAAAACTGTTAATTTGTTTTTTAAGAGAAGATATGCTGAACTCTTATCTTCTAAATCTGGGAGCCCAGTTGTGACCTGTGCTTAAGTAATGACAGGTGTTGAAGAGAAAAGATAGTTGTGTGTATTTTGATACACTACGGACACTCTTTAAACTATTTAGTATGTTATTTAATGACTTAGGACAAACATGCTCTTCTGGGAGAGGGAGGAGTAAAGAATTATAATGACACAAATCCCTTCTCCAAAAGCTTAATCGAGAAATGGAAGACATGCACAAATTCCCAAGGCAAAGCTGCCTAAATGCATTCCAGGATCATTTTCTGGATGTCAACTTTTAAAGACACTCACCCCTTCCCCATCAGACCTTTTCTGAAGCACTTTCCTAAGAGATAGCAGAAGAAAGGCAGAGAGTGGTAAAGCTCCATTTGTTTGTAGTTAAGGGCTAAGCAAAATGCTACTGAACCCAAAACGTCCAAATCATACGACAGGAAAAGCACTCCCCATAAAGCAAAGCCAAGGCTCACAGAATTATACATGTTTTTTAATGTTAAGGACAAAATGTGTTAATCTCTTGGTTATACAAAATGAACAGTGTTAAGAGAATACTTCAGATGGTCTTCTGCTGTTACCAAATTTAGCAATGCTAACTTTCCAAAATGAAAACAGAATTAATGTAATGTCAAAATGCTTAACTTTGGCTGCATTACACCCCGCATGTTCAAACACCAGCATGGAACAACCTGATGCAGTTGCACTGTCCATCCCACATGATATGCACTGTTCTGATACTATTACAATCCCAGGGAAGCAATTGCAATAGAGGGGCTTCTACACTGCTTGGGCAACATAAAAAACTGCAAATCCATTGTTTCCCCATATCTAGCTACAACCATCATGAGGATATGCAGTTTGGCTAATGCTCCATAAATTGCTATAATATACACAAAATACATGTAAGGTCCTAAAAATTGCCTCCATTGGTTTGTATACTGTGGCAAGGTTGGGGGTTACCAAACTTTGATCTCTTGTGTGCTAAATCTTTGGTATTCTTTTACATACACAACTTGGGCTTCTATCATCTAGGGATAAATATGTAGATATAAATTTGTTTTCAGATACATATTTATACCATCTGCTTATCTGTTTGAATAAATATTTAACAACACATTCTGTACAATGAAGAAAACAAGATTAAAGTAATACCTATATTTTAAACTATTTAACTATATAACCTGTACCTATGCATGGTACACAAAAGTAAGACACACCATGTCCAGTGGACTCATTCTCATGTCAATATATACCAAAGATTGCAGCTTTGGGCTTAACCTAAGTTTGCAGTTCTATACCTCTTAACTGGGAGTGAGCCTCACTGGACTCAACAGAACTTATTTCTGAATAGACATGATTAAAGTTGTTGTTGATATATTTTTCATTGATTTTATGAACATTTTTCAAATAATCTATATAATAAACATGACTGGCTCCTGTGTACATTCTTCAGGCTTGGGGAATGTAACCCTCCAGATATTGTTGGACTGCAATTCCAAGGAGCTATAACCAGCAGGGCTAACAGCGGGAGCATTATGGAAGTTTCAGTCAGCAGTGTTTAGCTGGCCACACATTACCTATCCTGATATACTTTTTCCATGCAGTTTACATCCCTTATTGCTCTATAGTGTTGGGTTAGATTAAGAGCATGTTAACTCCAATGCCTTCCATGAAGCTCCAAGCCTGCATCAACCCTCCTCTAAATAAAAGCTTGGAAATATTCCCAAAACAATGGTTTACTATTGTCCCTCGCCAACCCTGGGTTAGAGAATAAATAAAATATAACAGTCTGATTTCACAGAATAGACAAGGATACTGAAAATGTCCATAATCAATCAAAATAAGGCCTGGATAAAGCAAAATGCAGAGAGCACTAGAAACCTGGGGAAGAAAGAAAAAAAAGGACAATTAAATATTTATAAAAGGCTGATTTTTAACAGCTTATTATGCCTTAGAAAGGGTACATAATAGTAAGCACACAACACACTTTGCCACCTGAAAAGAAAAAAGCAAGGCAACACTAAAGTCTATCATATCACTAAACAAGTTTGGTTTTGCTACTTGCCAAAGTCTAATTAAATTATATTTAAATTAATTAAACTAAATCATTACTAATGTTAAATATCTGGAGTACAAATATTTATTATACATAAACACAAAAAATGCTGCAATAATATGCAAACTTACATAAAAGTTAATTCTATTGAATTTAAGTAGTACTGAATGTAGTCTTGAGTAAATATATTTGGAATTGTGCTACATGTGCATTTGGAATTCTTTTAGGAATTTTAGTAATTGCTGTTACCTTCTTGTGCTTAAACACAAATGAATTAATATTTGTTATCCATTTTATGCCAACTGAAAATATTTTTGATATTGTAGCTTTAGCTAAGTGCACTTCTGATATTCACCCAAGATGAAACAATTTTACTTGCAACTGGCGAAAAAAATACGCACCTTTTTCTTGTTTGATGTGTCCTTTAAAGAACAGCAGTATAAGATTACTGCAGGTATATAAATCAGCAAATCAGCAACTATAACTGCAAAACATTCATAGAAATTAAGCTGTTTTTATTATTATTATTATTTTGCTTCTTTTGCTTCCTATTTTGTCACCAGTCGACATATTATTCACTACATTGTACCTTTATAGTTTTGAGTTTTACAGTTTTCACTCATATTTGAATGACTAAAAATACAAAAACCAGACAAGTCTTTTATGTGTCACAGTCTCAAGCATACCCTTCAGCTCAGACACAAACCTTAGACTACTCATACATTCAGAACAGCAGGCCTGATTCTATACACTCAGAGGAGCGAGCCAACGATAACTATCTTTCTAAGACATCTTAAGGGAACAAAGATATCGTTCTTTATTAAAATTACCAGAACCTCAACTTGAGACGATAACTATACTTTTAAATGCTCTGGGTGCGAATGTGCCTGAAAAAGACGCAACATCCCATCCTACTGCTCCATACATTCCCTTTCCCACCATCTGACTTGTAGGGAAGCAAAAATGGATTCCTGCTACAGTAAGCAGTGGATAAGGCAATTAAAGTTTCTGATGGAGAATGATGCAATCATTTCTACCTTTTCAGGGGCTTGAGCATTTAAGCATCTAGGTAATATCTCCAGGAGAGCCACTGACAAATTTAATTGTCATGCAGTAATGCTATTCTTCAAGGAGCTGCCTTACAAACAGATTTTTTAAATGTACGTATCTTGTACATAAAGTACAAAGAATTTCTAAGATGACTATTTTAAACATAAGGCATAAACCTGTTTATATGGTAATATCACAGTGGATAGAAATTTGATCCAATGGTATCACAAGTGTAGCACTGTACTCACACATGGTCACTGGATTTCCATACTAGTGTTTCTTCCAAAAATGCCACCAAAGAGGTATATAACTGGAAGGTTAACTCAATGACACTCTTATTGGAAATCAGTTTAAAGATACAGGAAGCCACTGCCTTTTGGTGCTGACAACTTGCTCTTTTGATGCTTCCAAATTAAGGACAAGTTCCATTAATTTGACAGGTGTTTCTACAGAGGCTTGCCTGGAACTGCTTGCACATGCTTGCTGCTTGCAAAGTGAGCTGAAAAGGGAGAAAAAAAGTGCTATGCTGGCTGAGAGACTTTGCAAGTAGCACACACAGTCTGTTGGTCCCAAGTAAGCCTCCATCAGTCCTTCATGCTCCCTACCATACAATACATGGGTTCTGCTTTTCAACCAATTTCGTTTTCTGAAAGTGCTCTGGTTCCAAACTTGTAAGATAAGGGGAGGAAGCCTGTATTGTAACATGTTTACAACAGTAATATATACATGAGTACATGGACAGGAACATAATAAACTGTTTTTAGGGTAGCTCATCATAGCTGTTCTGAAATCTAAATGGACTGCTTGCTTTGTTGTTTTATTCTCTCTTACAGTTATTTAAAAAGATAAGCCAAATAATTTCCCTGTATGTTCAAAATTTGATTGTGTGTAAATCCTTCACTGATTTAAAACCCAGTTCTGCATACAGGCCACTTCAACTGCATTGAAGTCAATTGTATTAAAGTTTAGTAGACAGACACACACAGAAGTAGCTGTGCTGACTATAAAACAAATTCCAAAATTCCATAGCCCACATTATAGTAATGCCTTTATTGGGCCAACTAAAACAGCACAAAAATGTTGTTTCTACCTTTCAAAACCAAGGTTTTCTTCATCAGGCAAAAATGTTTAAAAAAAAAGTCGGAAGAGATGAACACAAACAATCTTGCAGTCAGATATCTATATGGTTTCTTCAGATGAGGAAGGGTATGTCTGTAAACATTCAGTTCAGGCTTGTCAGGTACTCCCCCCACAATGGACCTGGAATTCCCAATTAACCAAAACAAGCAATAAAGGCATAACAATAAAGCTTGAACTTCCATTCAAGAACAAAAAAGACATGTCTAAAATCTCACACTACAGTCCTCCCTCCCACACTCATGGGTTTGACTTTTGTGAATCTTATTATTCACAAGGTGCCTTTTTGCCTCCCCCCATTCTCCCCCTCTCATTCCCTTCCCTTTTGCCCAGGTGCAGGGAGGGGAATGATCCCCTGCACTCTCCTGCTCAATGCCCATGCGGGCATGCTGGCAGCAGTGGGCAAGAGAGTGCAAGGGGAAAGATCTTCACTCCTCTGCACTCTCCTGCCCATCACCAGTGTAAGTGCACTGGCAGCGGCAGGCAGGAGAGCGCAGATGGAAAGATCTTCACTCCCCTGCACTCTCCTGCTTGTTACCACATGGGCATGCAGAAAAAAGGAAGTGCACATGGGCAGCGGGCAGCAGAGAACAGGGGGTAAAACTTTCCTTCTTCACGCTCCTGCTTGTCGCCCACGTGGGAGCATGAAAACAAGGCTGGACACGGGGGCAACAGGCAAGAGACTGGAGGGGGGAAGGTTTTTCCCCCTGTACTCTTCTGCCTTTCTCCCAGGCTGCAGCAGCAGAAAGAATGAGGAAAGAGGGAGTGCTCACTGCAGCGGGGCAGTTATTTGCAATTTTTTTACTTTTATAAGGGTTCTGTCACAAACACAGAGGGCCTACTGTAGTCTCTTTCCAAAGAAATTGATCAAGTGAAGTAAATACATAGAAGATACTCTGGCTACATTTACACAGGATTGGAGCCCAAATGCTCAATAACTTTCAAAACTGGAGACCAAAATTCCTTCAAATTGACAGAATATAAACCTGCAGTTTCTTTAAGTTACAAAGAAACAAAAATGGTAATTCTCATTGGCACAACTTGATGTCAACTGTGCTGAAAGATTGCTCGCTGACACAGAACTCTTTTCTTTAGCTACAAAAGTAAAGAAGTCTTTTTTAAAAGAATATCAACACAATGGTTCATCCAGTGGCACAGAGAGTTCTCTAAAACACTGGTATATTTGAATGGAGAAAAGATTATGTGGATTATAAATGAATTGCCCCTCCAGATCAGATCAAAAGCCTATTGATCTGGGAACAGTATATTCCCACAATGGGCAACCAAATGCCTAGGGGAAGCCAACAAACCAGGAAATGAGGGCAACAACCTCCTCCCATTCTTCCCCCCCCAAAAATGGTATGCAGACACTCTGATACTGGAGGAAATGTATAGCTATCACTGTTGTTTTCTAATTGCTTTTTCAAAAGTGTTCAGGAGGCAGCCACCACATGATCTAGTAGAAGCAAACCGTTCCGCTGGACTATGTGCTTCACTAGATGAACCAGAGTATTATGAGAGAGGGAGAGAAAAATTACTCCTTCTCCTTTTCCTCCTTTATATAATTCTACCATGTCATCTTCCCCTTTATTTTCTAAAAAGCTGCATTTTTAGAAAGGAATATAGATCCAGTCTTTTTGGCTTCTGTTTCTACCTCTCTTCTAGCTTTACATATTCTTTGTGAAGTGTAGTAATCATAACTGTACCCCAAGTGCTCTCATATCACAGAAATGCATATCTGTATTGTGATATTCAAGGTTTTACTTGTATTATTTTCCTAACCATTCCCAAAATGGAATTTGCCTTTTTCATAGCAACTACACATTAGGTTGATGTCCAGTATAACCTCAATACCCTTTCCAGTCCAGTCATTATCAGGATAGGTGACATCAGCACATATGCGAAACATTAGGACTGTTTTGCCCCACTGTACATCAATTTACATTTAATTATACTGAATTATGTTCACCATTTTAATTTTAAAAGTTCCTTTTGAAGCTGTTGGAAGCTTTTGAAGCTGTTTTCACCTTCCTAGGTAACTGTCATCAGTTAACTTGATCATCTCACTGCTCCCCCCCCTTATTCCAGATAATTTCTGAGCAATGTAAACATTGGTCCCCATTAATAATGTAAATACCACATGCAGATGTTCTCATCTTGAATTAGATAGGGTGCCTTGACTCTATCAATCATTGTCTAGAAAAAAAATGATCAACTGCCACAAGATTTCTCACGTTTTGGAATTTGTGACAAAGAAAATTGTTTGTGGAAAAAACATTTCTTTTACAAAATACCCATTGTTTTGTGCACAAAAAACATTTCTGTACAAAAGTCCAACATTTTTTGCTCAGGAAAGTGTTTAATAAAAAAGACACTACCTTCTGTGATAAATGTTAGGGTATGTGGAGAAAACAATTAAATTTTTATTGAGTGACATGAAAACTTCACAAAAATGAAATTTTCACAGAAATTTCCTGAAATACGAAAACATCAAAAAATGAACAAAAACTCTTCTAGGTTCACTCAGTAGGACGAATACTTATTAAGTACTTTGTGATTCCATGTAAGAGTAAATTAAGTGAAAATTTACATTGCTAGTTCTAGTACAGATCTTTGTGGGGGCAGGTTCATCCAGTAAGAAGAATTGGTTTGCTTTCTATACAATAAACCAACTTTCTTCAGTTTGGTGTCCCCATATATGCTATAAACTTCTCACAGTCCTCAGCTAGCATGGTTACCAGCACTGGGTGGGAATGACAAGAAGCGTAATCCAAAATATCTCAGTGATACTACGTCACTGAAGGTTGTGCAGTGTGATTCATTTTGGAAGGACCAAGATGAAATGCTACTTAGACAAAACATCAAACTATGCTGATCTGTGGGCAAATGATGGTCTGATCAAGTGATAGTATCCCCGGACTGGACAAAACAATAAAGTATGTAATGTAGTCACAGAGCAGGAGCAGACGGAGAGTGCAATCCTGAGGCTTATTTCCATGCCCCAGGGCCCATTTATGTAATGTCAAACCATGGTGTCTGAATCATCTGTAAGTCTCCTATTTTTTAATTTCTTCGTCAGAGTTTATCATCTGTGTGTGCGCTCCACAGAGAGAGAATTTTCTAAAATGTATAAAACTAATGGTCAACATTTAACTGTATTGGATTTTGTAACCTTGATGCACTAGTTTAATGGCTATTGTTAAAAGAATGTCTATCCATTTTCTTAGTTTGTACATCAATGGTTTGTCAAGCGTGTTGATTTGAACATTATTAAAGACCATTTCAAGGGTAATTTGGTTCTAGTGATTTTTAAAATGTAATCAATTACTGCAGACCAGATGGAAATGTTTGTGGCCAACATAAGAGGTGGTGTGGAGGAGTGTCTGATTCTCTCCAGGATAATCAGCAATAAGGAAGATGTTGACACATCATTCAGGACTCCATTCAGTCCTATGAAGCAGAGGATGACTGAACATAAACTAATAAATGTGTTATTTAGGCTGTCTGTTAAATAATTCTTGCAACACTGGTGGTTTTTTTCTCCCCTCCACTAATACCAAACTATTAATTATAAATTAATAAACTTATGAAAGAAAATGAGCACAGAATTTTATCACAGTTTTCTAACACCAAGATCTTTTTGACAGACTAGAAAAAGGTATTGAATAATAATGAAAATACATGTACGCAGTATATAGAAGTCGTATATTGTCATCAACTTCATCCAAGACTTCTTTTAAAAATAGGATGGATCTTTTGTGAGCAGAAGGCCCACTTCTGTTCACCAAACTCACACAGATATAGCAGCTACCCCCCCAATGGAGGATGGGAGTGGGAAGCCATTTCTGCATATTCTCCTTGTAGCCCCAAGTCACCTCTTACACTGCTCTAAAAGTCTCTCCAGCCCTTCAAGATTTTCAAGAGACAAGAAGGGCTGCAGGAAGATGGAGGTATCACAGAAATCACCTCTCCATTCTCTTTTCTTAGTGCAGGTGGAACTCCCGAAGTAGTACCCTGGATTAAACCCTAAACTTCAATATTTCATTGCTACAACCATTCAGTACATGTCCCATCTAACTACTATATTTAAAATCTGGTAGAAAATAACCTTGAAACTACAAGCCTTTTCATCAAATCTATCCAAGGTTAAGTTCAGTAATTCTCTTACATACAATTTCCTGAAAGCCAGGATCCCTTGCAATTACATGTTCAATGCCCACCTACTAATTTGGAAGGGAATCTTAATGGAATTTAACCTGATTGTTCCAAATTTCTGTATCTGTTAGCATTATCTACATCTTCTGCAAGTAAACAGCCATAGCTGACAACTGCTATGAATTTCATAGGACAAACTGAGCTTTGTATAACAGGAATTAGCAAAACTATTATGTGAAATTTTCAAGCTGTTCTTATGTTGTATTAACTAATTCCTTCCATGTCAACTTTCAGGGAAATGCCTGTACATGGAAACACAGCAAAACATTAAAAATAAAACCAAAGCCCCTATTATAATAAACAAACTTTTTAAAATGAATTTTTTATATGCCATTTGCTGGCATTTAAGACTCACTTTTTTCCTGGAAAATACTGTTTGAAAATGGAGTACGTCTTATACACTGGCAAATAGCATTTGCTAGGGTACAGATGGGGTGTGTGTTATACACGAGTGTGTCTTATACGCCAGCAAATACAGTAATTTTGAATAATTAATTATCAGCAGCACACTCTATGATAAAATAAATGTAATACAGTGCATCCTCTTTTGGTGTGATCTCCACACACACGCATACAAGGCTGTGTGAAGCATCATTGCCATTACAGTCAATGGATGCAATGGGTGCACTCCCCTGTGAGTGAGCATGTTGTGTCTACTGACTGCAATGGGATGTGACACTTGGTTTTGGGGGTTCTTTTTACACAGGGAGTCCTGGAACAGAATCTCCATATACACAGAAAGTGCACTGCACCTTAAAACAGTTTAAAGTCTGTACTGTGGTAAATCATTACATATTTAAACATTCAGCCCTGCATATTAACTGAAAACAGTCTGAAATAATGGGTTTTTGAAGTCTATTAAAAAGCCTCTACTGATAAGGACGTACACACATTCCTTGGGACAGCATTCTACATGACCAATATGTTCTGTTTCTTGCGCCTGACCTTGATGTTGGGCCCATGCATAAGCTCACCTCAAGTAAATAGGAAAGGTGGATATGAATATCGCTGGCAACATATTCAGAGGCATGGGGACTAATTCCATACCATGAATAATGCCCCTCCATACCATGAATAATGCCCCCTCCAGATTATAATTACCACTCCAGATTATGATTATTCTTTTTTGTATTTTTACACCACGAAAACAGCCCTTGCAACAAATCATCTACATCTCAAAAGGTAAGATCACATTAAAGAATAAAATCAGATTAATTTTTGTATGTTTTCAATGGCTTTATGTTGTTTGATTTATGATTTTAAAGACAGAGATCTTTTAATCGTGTTTTTAATTTTATCATATTTTTAGCAGGCTTGTTTTATTGGTTGGGAGCCACCATGGATCCCACACTAGGAGAAAGGTGGTACATAAATACAATTGAACGATCAATCAATCCATACCTTTTGTGCTTATGTTGAAAAAAATTTCCTACCTGTTGCACGCATGAATAACTTGTGTGGCTGACTCTCATAGCCCCGAGATGTGTGGAGAGTGATCCAACTTGGATCTATTATCTGTGCTCTGTAAAACAAATTGTGAGACCACTCAAAGCTATACACAGTGTATTATTAACAATACAGGTGGCAAAATTGACCCAAACTTCTTACAAATTCTGCTTTGAGATTAACTAAACAATGACTACCAAAAAAGAAAACAGAATTCCTCTTTCACATATTATAATTCATTATTTAGGAATTTTAAAAATAGAAAGAATCTTAAACCAACAGAGTTTGAGCAAAACTTCCAAATTTAATATAGTTATAGAGTAAAAAATTTTTTAAAAAATTAACAATGGCACAGTTTACCTACCACAGAAAACCAAAGCTCCTAGTTTAGACAGTACATTAAACCAAAGATGGCTTGTTTGTCCACTCCCACTGGCAAAAAGAGCCAACTCAGAGCAATTGAGTAGTGTGTACTGTCACAACTGATCCCTCCCAGTAAGCCAGTGGGGGGGGGGCAGGGAGAAGGGGAGAGAGAGAGAGAGAGTGTTAATGGGAAAAAGTCTGTCTTGCTCCAATATACCAAACACCTCAAAAGACACATACTCTGTGCTCTTCTCCACTTCAAATGATGTACTGCAGAATCTTTCTGAACAGTATTTCCACAAATTAAGAAACAGTATCTTCAAACAAGAGTTCCATGTCTTTATATGTCACCCTTTCCTAGACTATTCAGCCATAGTTTGTGAGGACATGATGCTCCTTCTGTCAAAGCTCAAAACAGGTGACTTCTCTTCCTCAGTCTTGCTAGATAAGGCCTATGCTTCCTATCAAAGCCCTTTGGAATCTGTGACCATATAACATTGTACCCAAGTTGTAAACTGTTCCAGAATTTCAGTTAAAAATACCTGTGGCCTCACAACATAAAATTACATTACAGCACTTCTTTATTCAAAATGAGTAAGGGTCTTCCAAAAGGTTCAACAAATCTGACATTTAAATAAATGGGATTATTGTTGAAACAAAATACATAAAAACCAGATTAGATACTACAAATGGGGTTGTCAAGAGATTTAAACTATTTTGTCTGTGACAATTTTAGTTCCTGAGACAGTACTTCTAAGTGCAACTAACGTATGTTGCTGTTGTGTGCCTTCATGTCTGACCCTAAGGCAAACCTTTCACTGAGTTTTCTGGGGCTGAGAGTGTATGATGTGCCCATGGTTACCAGCAGGTTTCCATAGACGAGCAAGAAATCAAACCTTGGTCTCCAAGGTTGTAGTCCAGCACTCAAACCATGACACTACATTGGCTCTCAACTAATGCATAGACCATTGTAATAATTTTATTTATACATATTTATACACACACACACACACACATATATATCCTCTATGTACACAAGACTGTGACTTTAAATCAGGGGTGGGCAACTGTGGAAGGCTAGGGTGCTTCAAAAAATTTAGATTATTCAGAATATGAATGAAGAATTAATGCTCCATAGTTTCAGAGACATAAACCATGCTGTTCTGTATATACATTGGGCAGTAATTCATTAAAGGATTGCCCATTAAAGACCAGGCTCACAGTCTGAGGATTGTTGTTGTTAACTTACGTATGGATATTCACACACCATCCATTGCATCCACTGTCTTTCAATGAATTTAGGATGCCATCCATTCCAAGACATGTCACTTCAGTCCTTTGGTGACATCTAATGCTTTACTATTATAGAGCATTATATGAGACTCTTTTTCAAATTGTACTTGAACTATAACACAGCGCCCACACTGTTTACTAGATTTGCAAGAGCAAGTACAAATTCTGACAAAATAAAATTAAAAATGACTTCACATAAGAATGGCACAGAGAATTTGCAGCTAGCATCATCCTCCATATTCACCACATAACTGAAGGAGACATAGGTGCAGGAATATTGATCAGAGGAAGTAACTTTAGCATGCCTATACTCAGTAGATGCTAGTTTGTATATCTCTTTACAAGTTTAGGCACAGCATATATTAATGTGACTTCCTCTTTGTTGGTCTTGCCTCTTTTTCCTGCATGTTAGGCTGCAGTTAGTCTGAGTTTGTTCATCCTTCATTTTATAATCTGTAAATTCTGTCCTCTCATGGTTTGAAGAGCATGTGCTACAGAGTCTCTTGTCACAAGATGTTATGAAACCTTTAGTGTCAGTAAGTAAACCTACCGCATGTGTCTTTACAAAGAACACTAAGCCTCTGAGAAAGCCTGCTATGTGGAGCTGGTTGTTGCTCATATGCTGCTTGTAAATACTGCTGCTTGCATGATACGTTACTATTTGACACATTTCCTAACAATTCTTATCATACATAGGTAATCTCTGTGGGCACATTACATCCCCAGTGCATGCAAAGAACCTCTGGATTAGCCATATTTTTCTCTTTGATTTACGAAACAAGATTATAAAAATATTACATTATTAACTTACACATAAGCACACAAAAGACTATGATAAGCAGTAAGAGGTGGGTAGTCAAGGCCCCAATACTGCAAATTATTATCACTGGTGTTGAAGTACCTGAAAAAGAAATTGAAACAACAAAATAAAAATAAAGCTACAATATCTTTTAAACACAGTGTTGTTTTTGGTTTCATATGGAAGTCTGCTCTTAATAGGGGCTGCTTCAGTATAAAGGTAAATATTTTTCAAAATATTGTATTTTTATTGAAGATTTCTTTTTTAAAATAAAAATCAGAAAGAACTAGTCTATAGTTACCATGGATGCCATTACTAGTATCTGTGTAAAGTGAAAGAGGAGGCAGTGTGATTCAGAAAAATATTAGATGGGTGTCTATGATCAGTGAAATTGCTCTGGAAAATGAATATTCATTTTTAGGAAAAAGAGCTAGAATATTTCAAAGTATAATGGGCTATGAAAGAGTAGTGGTAAATTTTGTTTCAAACAGTATTATTCACAAAAATCTAACCCAAATGATTCATATTTATGTGTGTGCTTGTTTCTTAGTGGCTGCAAGGACAAAAGGCTCTCTTTCAAGCAACAGAACATCGTATGGACCCCTTCCCTCATTCTGACTAGGTTCTGTGCTGAAATCTTCCACAGTAATCTTGCACTGTATAAAAGATACCCCATCCTTTGTCTAAGCTTGATTTGATGTCTTTCCAGTATGGAGATCCACCTCCATAATAAGTGCATGATGTGCTTCAGAAATTTATAAAACAGGAAATAGAATGAGAAAATTTAAGAGGACAAACAAAAATGATTGCAATGTATTCAAGCAGCATTGTCCATAAGGAATATTTTCTTAACTCAAAGTTGGGTTTAGATTTGTCAGCACTTCCTAATGAACTAGTTCTGCAGCTAGTAAGGAATGTGAATACAGTCTTCTTATATTAAACACTCATACATTTTTCTAGTTCCTTAACTATTGTCATATACAACGAAAAATTGTTGCTGTCGTTGTTGCATCTCTTCACGTCAGTTCTAGCTTTCAGGTACCCTCACATGAAACTATCACAGGGTTTTCTTGGCGGATTTGTTCATAGGGAGTTTTGCCATTGCTTTCCTCTGAGGTTGAGAGAGTAGGACTTGCCCAAGGTCACCCAGTGGGTTTCCACGGTCAAACTACTTTCAAACCCTGGTCTCCAGGATCCTAGTTCAACATTCAAACCCTACACCATACTGCTCTTCAAAAATTTGTTGTTGTTGTGTGCTCTCAAGTAATGCCCAAGTTATGGCAACCCTAGGGTGAACCTATCACAGGGTTTTCTGGGGCTGAGAGTGTATGGCATGCCCAAGGTCACCTAGTGGGCTTCCATGGTCAAGCAGGGAATCCCTTACTTAAAATTTCCTCATAGTGGAATACCTACATATATATTTAGTTGAATAGAGTGTACTCCTGGTGAATTAGTATAAGATTGGATTTTAATGTTACGCTGAAGTATTCACCTCATGCTGCCACTTACCCAAGTGAATCTAAGATTAATCTTATCTTTCCAGCTCCAAAAATACAGAGCTCAAAAACTGATGTTCTTGTCAGCACACATAAATGGTGTGCTTAAGGCAGAAAAAAACTGTTCCATATCAAGCATTATCAATATGGCACTGATAGTTTGGAGAATGAACAGGAGTTTCTAAAAATTAAATGTACCTTAAAAGTAGCAGTAACTAAGTTGTTGACAGATTAGGTGTCAACAAAATAAGTGACAAAGACCATGATCCCAATCAGACATATCGGTAATAACAACTTCAGCTACCACTCTAGATAAAGAAACCAATGTCTAGAGGACAATATGAAAGTGTATAAGCAAAATTTCATTCATATGACTGTTCTGTACTTATGTTTCTGTGGACAGCAGTCAGAATTTAGACACATCTTTAAGTAGAAAGCAGAAGGTTTTATTCAATGAAAATAAAAGTTACAAAAATAAGACATCAGAACCTTTAAATCTCTGTGAAGCAGAGTGACTACTATTTTATAATTGCTAGGGGCAAGTTCTTAGCTTTTCCAGTCTATCCACTCAAATGCAGCCAATTTTTGACATTTATTACAATAAATGATATTTCTTGAATACCTTATGAGGAGCCTGAAGTATCTTATGAACAATTCATGATAAATCATATTTCTTAAAGCTGCATCTCTGCCTCCTACCTCACCATTCAAGATTTCTCATGCCAAAATACTTTAACTCTTTCATTTGGATTCTAATCGCTGCAATTTACTAATTAACACCCACATGCTTCATCATGCACTGTGCTCTTATTGAGTCTCAGATTCCACAAAAAGGGTTTGAGTATGCTGATAAGGGTAAAGGGCAATGGCTGCTCCATTTCTAACTAGCAATGTAAGAAGAAAAGATGCTGTCAAGATTGTCTTTGATAAATATATGCATGGGATTCAAAGAAAGATAGGGAATGCAGAAAGATATAAATTTGTGCCTCTGGCTCAGAAAAAAATCACATGTGGGAAAACTACATACAAATCATATATCTAGTTTACTGCCTACCTTTTTAGTATACCTTGCTTCTGAACAAAGCAAATGAATATGAGGAACATGGTAATATCATTTGAGGATATCTGAACAATTCTTAATACTCGAGTCTCTTCAGACAAACTTTCTATATCTTACCACATCCTCTGTACCACAGAGTGGAACGCAAGTTTATCTGCTGCTAATGCAGCAAAACCAAATTGTGATCAAATTACTTCCAGTAATTTCCACACTGTTATACAATAATTTATACAAGTTATAAATGCTCAAAATTAAACTAGAATATGTATATTCTGACTGCAGTCTTTGATTCCGATCAGATAGTCATTGATGTTGTTCCCTTGCTTATAAGCTCTAGTTCTTTATTAATCTTTCAGAAACAAGTCATTCTTAAGTAATCCTTCCCTTTCACTATCCATATTGTCAAATATTTAAACAATACAAATATATCCCCGCACTTTGCTCATAGCTTAAAAGCAAACATTCTTTATTAATGAAAAAAATTAATTTATGTAGAAATGTTTACCATCACCATATCAAGCTGAATTATACTGTAATGAGATAAGCCATTGGTTCATCTATGCCAGTGTTATCTACAGGCAAGAATTCCCATCATCTCTGGAGAAGGTCTTTTCTATTCTGGGCATTGCCTTTTAACTGGGGAGGCCAAGAATTGAACCATTTCATCTGCTTTAGCTACGGGCTCCTGTGATTTTTGGGACTTTTCAGGAGAAAATATTTATTAGATATTAACATAAAATGGTTATATATGCACCATGGAGTTAATAGAGAGTGATGGTGTCCAGTGGGGACAGAAGATAAATAAAATCTCTGTCAGGAAGCACAAGTGCATCTAAGAGGTGCATGCAGCTGGTGGCCACAGTGGTAGGGCAGGAGGAGGTCCTCACATTCGTGGCAGAGGTGGGAATAAGGGAAAGCCCTCACATTTGGTAGCAGTTGTTGGGATAAGGAGAAGTCCCCACAATTGGTAGCAGAAAACGGAAAGGCAGAATCCCCAAGCCCCTATTAAAAGCTCAGTTAAGACCTGACCATGTGGGGGTGGGATTGGGAACAATGGCAACAAAAACTCATCTGTACCACAGCTTCTGTTTATCAGGCTGGATGGTTTATTATAGCTGGAGGATAAGAAGATGCTATGGCAAAGAGCTCTCTCTTTCTCCTAAGGCAGCCTGTTCCATTAGCATTCCATGCTCATAAATTCTACTTCCTCCTTGTTCCACTGTTGTTAATTCCACAGCAGTCATATTGTAATTTCTGTCTTCTATCCTGAACTAAGCTACTTTTGCCCTTCAAGCATTTCAGTACTTTCTAAGTATCCGTTTGCCCTGTAAAGTTTCTTCCATGCTTTGCCGCTCCTTTTTGTGCTCTTGCTCACTAATCAGTCAACAGGGCTATGAAATACCAATGGTCGACCATCTTCTTTTGTTTCCAAGGATACAAATGAACTTCCAAGTCTGCTAATATAAAGCACGGCACAAAGGGCATCAGAGTTCCTATCCAAATCCTTGGCACAAAAATACAAAAAAAAAATCACACCAGACACATGAAAATCAGAAATCACTGCTTTCGCATCAACTCCAATTTCAGAGATTTCACATTTGTATCAATCTGCACCAATAATTAAAATCACAGACTCATAGAGTTGGAAGAGACCACAGGGGCCATCGAGTCCAACCCTCTGCTATGCAAGAACATCCATCAAAGCATTCCCAACAGATGGCCATCCAGCCTCTGCTTAAAAACTTCCAAAGAAGGAAACTCCACCACACTCTGAGGCAGCATATTCCACTGCCGGACAGCCCTGACAGTCAGGAAGTTCTTCCCGACGTTCAAGTGGAATCTCCTTTCCTGCAGCTTGAATCCATTGCTCCTTGTCCTAGTCTCTGGAGCAGCAGAAAATTGTAAAAGGCTGTTTAGCTGGGCAAACAGGGGTATCTTTTTCAAAGATCCAATTTTTTTATAAGCATGCTAAATTTCACATTATTATTTTTAAGGTAGAAAAACACAGGAATTTTATATGACTTTTCATTTTTTATTACAGTGTACAAAGTTTCCAAAACAATGTAGATACATCTATCAAATATAAATGTATAAATTATAATGACATAATATGAAAGAAAAATGTGATTTGAATAATTTAAAGAATGTAAGTAATTGCAATCCTATGCACACTTGGCTGTATATAAGTCTACTGGATATTATAATCCTTACTTCTGAGTGAACTTGCCACAGAGTTATACTATTAGATTTTTTTTCTCTATATACAGTCCTAGATTACAGGCTTTCCTTATGTAAGACGAAATAAAACATTTCTAAATGAGACATACCAGTGTTTGACTGGCAGATTGTAGGTAACTTCTTGCCAGTGCCTTTGAGCTTCATAGTCTCCATACATAGGTGGCTTTCCTGCACCTAAAGACGAGACGGAAAGATGTAAAAGTGCATAGATTGTTAATTAGTATAGTATTTACAATTAAGGTTTTTTTTTCACAATAGCAATTTCCTTCAGGCAGAAAAACATTTCACTCTGGCATTAGGATACTGAGTTTCTTGAACGCTTCTCCTAGAAATATTCTACTTCATTTGCTCAAGAAACAGATAAAAAGGGCCCTGTTACACCACACCATTCTAGCTTTATGATGGTACGTTAATCATTGTAGTTCCATTCTATGGAATCCTGGGATTTGTAGTTTGGGGAATGATACTTACTATTCTCAGCCAGAGAGCTCTAGTGCTTCTCCAAACTACAAACACCAGGATTCTATAGCATGTTGCCATGTCAGTTAAAGTGACATCACAGTACTATAATTGTGTAGTGTGAATGGGCCTAGAACCATACTAATTGCATGTAAGTTGGACTGCAAGGTGCCTTCTGTGAGCAATTACCCCTTGCAATCACAGTTCCCGCATGCCCCATCTCACACAATTCCAGTTCTCTGATGAAGGACATGCAGGCATTTAATTTCAGTCTTCTAACATTCAAGAGGACATTTCTGAATGCCACAAGAGGAGAATATGGAAAGCCCTGAAGCATGGACCAGAACTTCATTAAAGCTTGCCTCAATCAAATGATTCTATCTGGTTTCCTTTGACATACAGTGCAATGTTATACATTCCCAGTTATCTTTCTGTCTTGTGCACTAGTAAAGTGTTTTCTTCTTGTTTAGTCCTTCTATAAACAGCGGTTTTCCTTATTTGCAGTGTTATAGAATTCTCTTCCAAGTCCTTCTTTCTCATTCTGGTTTGAAACTGCAGTTCAGTCTAAAATTTAGTTATCAGAACTGTGCTTCTCTTTGGATCACTGGAATATTTCTCCACTTCCTCTTCCCCTCAGCCATTATTTTTAAATGATGAATGAAAAAATGCCCCATTCCTTCTCCCAGTTACTACTCTTGTCAGAAGTTCTTATCATTGTTCATGTTTTTCTTTTTACCAATACAAAGCTTTCATGGATTTTTAAAATGAGTTATTTTATAGAACAATCCAATTGTGGTAGTATCACATTAAAAAACTAGGCATACAGATTATTCACCTCCTGTCTCTTCTGATTAGCTATTGAAAACACATACTTGTTTCTCCTAAGGCACTGACTCAAACTTCACGGTGATTGAATAGTTTCTTTTAAATATAGGAAAGTCATCTATAATTCTTGGCTATGATCTATGTTTGAACAATTCCCACAACAACCAGAGAAGAATATAATTTGTCCCTTTGTAGCACTGAGAACATATCTTTTCTATAAGAAAGGACATTCAGAGACAAGGACAGTCGTACAGTTAGGCAGAGTGAGCCAACTGCCTCAGGCAGCAGATTTTCGGTGTAACAAAAGGGCAGTAGATATTAGTTGCTTATTGTTGTATTTTTACTACCAGGAATGTGAAGTACATGAATGTGAAGTACATGAGACTGTTCTGCTTCATGTGCCAAAATAACTTGACTGGCTTTAGCTACTACTACTGTTGAACAAAGGGTTTGCATTTGCTTTTCTACCTTATGCAGCAAAATATTTTTGTATGACTTTCTTCAGATATAAGGTTTTCAATAAGGCCAGTTTCCTTACATACAGAATTGTTCACAATTGTCATTTGGGAAAAGAAATAGCAAATGGAAAAGAAAATATTAACAGGATAGGCATCCATGCTTCCAAGTGAGCTATCTGAGACATAACCAGAAACCCAAGAATCTTTTGCAGATGGGTCCCAATGAATCCCTACAAAACAATATGGTCCAAGTGGATCTCTGATTCTGATCACTACTGCAGATTTATTGCTGCTCACCAACTATTCAGCATGTCATACTGGTAGGACTGAAATAACTGCAAGAGTACCAGTGATGGTTCTTCCTAGAAATAATTTATTATAGCCATCCCTCCACATTCGCTAGGGTTAGGGGCACAGGATTCCCGTAAAAGTGGAAAAATCATGAATAACTCTAGGCCCTCTCAAACCATATATAAAACAGAAAAAAATATTATCACCATATTCAACCCACCATGGATTCCTTTGAGGCATCAAGGTTCCTTCATAAGGCAGAAGTGGGTGGCCAGTGGGACCTATTGCCACCTCCACTGCTGCCCCACACCATTTTTAAGAGGGACTTACAAGCCTTGTTCACAGTTTCTCAGTCTCACAAGCCTTGCAATCCCTATTAAAAATGGCATGAGGAAGCAACAGAGGTGACAGCAAATAATCCGTGAATAATGAAATCCGCAAAAGTGAAACCCACAAATGTGGAGGGCTGACTGTATAATTTTCTCAACATCACTACAACACTGGGATAGTATTGTTGTTGTGTGTCTTTAAGTCATTTCTGATTTCTCATGAACCTCTCATGGGGTTTTCTTGGCAAGATTTGTTGAAAGGTAGCTTGCATTTGCCTTCCTCTGAGGCTGTGAGAGTGTGATTTGCCCAAGGTCACTTTGCTGGTTCTGAGATAGTATTAGCACCTTAACATTAAAGTGTTGGCAAGAATGAGATAAGTCTCAGCTAGGCTCTCTCAAATCATCAAGTTTGTAACAGCCGTAATAGTAAACAAATTAGGAATTTGCATTTTAGAATCTGGTGACTTCTTTGCTGGATCAGCCAGGTAAAATGTATTAAAGTTCAAGACCCACCTTCCAATTTTCATTGGGGTGTATTTGTTTCCATGATGGGGGAAAAATAAATACACTGAAGTCAGAAGAACTTGAATCTCAGTTCATGAATACTAGGTAACTAAGTATCAGATTCAACAGCTTTACCAAACTATTACTCCTTTCATTTTAGCTGTGCACTTCCTATATTGTCTTGGGGTTCTGTTCTGGGCAATTAGGCTATCTAAATCTCCTTGAAATCACCGAGCTTTAAAGAGCATGTGTGTAGGATTGTAGTTTATAAGCAGGAAACCACTTCCAAAGCAGAGAATTATAATTCCACATTCTTATTCTGTGGGTGGGGAGGGAGCAGTAAAGTGTAACATTTTAAAAATTATTACTAAGCAGGTCTTCAAAGCAGCACATTTATACTGCTTTATTATAAGGACTAAGGTTTGCACTTAAAAGACAAAAAGTTCCTAAGTACAAAAAGTAAAATTTAATACTGCCCTACAAATGGTCAAATACCAGGACACTCTAGCCTGTTTTCTATACAATCAATGCATAGAAGCAACTAATGGTGCATAACTTAAGTGTCTTATGACAAACCATCATTTGGGAATTATTTATCAATTTCATTAATCCTAACCATGAAAAATGAGCCAGTAATAGGCAATGAATAGACCACCTACCCTTTCACTACAAAAAACAAATGCAGTACAAATTGCAATATGGTCAACTACTGAAAAAGATTGAGCTTAACTCCTTCATATGTTGAAAGCTTGTTCCTGGGATGCTGGTTGATGGAGATACTTTTGATGGAGATACTTGATAGTTATCTTTTAAAACCATTAATGTTGGCATTATAATTAGACAGTGCTTGCAACTTAATATTCATACACTACTGTACATGGAAACAAAGCTTTGTTACAGTGGCAAAACTCATTAACACTTTATATATAGCAAACCAGGGTTTAATCTAAGCTTTTCTTCCTACTACACAAACAGCCAGAGGGCAAGTAGAAAGAAGACACCTCTCTATGATCTGCCAGGCGTATGTTATTTTGTGTGGCCATGTACAATGCAATACTGCTGTAGCCCAGATGTGGGAAAACTGGGGCTTTTCTGGCTGTGAAAGGGCGTCACTGAAGTTCAAACTGTTAGTTATGTGTAACTCCAGTGGTCTCCCCTTTAAAGCCATAAAAGCCCTGATTTCCCATGTTTCCAGAGTGCAATGCTACAGCATAGCTGAGTTGTGACCAGCCATGCAAAATAACATGTGGTATAGGATGGTGGGGTATCCTTTGATCAAGCCTCAGTGCTAGCACAAAATTCTGAATCTAGTGAGTATGATGGACCCTCCATATTTGCAACTTTTGGACCCGCAAACGACTGTGGAGTATCATGTCCTATGCATAAAATGGTGGCAATGTGAACAAGGATGCACTGAAGCATCTGTGCACACATCACCACCATTTAATAATGCAGGACGTGATCATTCATGCTTTTCACTATTCGCAGGAGGCACTGGAACTGAACCTCTACATAAGTGGACAGTCCACTGTACTTCCCACATTTTTCTTCAAACTACAGAAAAATGGGGGAGGCCAGGAAAACTGTGAAAGAGAAAATGAATCAAGAAATGAAGACACTTGACAGGAAGCAGAGGAAAGTAGGGGATGAAAAAGGAAAGAATCATCTTTCTTTAGAGTATTTGAGGACAGAGATTACCTGTGTAACTGAGGACTTGGGAACCTGCTCCTCTAGTTATAAGTACAAGCCTATATGGTCTAGATAGGACAATAGGTTCTAAAACTGTCCCGGAATAGGTGTTCTTCACAAGATGGCTCTTCAGTGTTGCTACTTAACTTGGTCAGCATGTCTGTTGAAATAGTTAAGCATAGACTGGACAGCAATTTGTTAAGGATGTTGCAGTTCTGAACTGCCTATATTGGCCATAGGTTAGATTCTGTGATTTTGCAGGTACCTTCCAACCTTATGATTTTAGTTACAATGGGGACAGCAGATCCGGCTTTAAAATGAAAAGATCTAATTTTCTTTTTTTTACAAAAAATTTGGGAGTAAATCCAAGAGGAACTGGTGGCGAGTCTTTTAGAAACCAAGCAAGAATGAAGGAGACTCTGAAGTAGGAGACTGCATGTTTCACACAATTAAACTTGTGCCTTACTGACAATGCTCAAAATGCACATTCCACAAACATATTTAAATCTATATAGCACACTGCCCATATTGTCTGCCGTTGTTTTGCCCTTGGGCTAACTCGTTTGTAAGACTGAACCATCATTTTGTGATATGGATTTTCTTCAAGGAGTTTGTGTGTGTGTGTGATGCTAATAGTGTCAAACAGGAACAACAATGCCCTGAAAGGAGCCTGGAAATTATTGTATAATGCAATAGATCTGTGGCTGTACTGTGCTTGTTGTTGTACCTAAGATGGAAAAGGCAGAGTAAGAAAAGACAGAGGGAGAATACAAAGAACTTGCGCAATGAATCAAAAATACAGTAGTAGGCCTGCACTGAGATATCTGCTAAGAAAAGTTAAACCATACTAGCCCACATAGACTATATTTTGCTAAAGGACGGGGGGGGGAGTTGAACTGGTGGTGATTCTGTTGACAGTAATTGGATCACAGGTTGCTGAGAACAGCTCCATGTCTTTATTAAACAACTTTGCCTTTGCAATCAGTTTGCAATTTCTTACTAATTAAGAAAAGTACAAGGTCTAAATTTGTTATAATAGCATTTTGCTTTTTTAAAAAACCCACTTGAAAAAATGAGAGGCAGTGGCCAAGAATCTTCTGTTCCCTGCTAAAGATCTGGGATGCAGTCCATTAGTTATGTATATATCTTCCAGTCACCTGTTATACCTACATACTTTTCTTTTATTTGAAGAGTTCAATATGAGTTAAAGACTGTTTTGGGTTAGTCAGGCAGTTGGTCCAAATAATGTTCCATTAAGACTAAAAGGCAACAACAGTCATTTCAATTTCTTGTTTATCTTCTTCTCAGCTGATTGATGAATCAACATTGTTCCAGATTAAACCCTATATTTCCAACTGCACAAAAACCTATTTCCTACTGAGCATTTTATTTTCCTACTGCACCAAATGTGTCTAGCTGCAAGTTAAAATAACGCCTGCAGCAAACCCTTAGTCATTTCTTTTTAGTTATCCCCGCATATTCTGAAAGAGACATAGACAAAGGGGATATTCTTCTATTCTGCTCCTTCATCTGATCAGGTGAGATGCAAATGAAAATAACTACAGATCTTTTCATTTTTGCAACCATTTCATGCCAGCTAAATATAACAAATGTATGCCACTAAAAGCAAAACAAAAGGTTTTTTTTTAAAAAAAATGTACTTCTAAAATGTGTTCCTAAAGTAAAATGTGTAGATTATTGCTTCACCCCTTCTTGGGAGAATTAATCTGTTTTTAAAGATGAACAAAATAGTGATTCTAAAAGTTTCCATTTTTCAATCACTGTTATAAAAAGAATTGCAGCTGTGGAACAGCACAGTCATACTACGGCCTTCAACAAATACAAATCACGTGGAGCGGGAGAGTAGGACCATCCTCTCGTGACCCTACTCCTGGTGTCAGGGCCCTATTGGCTCTGCCTTCCACTATCATCACTGGGAAGGAAATCGCAAAGAAGAGATCTAGTCTATGAATAGAGATTTCTCATGAAATTTAGAAGTATGATTAGGCATGGGAAGCCTATATGTGTACATCACTCTGTCTGCTTCAGGCATTCCCCCGCTCCCCATATGTAAACAGCAGCAGGGCCAGGATGACAAACGGAGAGGAGGCAGGAAGTGTGGCTTGACTCTTATACTTGCACAGTTGTGATCCTGCAAAAAGCCAAGAATTAGAATTCTGCTGTTGTTTCATATAAGGTGTGATGTATGAAAAGAACCCAAGGACTTTATCTTGCATACCAGAGCTTTCCAAACTTTTCATGTTGGTGACACACTTTTTAGACATACATCATTTCACGACACAGTCATTTAATAAGTCAGTAAGCAGAAGCAGCCCTTCCACCCAAGCCTGGCTCACCACCACTGCCCTCACTGTGGTCTTCCTTGGCCCAGGACAGCAGCAGCCCAGGCAGCCTCTTCATTCAGGGCCTGGCCCGCGGCAGAGGCAGGAGAGGCAGCACCTTCACTTGTTACATTTGTGCGACACACCTACACACTGGAGCTGACACACTAACACGTTGCAACACACAGTTTGGAAACCTCTGTAGTATACAAATGCAAGTCTGCTCATATGTATATAGCTCTTAGAGCATAACACAAGTGCAAAGTTTTCTATTTATTTTCTTTATCTGCCCTAGATAAGTAAGTCTACTATCTTCAAAATGACAGTAAGTATGAAATGTTAAGAAAACATGGGTATGATATGGTAGAATGGGAGAAGGGAAAGTAAGACAAACTTTTATGGTAAACAGTTCTTCTGATACCTGTATTCCTGTCAAGAGAATAAGACTACTGTTCACGGCTCAGAATATGATTATTATAGTATACCTTTTATTACTACAATCTTGATTTTTATCCTGCCTTTTTCCCAATTTGGGACTCAAAGCAGCTTACAACAAATTAAAAAAAACATATTGGTAAAAATCCACAAAATGCGAAAGTTAAAATGAGAAACAGTCAAAAAATCAAAACCATATTAAAATACATCATTAAACACACACACAAACACCATCACAACAATTAGCACATTATTTTGGTTCAATGGACCTTACACAGTCAGCTCTCCATGTTTGCAGATTCTGTATCCATGGATTCAACCATTCACAGCTTGAAAATATAAAAAAAATCCAAAGGGCAAACTTTGATTTTGCCATTTTATATAAGGGATGCCATTTTTACTACACCATTGTACATAATAGAATTTGAGCGTCCACAAATGTTGATATCCATGGGGGGAGGTGGTCTTGGAACCAAGCCCTAGTGGATACTAAGGGTCCATTGTACAGCCAATGTCCTCATTTGTCTTTGAAAAGAAAGTAGAGAGGGTGCCAATCTAACCCTAGGAAGAGATTTCCACAGCCTGGGGGTGGCCACTGAGGGTAAACTGCCTTATAGATCAGGGATGGAAAATGTGTGGGTCTCCAGATACTGCTAGACTGCAGCTACTAAAGTCCCTAAGTATTGTCTATAATTACTGGTGTGATGGGAATTTCAGTGCTATAGCTGCAATATGGAGAACCACATATTCCCCATCCAGGTATATTTCATAATTGGAACTTCCACAGGAAAAAAATTATCTCTGAGCACAATTTCAGACACATTCTGAATATGAAGTACCTGAATAAGAACCAAGGGACACAGTCCAACGGACAATAAGTCCTAATAAGACAGTAATTGTCATTAAGCTCCATTTTTCCATAGCTGGTCTTCACACATGAGAAGGCACCTTGAAACAAGAACAGAAACAATGATTCCACACAATGCAGGTTTTTGTCCCTAAAGTTTATGTGTTTAAGTTTACATACATACTGGAGATAACACCCAAGACAGGGGAGTGAGCTGGTATTTACCTCTTTGGTTATGGAGCAGGCGAAACCAACTAAGACAATTACTGAAACTGGCAAAATATTTTACTTTATTCCCTGAAAGTCTGTGGTTTTTGTATGTTAAAAACATATTTTAAAGACACTTATATATACATCTAAAAATGTAATGTGTAAAACACACATTTGTAAACATATGTATCATATAAAATGGCAGAGTTCTGCTGTGCCTTAAAGACCAACAAAATTATTATAGGATAAGCAATACCATGTCAGAGGACATATGGGGACAAAGCTGGCATCTGAGTCTTGTTCCTGTGTTTATTTCTTTGTGTGTCTTGTTGTTTCTAGCTGGGTTGCAGACATGCCACCTTAAACAACTACCCTCTAACCACAGTGACATAACTATCATAAGAAGCCCGGCTAGAAGCCCAAATGCTATCTCTACCCTAAAATTTACTCTTGCAACATCATTACAGGTGCTACTAATGTCACTCACTATATCAGGGGTTAATTCACTTTCTCATCTTCCAGTGTGATGTTGGAATCTGCATTCTGTGTGGGGCAAACAGACCAGTCACTACAGAGAAGAATAAATAGGCACACAGCAGAATAATAGCAGCGTTCAAAAACCAGTGGCAGAAAACTTCAGCCTCCTGAAACAATACTGACATTAAAGATGCTCTTGTGGAACAGAGAAACTCAAAGGGAAAGTCAAGAAAACACTGATACAATGTTTTTGGTAGTTCCACTACCTAAATTGATTACGTGCCTAATGTTGGCTGATTGTTTTAACTGATTTATCTAGTGTTAGGCTGTTTATTATAAGCACTTCATTGTCTACAGTTCCACACTCAATCATGTGTTCTGTGCCCTACAGCTGAAATTCCGCATACTACTCCATGAACATCACGTTATCATAGTTATGCTATAATAAATGTGCCACTCTTTAAAGTGCTGTAGCACTTCATTGTTTATGCTGCAACAGACTAACACAGCTGCCTTTTTAAAAATGTATCATAAAGGTACACAAGACAACACAAGAGCTCCTTAGCTAACTATACACAGAGTAACAAGCAAAGGATTGCTTTCCTATAGAGTATAAAACAGCAATAAGATGCCTAAGGATTAGGAGAAAATAGATTTCAAAACAGAAATCAATAAAAAGAGCATTTTTTAAAAAAAGTTATCTAAAGCAAAAACACCCAACAACAGAATTATCAGAGTGAGGATCCTTTCACACTACACAACTATAGTACTTTGTTCCACCATGGAATCCTAAGGTTTGTAGTTTGGTGAGGCATTTAATTTATTTGACTAAGAATGCTAAATACTCCTTTTTGGATGGCACACCGACTCCCCCAAATGCGGTCTCCTGCACCCAGATGTGAGAATGCGTCTCAGCAAAGAAATGAACTCTGCATACGCTCCGGAACCCGGTACCATCGTGTGTTTTAACAGTTCATGTATTCCTGGTCTGAACTCTTAACATTCAAACCCGGTTCAAGACCTATGCCACAATATCCTAGGAATCCGTGTGAGCGAGCTGATTCAGCACACCTTAGACTAGACTAGAGGTAGGGCTCTCAAGTGCACTCAACACTTGTCCAGGAAACAAGAACGCAGCCTTCCTCCCACGCCAGGAAACCTTCAATTTGGGTCGGGAAGCGGGGAGGTAACCATTCACTCCCGCCCTCCCCGCTGGGGGCTCGGGTTCCTCTCCTCCCGAATTGGCGGGAAAGTGTGCTCCTTCCAGGTAACAGCGCTCAAGGCCCCCGCCCTTCCGTCTTGCGGGGGGCACCTGCAGCTTCCTCCCACCCGAAACCCTAAAATCCCTGCCGCCAGGAACTAAAGAACCCGGCGCGCTCTCACGTCCGGGCTCCGCTCAGGCGCGCGCTCTCGACCCAGCCCTTGAAGCCCGCGTAAATCCCGCTCCTCTTCCTCCTCCTCCTCCTCCGGGCTCCGCCGCTTCTCCGCGGCGGGCTCACCAGCCCTCCCTGCCCCCACCCCCGGGACATTTCCCGAACTCACCAAGACTGACAGGAGCCGGGAGAGAGCTCAATAGGCGCGCGCGCGCGCGCCCCCGACCTGCGTCCGAGATCCGCCTCCTTCGGCCGGGCGCATGCCCAGTAGGCTCGGCGGACGCGCAATGACGTGTGCGTTTCCTCCTCAGTCCTAAGATTTGAGTAGGAAAGTCGAAGTTTATGGTAGCCTTCTTGAAATAAAAGGTCTCCACCCCCCCGCCCATTCGAAATATGCCCCATGGAATATAAGAAAATACAGCCTGCTAGTGGGAAAGTCCTGTACAGGCCGTGCCTATTGAAGAGATTCCGAGTGTATATTTATTTTTAGAATTTGCTTGTGCGTTTTGGCCATTTCCGCGCTACGCTGTCACACTACAATTATTCCTCTTTCAACATCCTTTGGAATTCTGGGATATGTAGTTTACTGTCTCCCAAGAGCCCTCTGGCTGAGCATTCTAAAGGCCCCTCCCTAAACTGCAAACCCCAGCATGCCAAAGGATGTTGAAAGTGGAATATTAGCACGATAACGGTGTAGTGCGGAAAGGCCCTCAGTCTACTGACAATTGGATTAAGGTCTTAAAACACGTGATCAGATCTATAAAGATTGCTTTTCAGAGCTGGTACAGGTAAAAGAATGAGTCGTGATTTGGGAAGCTTGGAAGGTTCAAGTCATCACAGCTATCAGTAAGGCCTCACCTACTCCTATCTCAGCTATAAGGGAATAATATTAGTCTCCCTTACAGGATTGTTCTAACGATTACTGTCGTGCTGTGTATGAAATGATGTTGCTATTTTATTTCAATGAGGATGATATTATAAAGAGTATTATATAACAGCTTCAAGGAGCCTGCAGTCTAGGGTTTCAACACAACAGAAATAAAAAGGAGGGGGATGAGAAGCAGTCTTTCCTAGTGGTTAGAACATCAAGCAAGGATCTGGAAGATCCAAATTCAAGTCTCCACTCAGCAATGAAACACACTGAGTGTCTCTCCATAAGGCACTCTCCCTCTCAGTCTAACCCACTTCATAGGGCTGTTGCAAATAAAGATGAACCATGTACACTACATGTAAATAATAAATACATAAACAATGTGAGGCAAGGATAAACAGAGAAAAGAAAAAGTTGTTCCAGTTGGGAGCTTTGATACCAGCTTGATTGCAACATACCTTGGAATCTAGAAAGATATGCCAAAAGTTTTTTTATGTAAAGGTGTCTTTGAAGAGGATTTTGAATGATGCAAGAGAAGTTAACACCCTGGAAAAGTTTTAGGGGTCTCTTCCCAGAACCAAAGAAAGAAAAGGGTATAGGAAAGGGGAGGGAAAGGAAGGTTTGGGCAGACCTTTAAGTGGGAAAGTGTGGAGAAGCAGAGATGTATAGGCACATAGGAGAAGAAAAACTGGAGCAGAGAGAGAACAGAGCTATGGATGAACTTTTGATGGTAAGGACAAGGAGCTTGTGCAGGCTGAAAGAGTACACGGAAAAGGAGGGTAAAACACTGGAGCCAAGATATCTGAACAAAGGGGAACAAAGGGGAAAAGGGAATCCAAAGGAAAACCAAGAACATTATGCCTTTTATATTCTTATTTCTCACGTACTATATTGTTGATCTGGTTTAGAAATACTCTTGGTTGTCTGGAATACTAAGACCCTGCGAAAGTCTGGTTTGTTTGCTGGAAGTGCACTAAAACATGTATTTAAAGTCCAGACATAGAGAAAGATCAATCCCAGGCCCTGGTTAGTATGACTACCATTGACATGTATTGACACGTTGTCAGTCTGAAGGATGATAGAATCATTTATAGAATGATTTATAGACTATCAGAGTTGGAAGGGACTGCAGGGGTCATCTAGCCCAACCCCCTGCCATACATGAATGCACAGTTCCAGGACTCTTGAAAGGTGCCTGATCCAACCTCTGTTTAATGATATCCACAGAAAGAGAGCCACCATCCCCTGAGGCAGTTCATTCTTACAGTTTAAAAAAAATCTTCCCAATGTTTAGGTGAAACATTATATTTTCTTGTAATTTGAATCTATTGGCTTGTGTTCTAGTATCTGCAGCAACAGGAAACAAGCTTGTTCTGTGTCCTACCTGCCATCCTTTCAAATATATAAAGTGGCTGTCATGTCACTTCTCAGTCTTTTCTTCTCCAAGCTAAACATACCTAACTCCTTAAGTCATTCCTAATAAGGCTTGGTTTCCAGGCCTTTGATCATCTTGGTAACGTTTGTGTGGACGCATGCCAGCATGTCAATATTATCCTTTAACAGTGGTGCCCAGAACTGGACACAGCACCCCAGGTGAGGTCTGACTACAGCAGACTAAAGTGGCAGTGCTAGCTTCCTTGATCTGGACACTGCGATCCTATTGATATAGCTTAGAATCAAATTAGCTTTCTTTGGCTGCCACATCGCATAGTTGACTCAAGTATAATTCTGTATGTACCAAGACCCCTAACTCCTTTTCACATGTACTACTTTCAAGTCCTGTGTCACCCATACTATATTTGTACGTTTCATTTTTCTTGCCCAGGTGTAGTACCTTAGCCATTGAAATTAATTGTCTTAGTTTTGGCCTAGGTATCAAGGTAATTTTGAATTCTGATCTTGTTTTCTGATCTTGCCTTTGTTTCTGTCCCCCTGCCCCACCAATTTGGTGCCAACTGCAATTTGATAAGCATGCCTTCTATTTCATCATCTAAGTCAGTGGTTCTTTTCTTTACTGGGGACCCCCTGCAAATATAATTTTTTTGCTGGGGACTCCCAAGGCTAAAGTCAACTTTTAAATATTTAAATTTAGATTTAAATAGTCAAAAAGTTATTTAAATTAAACTGCAAATCCCAAGATTCTCTAGGATGTTGAAAGTGTAATAACAGCACTATGACTGTGTAGTGCAGAAAAGCCCTGGATAAATGAAAGTTACATAAGTGTTAACCTGCCATTCAGCAATGGGGTCTTCCCTACCTATGACCAGCAAATGAATTTAAATCTCAGACATACATCTATGCTTTTCTCTCTTTCTCCCTCACTAGGTACTGAATGTGTGAATGGAGCAACAGGTGTTTCTGAACATACTCATCATAAATCATATTCCTCAGAGAACTGGTTTTGTTTGTGGCCTCCCAGTGGATGGGAAAGCTATTTTGGGTGATGTGAAATGTGTGAAACTGAACAAAGGATGCTCATCCTTGTCTAAATCTGAACCATACAGATTATTTTTTTTCCCTAGAGGGACAGCACTTAAGTTAGCAGGACTTTTATGGAGTTAGGTTTTACTAGCACTAAAACAGTTAGCGTTATGTACTAAAAAGATACAGAGCATTGGTATTACATCCACAGGAAGTATTTTAGTCAGTGAGTGTGTAATGTAGCAGGTAGACATGAACTTAGCACGCCTTCCCAGACAGAAGTGGGAACAGCCTTCTCAAGCCATAAAATGCACTTAACAGTCTATTTAATAGTGGCAAGGTCCTTGAAAATGCAATATCCATGCTAATCCAGCCTCTCTCTCTCT
This sequence comes from Iguana delicatissima, assembly GCA_948472985.1. Classification (NCBI taxonomy): domain Eukaryota; kingdom Metazoa; phylum Chordata; class Lepidosauria; order Squamata; family Iguanidae; genus Iguana; species Iguana delicatissima. The sequence goes on from CAOKZL010000056.1 coordinate 781,220, forward strand.
CTTCTTTTTCTTAAATCAGAAATAAAATTAAAAAATAGGTTGGTATGGTAAAGCCTGCCTCCCTTCTGCCACATTTCCCTTGTGATATTCAAACAACTTGCGTAAACTAGTTTTAGTAAACTAGAGTTTGGTAGGCAAGGCTGAAACAAGCTGGACACTTTACTGAGATAGGGAAGGAGCGTGATTTTGAATTTAAGATTATATTAAATCCTTCTTCTGATTAAAAGGGGAGGGCAGAGTGATGCAGGGAAGCAAGGCAAAGAAATCTATTCAGCTTGTTTCAGTTACGTGTAGAAAAGTTATTTCTCTGACTACACCACCTAGAATCCACCAACCCCACTGTTCCTGGCTCAGCATGGCTACTAAGTTTCCAAGCTTTGATTAAGAACTCCTTTACCAATCTATTTTCCTTCAAGGGAACAAAAGTGTATGCGTGTGTGCATGTGTGCACATACATGCCTTCAAGCTGCCTGTTGACTTATTGTGACCCCACAAATTTTACAGGGTTTTTGTAGGCAAGAAATACCCAGAAGTGGTTTTGCCAGTTCTTTTTTCTGAAATATCGCCTACAGAATCTTGTATTTGTTGGTGGTTTCCTACCCAAATACTAACCAAGGCTGACCTCGCTTAGCTTCCAAGATCAGACAGGATTTGGTGTGGTACGGGGGAGCGGGAAGCCCCATTTGACTAAAGGAGTCTTCCTTTTGAGTAGACATATATAGGATTACATTGAAAGTTACCGAAAGCAGTAACTGTCATGGAGAAGCAAAAAGACAGGTGCTAAAGAAAAAACATACACAGATAGTACAGAAAAAATGCTACACAGACAAAAACAAAAATACTCTCATTGCAGCCTGGTCCACACGTACAAAGAAATAAGACCTTTTCTTACATGAGGCTTACTTTGGAGCATCTTTCCATTGGATTGCCCTGTTAAGGCTTCTGTCTCATACACTCTTACCTGCCACCTAGTCCCACTATGCAGAGGGTCTGTCTTTCAAGTAAACATACTGTCTTGATTGTACTGTCTTGAAGGATGGATTAATTACTTCCTAACCCACTGCTATCTTACATGCCAAGTTTGGGTGGTAAGACATGAGTTTACACAGGAGTGGTCTTTGTTTCTGAATCAGTTTAACACTTGACATCTTACAACCACGGTACAATGTTGTCCAGATACTGGCTTCAGGAAAAATTATAGTGTACCAACAAAGCGATTGCAAAAAGCCAGCTCCAGACATGGCTTATGCAACTGCTGGTCAGAACTGCTTTACCTGGAATGTGCTGTCATAAGGAAACCTGAGTGGGCTGTGGCATGTGAAATCATACAACTCACAATTTAATGGTAAAGTCTTCCAATGATGAACCAGGATGTGTGAACCAGGATATGCTTGCATGAGAAACAGAAATTGCTCAGACTGCCTGAGAGTTCATTTTAGACACACACACATACACACATCATACATTCATAAACATTAGCCATCAGGTTTATTTTATAGTCTTTATTTGTACCCTATTATATCCTGAAGATACAATCCTATGCACACTTACAGAGAATTCTTGTAAATTCCGACAAAAGCTTCCTCAAAAGTAAGTGCCTCGTCTGGAGATGGTACCCAACACCAGTAAGGTTAAACCATATAGATAAGAAACACTCGAGGTTACGTTGGAAGGGTTGCCAAGAGACTGGCACATATATTCATATGTGGTGGAATTGTGAAGGTGTACAGAAATTTTGCCAAATTGTGTTTAAAGAGATAAAAGAGATAATAGGAATTGACTTACAAATATGTCCAAGTATAGCATTATTATCTATATTTGATAAGGTTAGTTGTACCCAGGCAATGAAGGATTTAATTACAAATTTATTAACTGCAGCAAGGTTAATTATATCAAGAAAGTGGAAAATGCAAGAAGATTTTCACATAAAAGATTGGTGTAAAGAAGCGTGGAAAATAGCGATTAATGATAAGCTAACATGTTGAATTAAAGTCAAAAAAGGAATAATGAAAGGGAATGGTTTTGAAGAAATATGGAAGATATTTGTGGAAAAAGTCCTAATAAAAGAGGGAAGTGACACACTTCCGCAAGAAGAATTACAATTTTGTAAAGTAGGGTAAGCTGAAAGAACATTGGCTCAGGGGATGGGTTTACACTTAGTGTTAGGGCATACATTTAAGGTTTCATTTAAGGTTACATTTAAGGTTACATTTAAGGTTAAGGTTAGTATTAATGTGTTCAGTAATAGGATCATATTTAGTAACAGCAATAGGTTAAATATAGTTGAAAAGGAAAGAGTTAAGAATGTAACAAAAATATGTAAACAATATGATATATAACATGTGGAATAAGTATATGATGATAAAGGATCTGAAAAGAAATAACAATGTAAGCTATTTCGTTGTAGTGTTTTCCTTTTCACTTTTATAGTAATCACGTGGTGTTATATTTTATTTGTTTCTTCTTTATAATTAATAAAAAATTTTAAAAAGAAAAAAAAGTGCCATTGTGCTCAATAAGACACCCAAGTTTGCATGTAAGGCTATTTCCATACTACAATGTTATAGTGCTATTATTCTACGTTCCACATCCCGTGGAATTCTGAGGTTTGTAGTTTACTGAGGCCAAAGAGTTCTCTGGCTGAGAATTCTAAATGCCCCTCCCCAAACTGCGAACCCCAGGATTCCATAGGATGTTGAAAATGGAATAATAACAGTATAATACTGTAGTGTGGAAACAGCCTAAGATTGCATCCTGAAATCCCACTCTTTTCAACAGCATTTGCTCCTTATACAATTACTGAGGAGGAAGTCACATTGAATTCAATAGGAATTACATCTAAGTAGACATGCACAGCATTGTTTTCAATGTGTGTTGTCTCCAGCCGATTCTACCATTTTCCCATTTGCAGCAACAGTTTAGTGAGAATTCCTTTTTGTTAGTTTCTGTTTCATAGGTTTTCTCAACTTGTAAAACCCAGGTTCTACTATTTGCTTTTAAACAGTGTGCTTTCCAAGCCATGCATACTTTATGGCTACAATTCAGCAGAAGTAAATTGGTGGCAAAGTCCCATTGAAAACATTAGTCATGACTAGTCATATGAAGCTAAATGTTTTAATGTCATTGTATGACCTAAGTGGTTGATTTCTCAACTTTTCAAGGGTGTTCCCTTTGAAGGAGATTAGACTGAACGGCCAAAGTGATCAGTTAGGCTGGCCTTTTTGGACATTATCCATAATCACATGTTTTCTACTTGCACCCATGCCAGCAACTTGCCTTTGGAAGAAAGCCTCACTCACATCCACATGGCTACTTCTTCCCAATATTTTAGTATTTTAGTGTTAGGACGTACTTCTTTCAGTCAGCCGAACAGTGTTTGATGATCTGTCCCCCAAGAATGGCAATGCAGGAAACCTATAGAAAACTCAGACAGGGGCACCCTCTCTATTTTTGTTTTTCTTGTAGGCCTTCAAGTCCTTTCTGACAAAAGGCAATCCTATCATGGGGTTTTCTTGGCAAGATTTCTTCAGAGGGCATTTGCTTTTCCCTTCCTTTGAGGCTGTGACTTGCAAAGGTCACCCAATGGGTTTCCATGCCTGAGCCAGGATTCAAACTCTGGTCTCCAGACTCATAGTACAACTATTACACCACCACCCCTATTTTCATGTTTCCTTTATTTCTTTGTTTTATTCTGCAGCCTCACTAAATAGGCACACTATAAATTCACGAGAACATTAAACATTACATTTTCTGCAGATCCTTTTCATTCTACTAGCCCTTCTTGCCTCCAGTGGGCTCAGAAAACTTCATTCCATGCTCTTTTAGTTCTCATTCCAGATTATTATATTCATTCCTATGAGCCTCCATTCACTGTGCTACCAGGATAGAAGGCCTGGGAGCAATCAGTTCAACCATACCGGGTCCAGCCCTTCCACTGAAGGGTTAAGAGTTACAGAGACGGCCTGGCCAAGCACAGTTCTGACTCCTTTCTACCATAGGCCTGCTTTGGATGGGCCAAGGTCTCCTCACCGCTGCTTCCCACAGCCACTGAGTTCGGAAAAGTCAAGCGCTTTGAGACTCAACTTGGGCCATTTCTGCACTACACTGTTATAGCATGATTATTCCACTTTCAAAATCCTATGGAATCCTGGGGTTTGCAGTTTAGGGAGGGGCCGGCCGGATTCCATAGGATTTTGAAAGTGGAATAATCGCGCTATAACAGTGTAGTGCAGAAATGGCCTTGGGCAACTGTGTGTCACCACAGCTGCTCTTACGGCTCAAGTGAGCGTAGCAAGTTAAAGCAGCCTGCACTTGGATGAAGTGGGGAGCCCCAAAACGATGAGCTCCTACCAGATTTCTAGTGTGGCTACCAAAAGAGCTTGGCCTGACCAATCATATTGGCAAGAACAAGAGCTATGCAGTTATTTAAATTTGTTACTAAAGCTATCATCATGAGGAATCCTAGGATTTTTAGTTTAATGGGGTACTTGGGAGCTGTTTTAGTGGTCTGAGTGCTAGACTAGAACTCTGGGAACCATGGATTTGGATGCTCCCTCAGTCACGGAAATCTTCTGGCTGACCTTGGGCAAGTTGCATTCTTTCAGACTTTAAAGAAAATAATAATAAATCTTGGAATCTGAATTAATCTTGGCAAGACAAACCTAGACAACGTGGTCATAAGTTAGAGCTGATTTGAAGGCACATGACAACACAGAGGTATTTGGAGCTCCCTGCTAGAGCTCTAGTTCTGTAGAGAGAGTTTAAGGGAGTGTACTAGATCTCTCTAGCAGGGAGCTCCAAGTATCTCATCAAACTACAAATCGTTGGATTTCATAGAATGAAGCTGAGACAATGCAAGTGGTATCAAACTGCTCCCAATTGTATGGTGTGGATACACCCTTGGTCAGGCACAAACTGTTCTCCCACGGGAAATTGGGCACCTTTATCAGGAATACAAACAGTGACCAGGTGGGTTTCTCTGGAGTATCTGATCCGGTAGGAAAGGGGGAATGGAAGGTGGGCTGGGATCTACTCACAGATCTCTGGTGCGATCTACCGTTGATCTGGTCCCTGTAGCCACTCCCTATCCTCTGTTGTATTGATGAGGTGGGACAGATGAGAGCCTTGGGGTCATCAGGAGGGGGTTATTTTCTGGTATGGAAGGACTCTCAGCTCCATTAGTCCTGCTATGCAGAGCAAAATCCCCAGAATGTTTTACAGTATGTCTTTTGTACCAGGTTGTGGTTAGTCAGTCTCAGTATTCTAGCAAAGGAAGTCAAGTAAGAAAGTCTAGTAACAATGATGTACAGATAAAACTATAAAGTAGAGCTTCCTCACATTTGTCAATATATTAATTAATTTTAAGGGTTTTCAGCAACAGTTCTCTTTAACCTTGGAATGAGCCTCACTGAACTCAGTAAGACTTACTTTTGGAGAGACAGATGAAAGAGATTGCACTGTGAATATTAGATTTAAACAGTTATTTGAAGGAGAAGATTCCATGAGCCAGTGGCAGAGCATTGACTTTTATTGGGTTTTGCAAAGAGATGGTAAAAAACTAGCTGGAGCTCTTGAAGTATGCATAGAAATCTGGAGAGTACCTCATCCAACTACTTCATCAAACTTAACTGAAAATGTTTCCTCCAGGACAATCATCCAAGTCTTTTGGGGTCTGTATACTATTTGTACATGCATTTGGAATCTGGCTCATGGATTCCTAAGTGATTACTTGTGTTATGCATTTGTTGTTTTATCAAGTTCTAAATTTTATTGAGTAAAACACTGTTCTTAATAAGAAATAAAAGAAAGTACACTAAAAGAGAAGCTGCGTTGTCTAACTAGGGCAATGGCAAGGAATATGTGACTCCTGCAGATGTTGAACTATAGTTCCCACCATCGGTTATGCCAGCTGCAGCTGGTGGTAAATGCAAGCCACCAACATCTGGAGGGTCACATTTTCTCTAGCTGCAGATGCCAATAACCAGTTCCATTGAACCATGGTAGGACACAGCATATCCTGAAATAAGACAGCATTGGTGGTTAAATTTCTACCAGATAATGTGAGGATAATGGCCTTTTTCTTGCAATCTTTATCTCTGTTTCTATTTTTTCTTCTTCTTCCATCTCTTCTTCTCTGTTACTCACTGATTGCCTAGATCAGTCTTCTCTACAAAAAATAGTTGAACTAGTTTGTAAATGATAGTCATACCATCAGGTATCCATACAGTATTTTTGTTGATTACATTTGTACCCCTCTTTTCTTCCATAATGGAACCTAAGGTAGTATGGAAAGGATTTGCAAACAATCTTATCTTCAATCACTGACCCACTACACTTCAGAGAAATGGCCTTATTTATTATATACCTTTAAGCACCAGTGGCTTTTGGTACATACATATTAAATGTTGGCTACAAAGTGGAACAGGCATTTAAAACTCAAAGCACATTCAGTCTAACGTAGGCTTTGTTCACAATACAGACATAAGAAATAGAAAGGGTACTTTTCTCACAGTGATGTCATATCTGTGTATGAACCTAGCTCAATTAGGAGTCCATTTAGTCCAGTAGCCTGTTTCCCATATTGGTCAGTCAGATCCTCCAGGAAGCTCAAAATCAAAGTTTAATAAAGTAAGGGTACCGTGGGGAGGGGGGTTGAGAACCGCGCCTCTTATTTCTATCAGCGATTGGTATTGAATGGCATATTGGAAATTTCTGTACAGTTTTCTTGAGTAGCATGCACTGATATCTAGGAAACCCCACAAAACGTTGTGATATAGCCTTGCCGCCCTGCAGAAGTATTTCTAACGGCGTTTACAATAGGCTACCACGCCTTCCTCTTCGTTGCTAGAAGATATAGCATCACTGTGGTGCAGTAGTTAGACAGAGGCTTAAAAGATCCAAGTTAATGTGTCCAGAGAGCCAAGAAACTCTCTGGGTTACTGTGGGCCAGGTGTACTCCCTCCCTTGCTGTGTGTGTGTGTGTGTGTGTGTGTGTGTGTGCGTGAGCCCAGCCCATCTCATACTGTTACTGTGAGGATAATTCAGAAGAGCAGGTACACTGACTTGAACTCCTTGGAGAAAAGATTGAATATAAATGTAATTAATTAATGTTATTAATGTTATTAATTAATAAGCAGCAGCCAAAAACAGGGAAAGTGTATAGTATATACTCTTTTTCCAGTTAGGCACACAGTTCCTCACAAAGATAAATTGAGGAAGAAAACTATGTACACTATTTGGTGTTCTCTGGAGAAAAGATGGGATGATGGTGGTGGTGGTGGTGATGGTGATGATATCATTTATGCTATCTGGGGTGATTCTGGGAGTTCTAGTCTCCAAAATAATCTTTTCTAGCCTGTCTGGAATCTCGCAATTATCTCTTTCATTGGATAACCCCAAATTCTATTATTATGTCAGAGTGGGGATAACGGCAGGTCAGATTCCTTATGTACACTTTCCTTCCATGGTGAATAATTTTTATACATTATATTCTTCTTATTCATTTTTTATTTTTAAATAAATCCAAATCTTTTTCTAAAATTAAAAGCTCCCAAACTTTCCTGTGAGGGAACCTTTTCTAACATCCTCAACCATTCTGGTTTTCCTTTTCTGCTTCTTTTCCATTTCTGTAATTTTGTTTTTGGAAAGGACCAATCAGAACGGTAGAACACATCTAGAACACTTAGATGTGACCACACCATAAATCTGAATAAAGGCCTTTTTAGTATATTCAGTTTCTATTTTCTTTTGTCTTTTCCAAAGATACTTTGCAAGGATTTAGTCTTTTTCATAACTATGGCACATGGGGTCATTGCTTTCATTGTGCAAGCCACAATAACCTCAAGTCACTGCACCTGTACATGTGAAGTTTGGATTGATTTCTCTATAAATCTGGATGTATTGCTTTGCCCCAATGTATATCTCTTCAATTTATGCTGAAGCGAATATGCTATCAATTTGTCTGTGACCCAGCCTTGAGCTCTTTGCAATCTTTTGGGGTTTTCACCATCCGGAATAATTGAGCTAAGTAAAACACATTCCCAAGCAAATCTACATATATTTGCAATGGAATTTGTGAATGCAAAGGAAACCCTTCCAAAGCTGTGAGTGAAAAAGGGGGAAGATCTTATACAAGAATTTCACTTGAATCCACCTTTGACAGAACTCTTTTCTTATATGATATTAATGGTTTGATGATATAATAAATAAATAATAATAGATGAAGGATATTTTTATAATGCAATGTGATTGAGCTGTCTTGTGCTTTCCCATTTCAATCATCCATTTTTTTTATAACTATTATTCCCATTTTACAGATGAAGAATTGGAACTCAATACTGTGAAGATCAGTTGCGTTTGTTTCCTGTCTTTTTTCAAAGGAGCTCAGTAGTGTTTCAGACTCCCAATGAGATAGGCTAGATTGAGAGATAATGGAGCCCAATGCCATGCACTAAACTGCAGCTGATTTTCACATGATGTTTTGTAGGCAATGGCTGACACTCAAATGCAACACATTTCATACTTTCATACTTTGTTGAAAGCACTTGGCTTGCTGAACCTGTGTTTTTTTTTAATCATTCTTTTTAGCTTGTGTCTTCCTTTAAAAATGGAAGCCTGCTTACCAATTGTGTATTTTAAAGTGGTACATATAATGTATGAATCTCTTACCATGACAGGATTGCATGCTCCTTAGAGGCAACAGGCTACGCTGATGGTAGTGTTGCTAGTAGGGTCTCCCATGTCATACAGGCTTTTGCTGAAGAGACAGACTAAAGGTGCAAAACAGCTAATGGGCAGCAGTAGTAGTGAGGATTATGGTTATACTAATGGATTCTCCCTGAAATCTTATTGATATTATTAATATTATTCAGTCAGCATTTGCATTATATCCTTTGCTTGCCTTTGCTACATCTCTCCTCACTATTAATGCCCCTTTTCTTCTTAGATTTTTGTTTCCTGTTTATCTGACTCAAAATGTCCCATTCTTGCCCACTTGAGCTTGTTTATCCCAGGTACTGCAATGTTTATATGTTCCATTTCTTGTTTTACTATGACCCACCCCCTTCATTTTCTTTTGTTGTATCCTGTGTACTGTAGTTAAGTTGTGTCTTTGCCTTTTATTGTCCCAACTTGTAAGGCGCTTGGCATGAGTCCTGGATCTGGGTCTGCTATATCCCCAGGTCACTGGGGCCTGGGGATGGAGGTGGTTGCCAGGAGGGCAGGGTCGGCAGCGGACACACAGTGCAGATTGGGTGTCCACATCCCTGCGCTACTGGGGGGTTAGGTGGTTTGGACCTGACTCCAGGCAGTCCTGGCTTCGGGGTTTTGGTCTCATTGGTCAAGAGGCGGGTTGGCCGATGGCGGGATCCAGACCCATGCACAAGCCAACACTGTTTTTGCTGTAACCAATAAAGTTGTGGCCTATTTTCATCAAGCTTCAGTGTGTGGCCTGGTTTATTCCTTGCAGTACACCTCTCAGCCCTGAGCATGCAAGTTGGAGTCAACTTGACAGCAGTTAACTGCAAATCTTTATCACGGTATGTTAGTTCAGAATGTCATTTGAGAAAAAGACCCCCAGAACTATATTATGCTTCCCATAGTACCACAGTTACAGAACTGTTTCCTATAATAAATCCATAATATGTAAAGAGCTAAGATTCCTTAGTCCTTCCCACTGATGTTTTGAGCTGCATGTCTCCCACTTAAGTGTACAGCACAGCAAACACTGATATAGTTACATACCATGTAAGGAGGTTCTTAGATAACTCCTGTTTCCATCAGCCATCCATTCCATCCATGATACATCACTTTCTCTCTAAGGAATGACATCTATTCACCTAAGACTCTAAAGCTTTGGGTCAAAACCAAGTAGAAATGCCAGCATTATTTGGAAGCAGGTCGTGTCTCAGACTGTATCTCCTAGAATCTTCCAACAGTATCTCCTAGAATCTTCCAGCAGTAACTGTGGTGGCTGGAGATTTCTAGGAACTGTAGTCTTTTAGAAAAAAATGATTCCCTGTGCCCATGCTCTGAATTTAAGCTGTGCATGGCCAAGGCTAACAGCTTCCCACCAAACAACATCCTTGCTGATGTGAAAACAAATCTTGGAAAGGTATCTATCCCCATTCTTAAAGTACGGGATACAAAAAATTCCTGACATGTAGGTCCATTCTGTTTCTTCTACATTTTCTTTTTTTGTGCTGTGCTGTTTCCTTAGACTCAGGGACATTACACAGCATTTGAGATTTATAATGTATAGCAAACTTCTCCATCTGATATCTTCTAAATGCGTTGGACTACATCCCCCATCATTCCCAGCTTGTTTCATGTTAATCTATAGTCTCTCTTCTGCTTTCTCTTCTACATTATCCATATTAAAGCTTCGGAAAGCAGCACTGTTGGAACTTTGTTGTTTTGTTGTGTGCCTTCAGGCAGTTCTCAACTTATGCCAACCCTAAGGTGAACCTATCATAGAGTTTTCTGGGGCTAAGTGTGTAGCCCGTCCAAGGTCACCCAGTGGGTTTCCATGGATGAGCAGGGGATTGAACCCTGGACTCCAGGGTTGTAGTCCAACACTCAAACCGCCCTATTCTGCACTGGCTCTCACTAATGGAGCAGCATGTGCCTAAATCTCCCATGCTGGTGGAGAAGTATTTTGGAAGTCATAGACTGAAAAAGTGACTTTTAAAATCTCAGATTTGCCTGTCTTCCTGCAGACTAGTTAACATGTACTCTTAACAGATTATGGAAGAAAATCAGTCTGGTGTAGTGGCTTGAACTTTAAACTATGGCTCTGGAGTGTAGAGTTCCAATCCCTGTTCAGCCATGGAAACCCACTGGTTGACCTTGGGCAAGTCACAATCTCTCAGCCTCGAAAGACAAAGGCAAAACTCCTCTGAACAAATCTTGTCAAGAAAACCTCAAGATCGGTTTGCCTGATGGTTGCCATAAGTCAGAAATGACTTGAAGGCACACAACAAGAAGGTTATTTAGAGGAGTGCAACTTAGGCTATCTGATTTAGGGGAAGGACAATTATTTTCTGCCAATCTGCACTGAACTTGTACTCATTGGGAACAATTGCTTTTTCTTCTTTCCTGGTAACTTGCCAGGGACCACCACTTTGATCTAGAGCAATAGGTGCAAATTATGGTCTGTGGATCACACAGTGAGAAACATTGATCTAAAGCACAATGTGTGGTCATTTTCATGTTGATGTCCTCAGAACCTTGTTATTCCTAAACCTGTCCTTATCCCTAGACCATGGACTTCAACTCCCATAGGCCTCAGCCAGGTGAGAGGCCAGGGATTCTTGGAGCCCAAAACATTGGAAGGATGGGGGCTAAAAACCACTACTGGAGACCTGATCGCTCTGGCTAAGCTTCCACATTTGTTGCTGCTTCCCAGATAGCTTTCCCAGGTCTCTTTTAAGGGACCTCCAGAGGGAAAGGCACAATTACAGGCAGCTGTCAGTCCAAGTGAGTCAGAGAACTGGCCACACGCTGCATACCCCCTACAGGCACCATTTGGCCTTCTTTTACCTGTCTGTTTTTTATTTCATTGCCCCGTTTCCTGGCTTGGACATTCATAGCCTTTCACTCTACCAAAGTTACTTCTCCTTTTTCAACAAGGCCCCCCCAAAATAATTTTCCGTATATTTTCATGTAACTTGCAAGACAAGCCATGGCATTATTATTATTATTATTTTACGTTGTACCTGAATGACCTGGCACATCGTGTAACTTTCCAACACGGGATAACACCCCAACGCCATTGAAAGGAATGTGCTCCTCACTTCATGCAAAAGACGCATCTTAAGCGGTCAGAATGAAGCCCTACGGATCAGAAATACACGGTGGCCTTCTCCAATTGTGGTGATCATGGTTGTTCTGTTCGTTTTCATTTGTTTTTAAAACGAATTGTACAGAAAGAGCTTTTAAAAACATTGTACCATAAATTACCCCATTCCTTCCCTCCTTCTAACTCTCACCCCTTTGCCCACCCACCGGCACCTCAGATAAAGACAACTTGCTTGTTCATAAAGAGAACAGGGAGGAAGACAGAATACACACTCAGGTATCTTGATGAATTTTTGGTTTAAATATCCAACCTTTTCCATCCTAAAGTCTCCCAGCCGATGACAACACATCAAACCTGGAGAATAAGCGTGCATAAGGTGTACATATCCTTCGGTCTTTTGTCACACGCCATCAAAGCTAAGCACGGGAAAACCTGGGCAGCCAAATCCAGACGCTCTCCGGTGTTTTTATACACGTGCCCACACACTGAGTATTTTATGTGTCAGCATGCATGTATAGCGGTATAGGCAGACCACGTGTAATTCTGCTAGACAGCTCTCTGTCTCTCTGTCCTTGTCTGTGCGTAGTGAATGCGTAGAGAAACACACAGTTATAGGTGTATGCCTGCGTCTGTGTTAGACACGCAAGAAATTGTATGCATATATACCGCCGTAAACACACGCACAGATACACACACTCTGTGAGTACGTGTATGTGTGTGTGTGTGAATATTAAACTTATTAAATAGGTGAGTGGACACGTAGTTTTGAGAGCTAGCATGGTGTAGTGATTTGAGCCTTGGACTACGACCCTGGAGACCAGAGTTCGATTCCTGGCTCGGCCATGGAAGCCCCTTGAGTGACCTTGGTCGCCTCACACACTCTCAGCCCCAGAAAATCCCATGATAGGTTCGTCTTAGAGTAGCCATAAGTCAGAAACGACTTGAAGGTACATAACAACAATAACACACAACTTTATATTCCATCCGAGACTGGAACCATCCCTAGCTTGTTCTCGGATGCTATAGAGCCACCCCTCTCTCCCTCCCTTTTTCGGTGTATGTTTAATGGCACACAATACACGCAGTACATATAGAAAGATACGCCTACATCTTTCTCCGTGTGGGCATCTATGTGTCCGCGTATAAAATATGAGTGTACACGCAAGTGTGTATTTCCGCCGAGCCGGGAAACCTTTCTAACTTGTTCTGGGGGGCGTCTTAGCAGTGACCTCCGTCGAATTTCGCTTCCCCCTTCCCTGGCAAGGCGGTCGAGCGCCCTAAGACAAAAGGAGGAAGGGGACCTGAGCCATTTCCGCGCTTGACTGATATAGTGCTGCTGTTCCACTTTCAACATCCTATGGAATCCTGCGGTTTGCTCAGTTTACGGCCTTTGAGGCCCTAAACTGCAAACCCTAGGATTCCATAGAATGTTGATAGTGGAATAATAGCACTATAACAGTCAAGTGCGGGAAAGCCACTGATTCAAAACAGGCAGTTGGCCGAAAGTTGACATCTCTCTCTCTCTTCTCTCTTCCCCCACCCTTTCTCCGCACCTCCTAACGGGGCCTGACAATTAACTTCAAAACCCCAAAGGGTGTTGTTTGAGGACGGGGCACCTTTCCCCCTTGAAACGGCTGCTGCTGACCCTACAACCACACACACACGCACACACAGAGAGGGCGGCCGGCCGGGCGGCCTGACCACGCCAGGCATCGGAGCTATGTACGGAAATATGAGGGGCGTAATTTTATAAGTAACAAAGGCTCAGGGCTGGAATGAGCCCCCTGTTATCCCATGTCAGGGCGAAGGCCTGCCGCCTCCCTAGCCCCGGCAGCAGCAGCCCCAGAAGTGAATCCAAGAAGATTCCCTCGGCCTCCCCCTCCCCTTCCCTCCCCCCCACCCCCGGACTCTTTTCCCAGGGGTATCAGCTAAATATAGAAGCCCCGGCGAGGCTCAGCCTCTCCGGCCCCCGCCACCACGGACCATTTGCTGTTTGTGCAAAAACCGATTAGCCAGACACAACTGTGAAACAACTTGGGACTTTTATAGCCGAGGAGGAGGAAGAGGAGAAGGAGAAGGAGAAGGAGAAGGAGACGGAGAAGGAGCAAGGTGACAGCAGCAGCAGCCACCGCAGTGGGAGATCGCAAATCTGAGAGCCCTTTGCGCTCCCTACGGGCTCCAAAAATTTTGTGGATCCCCATATCATAGGGGGAGAAAAGGAACCGGGAAGGCGAGCCAATGAGGACGGTGGGGGGGGGGTGGTTTGGAGAAGGTGGTGCTTCCATGACCTGCGGGGAAAAGCCTGAGGCTGATACCTAATCCCTGCCTTGGACGAAGCGCTCACTTGCTTCGCCAGTGTCAAATGATTAGCAAGTCCTTATTTATAAAGTTCAAGCGCTCTCCTTCTCTCGCTCTCTCTCTCGCCCGCCCCTGCCCGGTCACCAGGCAGCTTACTTTATTTTCGTCCACATATCCAGGGGTATAAATGTTTACTTAGGGTGGAATAATATTTACGGTTTAGCTGGAAAAACAACGCGCGCCTGGCCAGGACGCCTCCCTCTTTAAAGGCACCTCGCGGCCTGGCTTGTCCACCCAGGGAGCCTCGGAAAACTCACGCAGGCCTAGCTCCTTGGCAAGGCAGCAGCCCCACCAAGAAATCCCGCCTGCTCTGGATTTATGAACATATTTTGTTCCACAGGGAAAACATGGAAAGGAGGGTTTACTCTTAAAAAAAATTACTTGTTTTAAAAAGCAAACAAGGTTTTTTTCATGTTCTTTCCTGGCTCCCATCTTCCCTGGCATTTTTTTTTAAAGAAGGAAAACAAGATTATAAATGGACTTGATGTCTCAGGGTAGCATTTCCCTAAAATCACTGGCTACCCGGATCCCCGTGGTTTCAAGCCCATGCGCCCTCCTTTTCTCTAGGCCTCAGAAAGGATCCCGAATACTTCCACCTCCACTTCTCTAGCCCCAAATCTCTATCGGCAGAGCTACTGCTATAGAGGCGCAGAAATATTCAGAGGGGCATTTCAACCCTATGAATCCTCAGACAGTCGACCCTAAAAAGCACTGTTAAGTGAAACACGTTTCTTTACCCTCCCCGCCCCACGTGCATTTAGTAACGAACACATGGGTTTCGAGATCTCTTCGTGATCTCTGTCGTGGTCCTTAAAAACCCCTGCCTTCTTTTTCAGTGGTCTTGTGGCTCTTTCATTCCCCGCCACCTTTCATTCTCCGTCAAACGAAATTAAGCCTTAAATCAGAAATCTAACGTTAGACAGATGCCATCGTAACGTAGGTACACAGCGCAAAAATACGTTAAGTTGCAGGCAGGGAAATAAAAATCATCATGTTTTACCTTGGAGAAGAATGTCTCCTTTTTTAGAAAAAATACTAAACCCGAAATTGCTGAGAATTAAAGTTTGTTAGCTATTGGGAATGGTGGTGGGGTTGAAAGTGAAACATGATTTTTTTTTTCTCCGAGTGTGCATTAATTCGATTTCGTCCCCTTCTCGAACCAGAATTGGTTTGTTGCTTTCACCTCCGAGGAGGCGCAATTATTTGGCCTCAGCCCTCATCTCAGATCAGGTTTCTTTATTAACGAAGGCGCGTTGCCAGTCTGAAATCTTTTAAGATCTATATCATATCCACAAATCAGTCCTGTGTAGATTATAACTCGGGGTTGGCAATGTTATAGGCATTTAAAGAGAGTGGGGAACGGGGGATGGGGGGAATCTATAATTCAATATTTTACCAAAAAAAAAAAAGTTATCGGGTTAGAACCGTCTTTCCAGTTGATTTCGCGAGATCTACATCCACTTAGGTTACGTTAAGGGATTACGGTATCGGAATGTTGGGTCCATCTTGTTATTTTGCTCACTTGCTCGCTTGCTTTTAAATGCAGGTTTTTAGAACCTGCAATTGCTGTGGAAGTAAATCCCACCGATTTCAAACAGGAAAACATTCCCGGCACATTGGCCGAATGGATTCTGCCCGATCCAGCTCGCCTGTTTTCATCTCCTCCTGCCTACGGTCATTTTCTGACCACCCCGTAATTAGCAAGTCAACACCAAAAGCATCATTTTAAAAATTTATTTACAAAGCTGTGTACAATACGGAGGAATAACATTTAGAACACATATATTCATTCATATATAAACAGACTTCTGTAATAGAACGGCAGGGATATTTTTCCCTTCCCCCATTTCTTTCACTCTTTAAAATTCAATTGTCCCATGTTTTCAACCGTTCAGATGTGGTGGTGTCCTTATTGTTTGGTTATTTGTTTTAAAAAACGTGTTTGGGCGAAAACTACCGAAGGGATTAAGAACCTTCAACAGAAGTGAAAGTTCCAAAACCTTGCCATGGTACATTCTAGGGCTTTGAGGAGGGATTTTTCCCCTTTTCTTGCCTTTTTTTTTCTCCAATTGTGCACCACCTTAAAAAAATAAAAAGTGGAAAGATCGTCCATTTCCCTTCTCCCTTCCCTATCCAAATAGGTACATTGATGTTGCCCGCAGGCTTAGCATTAGGTTTACCTGTACAGAGACAGAGAGCATTCCGAGTGTGTGTGTGTGTGTGTGTGTATGTGTGTGTGTGTGTGGAGGCGCGCGTGTGAGAGTAAATTTTGGGCCTTAAAAGCCCCGGTCCATTGGGATCCGTCCTCGCAGGAGCCTCAAGCATGGGGCTGGCAACTGGTGGAAACGGGCGACTGTCGGAATAGTCAAAAGAAGGTCGGGTGGCTGGCTGGCTGGCTGTTCTCGCTCGGCGGAGTCTCTGATGTCGGGCAGAAAAGCGTCCCGCTCCTTCTTAGCATCGTCTTTCTTAAAAAGAGAACCCAAAGAAAAGGAGGAAGGGGAGACGGCGTGGCCGGATCCCGCGGTCCCGAGTCTATTGCGCCGGCCACTTGGCCTGCACTGGCGTGGCAGACGCGGCGGGCTGCAAGAACTGTCCCGAGATAATGTTTGTAGGCACGCTGAGAATGGGCGCGATGGCCGCCGTACTCCGGGCCAACGAGAGCGGCTGGTGGGCCAGCAGGCCCGACTGCACGGTGACGGGCGGCCGGAGGAAAGTCTGCCCGCTGGCCCCGGAGGAGCTGGCGGCGGCGGCGGCGGCCGCGGGCCCCCCGACCCCGACGCCGCCGATGATGTTCTCGATGCTGAAGGAGGGCCGGCTGCTGGGGGGCTCGGCTTTGACGCCGACGGCCACGGGGCCCGATCCTCCTCCGCCTCCGCCTCCTCCTCCTCCTCCGCCGCCGCCGAGGCTGCTGAGCTGGAGCTGGAGGCTGGGGCTGAGCTGGGAGTTGAAGGCTTTGCGGGTGAGCTCGCTGGACGGCAGGAGCGGCACGGCCGGCGGCAGCATGGGCCCGACGGGCGGGATGTAGGGGTACTGGAGGGCGGCTGCGGCCGGGTGCGGGTAGGCGCCGTGGGGCAGGCCGTAGGCCCGTCCGTAGGGCCCTCCGGCGGCCGAGGCGGCGGCGGCCGAGGCGGCGGCGGCGGCGGCCAGGCTGTAGGCGCCGAAGCTGTGCATCATGAGCGCCGTCTGTTCGCGCAGCTGCTCCTGCTGGTGCCGCTTGAAGCGCTTCCTCCGCCGGAGGAAGGAGCCGTTGTCGAACATGTCCTCGGACTGCGGGTCCAGCGTCCAGTAGTTGCCCTTGCCCGGGTTGCCCGGCTCGCGGGGGATCTTGACGAAGCAGTCGTTGAGCGAGAGGTTGTGCCGGATGGAGTTCTGCCAGGCCGGGAACTTCTCCCGGTAGTAGGGGAAGCGGTTGCTGATGAACTCGCAGATGCCGCTCAGCGTCAGCTTCTTCTGGGGGCTCTGCAGGATGGCCATGGTGATCAGGGCGATGTACGAGTAGGGCGGCTTCACCAGGCTGCTCTTGGGCTTGCCGCCGCTGGAGGCAGCAGCCGCGGCCGCGGCGGAGGCAGCGCCCGGCCCGGACGGCGCGCCCGCCGCCGCCGCCCCCGCGCCCTCTTCGCCGCCGGCTTTCTCGCCTTCCACCGGGCTGCAGCCCCCGCCGCTGCCGCCCGAGCCGGCCTCGGTCCCGGCCTCTTTGGCCATCAGCACCTCGGCCGCCTCGTCCAGGCAGGCCAGCTGAGCCGGCAAGACCCCTGCCGTGGCTGCCAGGGCGCCGGGGCTGCCGCCGCCGCCGCCGCCGCCCGGGGCTTCGACGTCGCTGCCGCAGCCGTCCCGCTCGTCCAAGGCGTCGTCGCCCTCTCCCACCACGTCGATGTCCACATCTTCGGCCGTCAGCACCGTCTGGCCGGACATGTCGCTGGCGCTCAGGCTGCCGGACAGGGTCATCACAGCGCGGGGGTGGGCGGGCCGGCGGGGAGAGGGGCGATTAATAACAATTATGAGGAGAATGTTAAGAATAGGAAGAAGAATAAATTTAAGGACAGGGAGAGGTCCGAGCGGAGGGGTCCGGGAAGGGTGTAGGGGGCGGTCGGGGAGACTCTCGGGAGCCGAGCCAGCCTCCCCCTCCTCCCGAGGCGCTTCTCCAACAGGTAGCGAGCGGGGCTGGACGGGCGCGGGCACGGGCTCTTCCTGCCTTCCTTCCTTGCTTCCCGCCCTCCTTCTCTTCCTTCTAGCTCCCGGCCCCGGCGCCCTCTCCTCCCCGCGCCAGCATCTGGGAGCGGACCGGGGCACTCGTGGCTCGCCTCAGCTCCGAGTTGGCGGCGGGCGGCGGCGGCGGGCTGGCCCGCTCGGCTCTCCTTTCACGGCGGGAGCCCGGCGCTCAGGGCGCGTTGGCGAGCGGGAGGGGGAGGGGGAGGGGGAGCGGGTGGCGGGGAGGGTTGGGGACTCCCCCTCCCTCCCCCCTCGCCACCGCCGCCGCCGCCACTCTCCACCTCACCTCACCTCGAGAAAACGCGGGCGAGCGAGAGGTAGGGGCGGGACTGAGCGGCCGCAGCAACGACGGGGCGGCGAGGCTGGGGGGGTGGTGGCCGAGGAGCGGCCGGGAGAGCGGCTCAGATTCCTCCACTGATCCCGGATGAGATCCCTTCGCAGCTCCTCCTCGGCCCTCGGATCGCGGGAGGAGGAGGAGGAGGAGGAAGAGGAGGAGAGATCCCGTCAAAGAGCCTGGAAACGCCGCCGCCGCCGCCGCCGCCGGACTTGGACGGCGCTGCCAGCAGGAGGGCCCGCCGCTCGGCTCCGCTCCGCTCCCGGCTCATCGCCGCTGCCGCTGCCGCCACCGGCGCCGCCGCAGGTTAGAGCTCTTCCGATCCGGTCTTCCCATCTCGTCTCTTTCAAGCGCCGCGTCGCCTTTAGGTCTCTCTCACTTTGGCTTCCTTGGCTTTCCCCCTTTTTTCAACCCTTCCCCAAAACGGACACCCCCCTTTCCTCTGCCTTTTTAATTCTCTCTCTCTCTCTCTCTCTCTTCTCTCGTCTTTTCTTCTTTTTCAGAGAAGGCTTTTTTGGGGGGAGGGACAGAATTCAGATTATGCCTTGCAGCAGAGAGGGGGGAAAAGCGGCGGCGGCGGGGGAGGGAAGAAACCGGCGGGCGTTATTAGGGACTCGGTTGCCACTTTGAAAGTCCCCTTTTTAAAAGGCTGGCTGATAGATTACTTTCCCGTTAAAGATATACTAGGAGGCGGAGCCACGTGACGGCCTGACGTCAGCGCCCCACTGGCAAGCCGGGCAAAACTCAAGTTGTTTCAGGGAACTGTCAACAAAGAAACAACAGTGGCTTTACCTTCTCCTCTGGATCAGAGCCCAGCCACCCATTCAGCACTTTCTCTCTCTTTTCCTCTTCAGGGAGACGGAATAAATAGTAACAACAACAGTAATAATAATAATAATAGGCCCTGTTACCCCATTAACCCTTTGTTTTGCCTTTTAAAGGAACAAATCTTTTGGTTAGCCCCTATAAGTTGCAAACGCCGTTCCAAGGAGGGACGGAACACATCCATAAAATACAATGAAATGAGAAGAACTCTTGGCAGCCGGTGAAAAATACGAGAAGACACGGGGCTATTGTAGCTTTTAAAAGTTCGTTGCAGGCTCTGTTTGTGTGTGTGTGTGTGTGTGTGAGAGAGAGAGCGAGAGAGAGAGAGAGAGAGAGAGAGAGAAGTGAGAGTAAGTCATCAGCTGCCTCAAACGGGCCAGAGGACAATTTGAAGCCCAGAGAGCTTCAGCTAATACAGTTCTTGCGACCCCCGCTTGGACCCCAGAGCCATTGTGGATCCGCCCGCTTCTGGTAGGGTTCACTGTTCTCCCCCGCCCCCCGGCAAACAAAACCCGATCAACTTGGGATGGCGAAAAGAAAACCACTTTCCTAGAGTTTTTCCTGCTTTCTTTCTCTCTCCCCCAGACCGCCCAGTCCTGGTGTCTCAGAACGACAGCATCAGCTGGGAAGCGGAGATCAGAAAATGGCTATCGATTACTCTATTAGCTCACTTGCAGGGAGAAATAAAACAAAAAGGCGTAAAACAACAAAAAGAGAGAGAGAGAAAAGAGAGAGATAAACAACAAAACTCGGGGAGGGGGAGAGAAGAGACCAAAGAAGAAGAAGGCTTGAGCTGGCTGGGGGGCTTTGTTATTAGTATGGCCATTTCCGCACTAGCCTGTTGTAGTGCTATTATTCCACTTTCAACATCCTATGGAATCCTGGGGTTTGCAGTTTAGGGAGGGGTTTCAAAGGCCGCAAAGGCCCCTCCCTAAACTGCAAACCCCATCATTCCATAGGATGTTGAAACTGGAATAAAAGCACTATCATAGTCCAGTGCGGAAATGACTTCGTAGGGGTGTTAAGGACGTAATAACCTCGAATTAGCATATTAAAACCGAGGAAAGGGGGGACTGAGTGGGAAGACGACTCTGTTCCCCTCTGCTGAAGGCAAACGAAGTCCCCAGGAAACTCCCTCCCCCGGTTTAAAAAAATACTTCTTTTCTTTTCTTTCCCTTTTTTTTTAAAAGAAGGATGGGGGAGGGAGTTGTCAAAAGTTGGTGGCGAATTCCTCTTTCCTCTCGCATTGTCAAGGGAATCGATTTCCACGGAGAACAATAACTTTGGGGCTTAGGTAGGGAACGGTTTGCTCAGTGGGTGGTTTTGTTTTTCTACTCGTTCATCCTGGGTATTGTTGTAACGATCGCCTCTGATTTCGGAGAGAGGTTGATCACCGACTCTGCCGGGAAAGAGGCGCCCGTGGCTTCTTAAATTCTGTGTTGGCGACGAAAGAACCGTCTCGCCACGACACCAAATAAACGGAAAGGCTCTGTCCGAGCTTTCTGTTTTTTGCGATTGCTTTCACCCGCACCAAATGAGAGAGAGAGAACGTTGTAAAACCTACAGATAAATCCAATCACCTTTTTTAAAAAATGCAGATTTTTTTTTTAATTTATAAAAGGATAGCGGGAGGCGATAAGTAAGCAGAGAAGGGGACTATTAAGATTTGGTTGGGGGGAAAGCACCGCTGGATAAAGAAATTGGGGAAATAGTATACAGCGAGGAAAAAAGGAAGATGATTTATTCTCTGCCTAAGGGGGAGGAGAAGAGAGAAGAAAGGCGGGGAACTCCGTCTGGCTCTGTGTGTAGATGTTAAATCGGAGCTGCTCCCTCCTGCTGAGGATTTGTCATTTCATTTGTACCTCTTGAGGGAATCCGGTATCTCTAAGTTCCTTCCTTCCTTCCTTCCTTCCTTCCTTCCTTCCTTCCTTCCACCCTGGTGAGGCATGAGGCCGATTAGCCTGTTGAAGATCTTCTCCAGCATCTCTCAGCCTAAAACCAAACTTGTCATAGGAACAAGACTGCTGGAATCAAGCAAACCTAGACTTCCAGAAAAAAGAATGGTTTTGTCTTTTATTGTCCGTCCGTCCGTCCGTCCTCCCTCCCTCCGCTTGCTGTTGGTTTTTCGATTTTTTGGGGGGGGGGGCTTTTTGCAAATGGTTGTCTGTCCTCACCAGGACGTCCCCTGCCGAGGGTCTGAACAACCCTGCCCTGTCCTAAGTCATCCCCTGTTGGGAAAGGCCATCGTCTCCCATCCCAGAAGAGGCGGCGAGGC
Organism: Iguana delicatissima; assembly: GCA_948472985.1. Lineage (NCBI taxonomy): Eukaryota > Metazoa > Chordata > Lepidosauria > Squamata > Iguanidae > Iguana > Iguana delicatissima. Next base: position 803,018 of record CAOKZL010000056.1, read on the forward strand.
AAAGAACGGGACGCGGTAGAAACGGACTGGACGCAGTTGTTCCTAAATATCGATCACAAGAGTGGAAAAATCTGCCCTCTTTAAAAAATTGAGGCGTGGAGCAGGGTTAGGGAAGGCAGGAGAGGCTTATTTGAGGAAAATCCACGGGAGAGATGCGGGCTGGGATAAAAGACCTCCCCCAGGCCTGTACACAACTTCGTTCGTAAACATTCCGTCTGTCTCAAACTCCTGGAGCTAACGGCGGGACTTGTTTTCTTCCACGTTTTGCCCGTGTTTTGTTGACTTTGGCCACCTTGACCCTTTTTCTTTGAACTTTCCTTCCAAACAATCCTCGTGGATTCGTTTAGCTGGATCCCAGAGAGTTTCTTACGTACATATACGCACATGTGTGTGCAGGGAGGAGTGTACACTTATACACGCAACAGCCACAAGGCAAGTACATTTTCAGTGATTCAATTCCTCCTCCCTCCAAAACGGGATGTTCTTCCTATTGGTGTTTTTCTAAAGCAAAACCGAGGGAAACCCTTGCAAAAGCTGGAATAATTTCGCTTCCCTTGCAAAGGTTGGAATCTTTGCATCTCTCATCCCGGGTCGCAGATAACGTCTGGGATCTTGGAGAGTTTCTCCGAAATCTTCAGAAATGTAATGGGGAGAGGAAAATCCACATTCGCGCGCACACCCACAGCCACCATTTCATCCATAGAGCCTCCCTCTCTCTTTCTTCCCCCTTTTGCACACAATAAAAGTCAAATTAATTGATTCATACTATTAATTACGGCGCTTAGCGTGAAAAGAAACGTTTCCCTTCGATTAGGGCTCTATTGTGGGAACCTCTTGTTCAGTCAAGGTTGCCATCTGAGACGGGGAGGGGGCGGGAGGGAGGTGTGGGGGGTGGGCATGGGGCTGGGGCGCATGTGTGGGTGGGAGATGCCGTCCAGGCATAGAGTTGGGGGCTGCCTATTGTAAGTTGCCTTGTCCACATCGGAGCCACTCAGACTAGGGCGCAGGGCCCTCAGGAGATTTGGATCAGGCCTGCCCAGGGACACCGGGGCTCTCTTTTGAGTGGGGCACCCGTCCCCTAACGTGGGCCGAGCAATCATTGTGAATTTTACGTATTTGTTTGCCTGCAGGAAAAAAATAGAGTTAATAATAATAATAATAATAATAATAATAATAATAATACCTTCTTCCTCCTCTAAAGCAGTTAATAGGACTACCGTGAAGGCCGCACCAAAACAATAAATGAAATGTTATTAGATGGTTCAAGGCGTCAAATTAAGATATCCAAGAAAGGGAAAAATACAGAAGACTCTATTAAGAGAATGCAAAGATGGCTGTAAAGTAGGACAGCTTCTGATTAGTAATTTCTCAGCTACACAGGAGGCTTGGTGCTTTGGTGCCTGGCCATTTCAGGGGAGGGCTCAGCCCCCCAGGCCTGACCTCAAAGGGAGTTCGATCCCCCCGTGTTCCTGGGCTCCTGCCCGTGCCCTTGTCCCTGAACGGGAGTGGCCACGTCTCTTCCTAGACCTCCCAGTTTTTTCCATCCTAGTCTGATATTTCTAGAGGAAAACCCACACCGTTTATTCTAAAAGGCTTCCCCCTTCTTCTCTAAAAATAAAAGCGACGTGGGGGAAAAAAGTCCCTGAATCCAAAAATATGGGGAAGGGGAAGGAGGGAAGGGGGGAAGGTTTGGGCGGGGAGGAGGGGCAGAAGGAAGAAGGGAGGGGGAACGGCAAAGGAAAGGAGTCGTCAGAAAAAGATGGAGCTCAGCTATGGCCCAATCTCTCTGACAGTTCTTGCGTGTTAAGTAAATCCTGTTTTAAGCCTAATTGAAGTTTGCTCTTAAAACCCACAAGTCTTCAATCATCAGCGCTAAGCTTAGCTAGGTTGTCGTGGGGGGAGAGGGGGAAAGCCTTTTATAATAATAAGCAAACTTTCGCAGGGGGGATGCAGAAAAGCTCCTCTTGTAAGAGAGTTCCAGACTTCTGCTCTACTCCCGGCGAAGGGGAGAGATATAGATAGAGGGGGAGGGACGGAGGAGGGAGGGAAGTGGGGAGGGAGGCTGAAGGAGAGACCCTCACCTTAGGGGAAGTAAAAGTAGACTCGCGTGGACGAAAAAAGGGACGAGATTGCGTGTGTGTTTGCGCGCGCGAGTCACACACACACACACACACACACACACCACACATAAGGCGACAAGAAAACTGTACAGTCTAGATCGATATGGAGTCAGATAGAGACATAACTAGCATCAAAGAGGTGGCGGCGGGGGGGCGGATGAGAGAGAAGCTGGAACAACTTATGATGGAAGAGAGGAAATTAATTACAACTCACTTTGGTTCTAATATGACCAAGCGAGTGTCTGACCGGGAAGCGGGTTAAAAATGAATCCGGAGACTATATGGGATTGGAAAGAAACCGGGCGGCGGGCGTGAGGTGAGGGGAGGAAATTGCGAGGCTGGGCTAAGACCCTTCTCTCTGTAATCGTTTTAAGGAGAAGGGAGGCAGTGAAGGCGTCCTCTTCCCTCGCCTTAAACCCTCTTACTTTCGCTAATTGGTTATATTAATCGCAGGCCTGACCTGTACTGTTAGGTGGTCATTGTGCTTTGTTCTCATAAAAAATGAGGGTGTGCGTTGTGTTGTGGTTCTCTCCCCACCCCCAAGACTAAAAGTAAATCAGGGAAGACAAAGAGATACTGTACAAATCTTTATTATATATGTATCCACGGATGGAGATCGACATTAGAAATGTGGAAAAGAGCGAAATCAACGAAAGAGCCGAGGCTGGTAATGGAAGATGAAACAATTTCGTTTCTATAACGAAATTGACCAGGCGTTGGAATATTGAAGAGGTCGAGGAATCGTTTATTCTTGGCCTCTTCTTGACCGTTTCTTTCTTTTCTTTTCCTTTTCTTTTTTTTCGGAACTATCTTTCCAGAGATGGGGGAAGGAGGAGGAATCCTTACGAAGGGCATCCACGACCCGATCCTTTCATCCTCACTCCTGAGCCATCCAATGTCATTCTCACGGTCGCCGAAATGACAAGAGATACAACCGGCTTGAGCTCCAACGCGAGCTAGTTAAACGCACACACACACCGCCACTCTTTCACTCTAAACCCAAGGAGGCTTACATTACCATTAAAGCGACAACTTCGAAATAAATGGCCATAAATCGCGTATGCAAAGATCAAGATGCTACCCCGCCACATAAAAGACAGAGAGCAAGCGAGCGGCAGAAAGAGAGAGGTAAGGGTGGGTGGTTTGGACAAGGAAACAAACAAACAAACACGAAATTAGTTTCGTCATGTTTCCAAAACGGATCTTATTTGTCCTGGAAATGTACAAACATCCATTCTGTAAAAGGCAACACGTTTAATTAACGATGAGAGAGCAGTTAGGGGCAGAAAGCTAGTAAAATTGTGTGATAAATTTATGGCATTGTTAGCGTGCTTTTAATTATGGCTATTATGTTAATTATTTCACATTAGCATGGAGTTATCAGCGGCACGTCAGATTTAATCAAAACGAGTCTTTCTCTCGAAAATTGTTCTTTTTATCCGCCGTCAGGAAAAGAAAAGAGGAGGGGGGAGAGAGGCGAGAGCGGGCAGTGGGGCGGGAAAGGTGGGGAGAGATATTGAGAGAGAGAGAGAGAGAGAGAGAGAGAGGACGCTGGAGAATCGCAGGCCGGAGCTGTCTTGATAGCAAAATAAATGACTTCCCCATTGAAAAAGGCGCCTTGGACGTGATCCTGCCTCGACTTCTGTTTCTGCAAGCTGATCCCCTCCAGGCAGGAGACTCGGAAGGGGAGGTAGGGAAAGAGCATGGGTATTATTATTATTATTATTACTACTACTACTACTACTACTGTATTATGGAATTCCCCATTTTCTCGTGCGCACTCACACACGCCCCGTCCTCCCCCGTTCGGAGAAGGCGTTTTATCATCTTGGATCTCTCTGTCAAACATTATGTTCCTACTCGTTTTTACATGTCCCGTTTTACAAACCCCTCCTTTCAAGGCTCGGAAAATATATATATAAAGCCCTGAACCTGCCCCTCGTGTTGATCCCGCCCCTAATCTAGTGGGGAGAGGACTGGTCCCTTGACTCCCCTGAGTCAGACCCAGGTTGAAACGTGTTTTCCCTCAGCCACAAGATTCACCGTGGACGCGGGCCTTGGCCAGATCTCTCATCTTCCCCCTCTGTCTCTCAGGTGGCAAAAACGGGACTGGAAAGTGTGTGGTAGGTACCTCGTTAGAAACGCCAAGAAGTCTGCGAGGTCCCCGGCGTCGCTGGTGTTAGGAAGCAACCAAGGGAGAGCTCCTTAGCGTGTCTCTTCCTGAGAAGTAAACCCAACTCACCTCTTCTTAGGTACTTTCTTCTTAGAATGTATTTGCAAGGATTGTGGTCCCACAGCTTAAACGCCGGGAAAGGTTGCCCTGGGAGTAAGTCTTACTAAGGCTATTTCCGCACTAGACTGTTATAGTGCTATGATTCCATTTTCAACATCCTATGGAATCCTGGGGTTTGTCTTGAGGCCCCTCCCTAAACTGCAAACCCCAGGATTCCATAGGATATTGAAAGTGGAATAATAGCAGTATAACTGTCTAGTGTGGAAATGGCCAAAGTCTAACGAGACTCTCTCCCGGAGATAAGCGTGGATAGGATTGTGGCCGAGGAGAAGGAACAAAGAATTAGGGAGTCCTGGGTTCCGCTAGCGTTGTTGCGGGGATCTCATTAGGGAAACCATTAATCCCTGGAGCTTCAGTGCACCCGTTCCCTGTTTGCAGCAGGGACAGTCCTACTTTTCAGGACTGTTGTTAGCAATAAACAAAACAATGTTTCCAACACCAAAATGGTATATTAATATTACAGCATTAGTACCAGTAGTAGTACTGTACAGCGGTGGTACCAGAGATGGCAATCGTTAGTGTTTTGGACTACTCGAAAGTCATGTTGGCTAGGGATTCTGGGAGTCCCCAAAAGTAACTTCTCCAGCCTCATAGAGTAGTCATGATGGAAGCGTTTAAACTGCTATTCCTACACGCTTAAAATAAGTTTGAAACTGTTTTTAACCGTGTATTTTTAAAATAGAATAACTGTTTAATTGTTTTTTAAAACTTTTGTAAAATAAGATCTTATTTGAATTTTTGGTCTTACATCATTGTAAACCGCTTTAAGTCCCATGCCAGAAGAAAAGGTGCGGTATAAACTAAACAAACGAAAAATACAATCTAAACCTAAGAACAGATTAGAGTGTAGCTGGATGGGGTGGGGTGGGATAGAGGATGTACAGAGTTGGACGTAAACCCGTCCTGGCTGGAAACCGGGGCTTAAAGCGCAGAGGCTTCAAAATGAGGCTGTAAATTCCTGTTTGACTTTACTAGTTCAGATGGAAGTTGAGGGGCTGGTCCATACTAAAAAAACGAATAAGTGAAAGAACGAAGCAGGCGATCCACATGTCAGGAAACAGGTTGCCAGTTTACAACCTGCTATAAGTCTATAAACAGCTTTTCAGTTTATTTGTGGGATTTAATGTCCCGTTTTGCTCCCTCAAATTGAAACCCAATTGACACCATCCCATTCCAGAGCAATTTACAAAAATAATTAAAACGTAAATGAAATATGTATACCCACACTGAAAAACAACTCCAAAATGTCAGCCGAGTTTCAGTTGCATTTAGAACCGCCGGGGGAAGTAATAAAATGTTCTCGTCTGACTGGCAACGAAAGGGTGAGAAAGATGACACAAGTGAGCGCCACCGCAAAGAAGGCCCTTGTCTTGCCCTGAAGTGTCCCTTTTCTACTGCTGCTGCTGGTGGGGGGAATGTTCACCCCATTTTCTTTTCTTTTAATGGAGGAATATTCAGTCTCGGGAGTGCAGTCTGCAAAGTAAGGTAACATGGCCAGAAACAGGTCAGTAAGAACTAATCCTTCTAGTCCACACCAATTAATTCCTTCGTGGCTTTATCCACTCCATTATGCTTGCAGACTTTGTGTTCGTAATCCTTCCCATATTTACTCAAAGGAGAGTTCTACTGAGCTCAGTGCAGTTTACTTTCTAGTTTACTTTACTTACATTGGTACAGAATTGCAGCCTACAGCAATAAACATCGAGAAATTGCTTCTTATGACGTTGTTGACTTTCAAAGAATCTGTCTGTCACCACCTCTTCCTTTTCCAGGCGTCGCCCTTCGCTTTGGCGTCCCACTCTTCAACTTAGGTATTCTAAATATAAGGTAAGGCTGATTCCGGGCCACCATCCCTATCCGTTCTAACAGACGTGTCTCCTTCAGGACTTTTGCAGAGCAATCACATGCAGGATCAGTGGGACTTACTCTCAGGAAAAGCGTGCGTAGGACTGCAGCCTGAATTAAGCCAGCAGTGCTATACACCTAACACAACGAGGAGAAGTCCCATTCGACCCTGAGATGCTTCTGAGTACATGCGAATAGCATCGCAATGTAAAGTTTTCCTCCTTCCAATTGCCCAGACCTTTCCCAGACAAAATAGTCACTGGGCGGGTAGAGAGTGCTTCCATATCAGTGGGGATGTGGATCCGCTTTGAGTTTTAGTCTGAACCTCCTAAGGGGCTGAAGCGTAGCTCCAGCACTTTGGAGAGCTCCTTCAAAGTACCGAGCTTCGGGCTAGTTGAGGCCAGGCTTGTCTCTCTCCCCTCCCCAAGTTCCTACCTGTCCTTTCCAGCCCTAAACCAATTTCTGGGAGCATCTTCAGCCCAGTTTATGCCTGTGTGGGTGATCTGGTCTGCCCCTCTTCTTTCTCTTTAGCGCTTCGGAGAACCTGTTTTCACTTCGGTTAAGGATTAGGGCAGCGGTTGTGTATATTTGGAGCGACCCTAGATGCTCTCATTTAAATTTAGAGTGATTGATTGGTTGGTTGGTTGGTTGGTTATCTAGACCAGTGGTTCTCAACCTGTGGGTCCCCAGATGTTCGTGGACTTCAACTCCCAGAAGCCCTGAGCACTGACCATAGTGGCTGGGGCTTCTGGGAGCTGAAGTCCACGAACATCTGGGGACCCACAGGTTGAGAACCACTGATCTAGACTAACATCCAGAACTTGAACCCTTTGGCTTGTAAAAGCTGACTGGGAGATTTCAATGGCAATCGTTTCCGTGGAAGGACGCGATTTCTCAGGATCTCAAACTTGCTCAGCTTGTATCAACATTACAACGAAGGTTTCGAGAGTTCGGCTTCAGGGCAGCAGCGGGCAGACTCAAGCTCGTGGGACCGATGCTCTTTTGCCTTACAACTCAAAGAGACTGCGAGCTAATCTGTTTTAGCAGAGCTGGGGAAAAGAAATTTCTAGCAATACCTTTCCTGAGCTGCAGTCCGTTTAATCAGTTTCAGACCTGCTACTTGATTCCTCCGTGTGTTTAAAATGCTGTTTTGTTCCTTAACTAGATCCCAGAGAGCCACCTACCGAAGCTTGCTGAAAAAAAGGACCTGCGCTTGGAATGGAAGAATTCTGAACGGTTGTCTCGCAGTCCCTTCCACAGGCACACGTCTACTTGTAGTAATGTTAGGTATTCGTCACTTCATCTGTGTAATTAAGGGCAGGAGGTGGAGGAAGGCAGGTCGTATACTGTGGTTTGGTTTATAGGGAATCCCAAATCCTTGCAGATCTACTGAAAATCACTCACATCTACCAGAAGATCCACTTCTGTTTGATTAATTTTTTTTAAAAAAAGTTCTGAATAGTTGGGATTTATTTCCCTACCCTTGCAATGAGTTCTAATCAAAATTTGTAACTCTGTCTGTAGACTGTGCTTCTTTTAAAAGTTCTGTACGTTATACATATGAGAGGATAAGAATAAAGCAGCAGAGGGATTAAATACAATATTAAAGGGTGGTTAAAAGGTAGATATTTTTCTCCACATTCTTCTGTTCATGAGTGATATGGATGCTGTTTGCAAATGTGAATCGGAAGAGTAAGGATGGTGTGTTATTTCGCAGCAGTAAAGCGAGTTATTTCGCAGCAGTTAAACCAATTCCAAATTTTGGGGAGATTCGGGATCTGTCCTGCTAGTTGCTCGCCCAAGAAGCAGCCTAATTGCTCTCAATGCAGAAGACATGAATAGATTACCGGTCAACTTTACTCTGTCCCCTCCCCATAAGGTAAATCCAGTTCCTGCTGGCTGCATGATTACAGTATCAGCTCATGAGATATATAACTATTCCCCCTAAGCACCGGGTGGAAAGGGACTTGGACTTCTCTAGAAAGCGCAAAAAGCATAAAAACGCAGGGTGCTTCCACGATCCTATTGGAACAAACAGGCGAGGAAGGAAGGATCCGTTCCCTATAAACAAAACAAACTACACACATGCACAGATTCACTCTTATTCCGCTTTCCTTTTGTCCTGAGCATCCGCTCAAGTTATCGGATGGATTTACAGTAAGAATAGCTGCCCATCTCCTCTTCCTTCTCACCACCCTCACACAGGGCTATTTTCTCTCTGCTCCCCGCCGGGTGGATTGCCTCTGAAGCGGATCTGTCCGCAAGTAACCGGGCGATCCTCTCCAAGGCGACCTTGTATCGACTTCCAGGGGATTTAGGGTGTCGGGAAACTGCGGCTCATTTCCGAATAGAAAGCGGAATCCCGTTTCCTAACCAAACAGAACCACCTTTGATGGAGGACCCGAATATTCTTGGAAGAGGCTTGGGGATTCCCAAGGAAACGGGCAGAATCCATCTAACGTGATTCTACCCTCCTTTGCAGCTGCGCACTCACAATTTGGCCTTGTTTAGAAGGGGGGGATTCCAGAGGTGCTCGTGTTAACATCGCCCCTGCGCTTCCCTACACTTAAGCACTCTATTTTGTTTACAATGTTATAGAATGTACGCCTGTCCGTTTTATTTAAGCATGTGGGATCAACATACAGGGAGCTTTCAAGCTGTGTGACCTTCGTTTTAGTTCGATTCGAATTCAAAATGGTTTGAACAGCAGCAGACGAACTTTGGAACAATTTCCGCACTACACCCTTCTAGCGCTATTATTCCACTTTCAGCATCCTATGGAATCCTGGGGTTTGCAGTTTAGGGAGGGGCCGGCTGGACGGCAAACCCTAAACTGCAAACCCCAGAATTCCATAGGATGTTGAAAGTGGAATAATCGCACTATAAGAGTGTAGTGCGGAAATGGCGAAAGTTTGGGATTCTTCACTCTCTACTCTGTTTTCCTCATTTGTTCAACATGCACTTTAAATATATGCAGGACTCACATGTTTCCTCCTGAGTCTTTCTGTGAGAATCTGCTCCATAGAATATCTTTACTACTCTCGGTTGTCTGCCTTTAATGTCCTGTCCATCTTGTACCACTCAGCACTAGAAAACCCAGCATATGGAAACAATCTTGGAGTTTCTGTCACCCCTACCCTCATTTAGTGCTTGGTTATGGGTCATTTTGGGGAATTCTAAGAGGTGTTCCAGATTAGGCGTGAGGAACTAGGAATAAAAATTATTCTAAATCAATCTAATATTAAATCTATGACGGGGTGGACGGCCCCTTTTCCCTGTTTTCCCACCCTCTGACTTCAAGGAGAGTGAGAAGACCTGAACTGTGAACTTAAAACATCTACTGTATTTTCATATCTCAATACCCAGCTCTCGCTCTTCCTGACGCTAAAAGGGAAGAGTTTAGCTAGATTTCACACCCGTTCCTCTGAACTAATACTCGCAATACAAATAAACGTCAAGAGGGAATTTTTAAAAAGGGAAACGCGACGATGTCTCTCTTTTCCACCCCTCCTCGTGTGGAATTATGGATTAGACAGTCATGTGTAATCGTTCCCGTTCTGTTAAGGAATTTGACACTGCGATACTTTACAACAAAACCATGTTGATTTTGGGTTTATTCACTGGTTCTTCTGCTGGGGGAGGGCTGTGCTTTTACTTCAGTTCTGCTGCCCACAGTAAGAGGACTAAAGAGAAGTGGATTGGAGAGGGAGAATCGCCTTTTTGGTTACCTACAAGAAACCCGGAATTTGCGGGCTCTCCCTAGGGTCTCGGACGTGAAAACTGGAGAGAACTCCTGTATCTTCAATGCTTGGATATATTTTTTTTAAAAAAGGGTCTAAATACCCTAAAGGCAGCGGATTCTGTCTGATCTTGGAAGCTGAGCAAGGTCAGCCTTGGTTAGTACTTGGATGTGAGGTGCTATAGGCTGCTTCTGGGAGGAAGGAACTGGCAGAACCACCAGCGAGTATTCCTTGCCTCAGAAAACCCTATGAGATTCAAGGGTAAGTCAACATGCGAGGTAAAGGCACCCGTAGAGACACACACGGAAAAGGGAATTTCAGCGGGTGTTTCTTGTTACCTGGCTGAGTCGCAATTGATTGTGACAATCAACTGTGACGCAGCCAGGTAACAAGCAACACCTGCTGAAGTTTCCTCTTCTACACAACCCTTTAAAGGGGACAGGAGTCCTCTCTAGATCTTACTCTGGGAACTCCGGCATTTCCGCACTAGACTGTTATAGCGCTGTCATCCCACTTTCAGCATCCTATGGAACCGTGGGGTTTGCAGTTTAGCGAGGGACCGACAAACCCCAGGATTCCACAGGATGTTGAAAGCGGAATGATAGCGCTATAACAGTTAGTGCGGAAATGACCTTAAAGGGCTTTAAAGCGGTTGGGAGGCAGAATGAACCGGGGTAGAGGAGGCACCTGCTTGCCGGGACGAGGAACTGTTTCTTTTCTCGGAGGCCAAATGCTCCCCCGGCAACACTTTTGCTAGAAAGCCCTCCGGAGACCACCAGGTTCCAGGGGGCATCTGAAGCCACCCTCCGCTTCGACAGGAAGAGAGCCGGCGGAGGCTTTCTTCTCCTCGCTTCTCGCCCGATAGGCCGGATCGAGAAAGGAAGCGAAGACGCACCTCCCAAAGCCCCTCACTCCGGAACAAGCCCCTCAGAGGGGAGAGGAGGGCGCCGGGTGCTACTGCCGGCCCGCCTTTGTCTCTCACCCCCTCCCTTTCTTGCCCTCATCCCCTTCCCTCGTCAGAGCGTTGGCCCGGACGAGGGCGCGCCAGCTGACGGGCACTGAAGGGGGTGCCTCTCGCGGGCATCTGAGAAGCAGGGGCAGCTTCGGTCTCGCACATAAATATTACGGGAGGGTGTGGGGGAGGCCGCGGCCTGCCTGGTAGACCGGGGGGAGGGGAGAGTCATTAAAATAGGGGGGAAGAGACCGCCCTGAGTCGCTGACGACCCCTCAGGAGCGCGCAACGCTTTCGTGGGTCGCCCCGAGGGGCTCAGCCTTCTGGCCTCTGAGGGGGGCGCCGGGCCCTCGACCTGGGAAGCGCAGAGCAGGGAGCCCACTCCTCCGCCCAGTACCTCGAAGCAGCGGGTGGTCGTGTCCCAGGAAACTGGGATGGTTCAAGAGGGTGCCCTCCACCGGCCTAGGGGCCAAACTAGGAAGGTTCATGACTCCCTAAAATGGGTATTAGATGACTTCTGCTTTCCACTCTTCCATCCCTCCATCCATCCCTCCATCCCTCCATCCTTCTGTCTTCCAGGTACTGATGACTTTGCAGGGGCAACTTGTGGCTCTCTAAATATTGTCAGGCAACAACTCCCAGCAGTTTTAACCAGCATAGCTTACCATGAGGAATGCTGGGAGCTGCCATGCCACAACATCTGGAGGGTCTCAGATTGCCTTTCTTGTTGTGTGCCATCAAGTCATTTCCGACTTAGGGCAACTCTAAGGCGAACCTATCACTGGATTTTGTGGGACTGTGCTCAAGGTCACCCAGTGGGTTTCTGTGACTGAGCAGGGAATCAAACCCTGGTATTTACTTGCTGGTGTAAGAAAAGATGTCACAACCTAAAGCAGGGGGACGGTTTAAAACCAGTAGTCAGCAAGATATAGGCATCTACAGGGGTGTTTGTGCCAGTTAGGGTCTCACCATTTAATGATTTCTTCAGGATCAACAGATGAAACCAGGTAGTGATGAAGATGAGGACTAATCACCCAACGGTTTTCCTTGCCACAACCATTATCTACTATCTGAGCAGCAACTGGCCAGCACAGTCACTGGTGCCTTCAAGACCTGGAGGGAAGAGGCAAATGAGGAAACTGGATCAGGACCAAAAAGAAGCTGAACCAGAGGCTGACAAAATCAGGGCTGGAAGACAATGAGCTTTCAAGAAGAAGTCAACCTGCCTATCTTACATTAAGTGCCTGAACTGAGAGCACATTGTGTCTGGCCCTTCCCAGAAACCTGGCATCAAGCTTGTTTAGATTGTTTTCCATGTGACATGTTCTGACCGTCCTTAGAGAAACTATAGTATCACTGGTCCATTCTTTGTGAGGTTCTGTAAAATCTCCAGGAAGTTTTACAGATTTTTTCAAAATTAACATGTCAATGCAAGAGCACATTGTGAAGTCAATGATAAACCTTTTTGCAAAGAAATGTAATTAGAAGAAAAATAACAGATGAAGATTTGTAAAATTGCACCTGGGAAGGAAGGAAGGTTGGGTTCTCTAACAAAAGCAAAGTTGCAAGGGTTATACAAAGGCACTTCTGAGTAGCAGTTTTAATTTCAGTCTCCTTCATAGTGATTCCCAAGGTAGAATTTGCTTTGTTTTTATGATAGACACACAGTGGGCCAATGTTTCTTATTGATCTATTCACTATAGAGGCTCAAATCCTTTTTTGTTAGTCATTGACAACTGAAAGCTCATCAGATTCATGAAAATTTAACTCCACCCATGTACACTGACCATTGGATCTTTCTAGGGAGATAAGAATATAAAAGGTTTCTGGTTCCACATGAACATTGCTTCTTTGATTATGACTCCTGGTTTGTTCTCCAGTGTTCTCTCCTCAGCATCTCTTGATCTTGACTATTCAGCAACCTAGAGACCTGGTTCACAACTCCTGGCTCACCCTGGATAACTGCTTATGGCCCAGCTCTAACAGACAGAGTATGTGAGTCCATTAGGTTACTGTGGTGTGATTTCTTGTTGACGGGCTAAGAGATTCTCCTCTTCTTCACCATACGTCATTTATTTATTATTTATTTATTACTTGGGAGAAGAAGTGAAGAACAAGTGGCATACTCTGTATATGTTTAAACCAGCTTTTCTGAACTCAGCACCCTCTTGAAGTGTTGGACAACAACAACTTCTATCACTCTCAGCCACCTTGGCAGCCAGGGACTGTGGGAATTGTTCGCTACATGAGGCATACTTCCAGACAAAGGACCACCTAGCAGTAAACTGAGAGCCAGCTTTGTGTTGTGGTTTGAATGTTGGCTTAAGACTCTGGGAGACTAGAGTTTAAATCCCCGCTCAGCCACTGAAACTCACTGGGTGACCCTGGGCAAGACATGCTCTCTCAGCCTCAGAGGAAGGCAATGACAAACCTCTTGTGAACCAATCCTGCCAAGAAGACCCCATGATAGGGTTGGAATAAGTTGGAAATGACTTGAAGGTATACTACAAGCAGCAGACTAACTCCTGATAGCAAAGGTATTCATTTTAGGTGTGTACTTCCAACCCCACTCCCAAAGTCTGGACAAGTTACTCTTGGAGACTACAGCTCCTACATGTTCTCACCAGCATAGCATGTTGCCATGTTTGCTGGGAAATTTTGGAAGCTATAGTGCAAAAAGTATCTTTTCCAGCCTCCAGAGCTCTGCTGACACAATACTGTGCTTCTTTCACCTCATAACCAGATGTTTTAACACATTTGTAGGCCAACAGCGCCAGTTGGATTCCTCTACTTGCACCTCCCCCCGTCACTGCAACGGTGCTAAGGTCATAGTGGAGGGAAGAACTAGCTCATGGTGTAACTGGATCACTACAAATCTCCACAAAATTCATATCTGCATTCTGCATATCAATTTGCAGGACTGACAAAAACTCATGAAAAATTAATCAACCCAGTTTGAAAAGATTTGGTGTTTAATGCAAAGAGATGAAAAAGTTAGCCACAAAGCACAGAGACAAATAATTTGCTGTAATCTATTTGCTCTCTTTTAACTGAAATCCTGGTATGTGACCACTCATTCACATATAAAGCAGGGAGAAATCATTCGATGTTAGAGTGAACAACTCAAGACTTCCATCTTGTATACTCACCTGGGAATAAGTCCCATCCAAAAAAAGGTTTGGAGGAATCTGCAAATGAGTATGCTGTTACCACCAAGTTATACAGCTGTTCCACAAATTTTGCTAAGGGTTCTTGAGAGCAGTTATTTCATGCTGCACAACAGCTTTAACAAAAGCAGCTTGGTCCACAGAAACTGGAAATCAGATGGCAAAACTGTTCGTGGATTGTACAACTTCCACCACTTGATGGTGGTGGGTTCCACATTGTTAAACACCACCATTGCCAGAATAAATATCATTATGCAGAGAAATCTTGCAAGTCAGAAAGAAGGCTAGTTGTTAGAACCCCTCATCTATTTCCAGTTTTCTGTGTCTAGAGTATTTATTATATATCATGGATACATCTATGGGCTCTATCCGATTACAGCAGATCCATTGAATCAATGGGAACTCAGGAAATCAACACCTATATAAATCCCATTGATTCAGTGGGTTTGCTCTAATTAGATATCTTCATGCATTCTTATGTTCAATGGCACATGCAGTCTGAAGTGGTTCAAACAAGGACAAGTTTGATCTTTCTTGAAGACTGCTTATTGTCACTCTGGACTCAGATGTGGCCATGGTGAATGAGTTATAGCGGAAAAGATTCATCATGACCATGGATGACAATTTACCTCACGCTGCTTTGTGGAGTATCAGCATTGGTTTCTTAAAACACTGGATTCACATCAAAGTAGGTCAAATTGGTAGCTAGTATGGAAGGCATCAGCAATATTTTTATACTAGATTCTCACCCAAGAAAGTCAAATGAATTACAGATAGGGAATTGGTGTCTCCAAGAAGATGAAGAGGTGATGAGAATTATTGGAGAAACTTTTCCTCAAAGAAAACATTGTATATAATTAAGATTAATACTGGGATGGGACACTTGGGACCTTCTAGATGTTGTTGGATTGCACCTCTAATGAACCATAGTGAGCACAGCCAAGAATGAGGGAGAGTGGGAATGACACTCCACAACATTATCTAGATTGTCACATGTTCTCTATCTCTGTTTTAATGACAATCCAACTTAGCCTGCAATCCTATGCACATCTAACTCAAAGTAAGTCCTATCAAACTCATGTCTTCTGTGCAGAGATGCATAGGATTGCACTGTCTGAGGCCATTTCTGCACTAGACTGTTATAGCACTATTATTCCACTTTCAACATCCTATGGAATCCTGGGGTTTGCAGTTTAGGGAGGGGCATTTACAATTCTCTTTGGCCTCAGGAAACTACAAACCCAAGAATTCCATAGGATGTTGAAAGTTGAATAATAGTGCTTAACAGTCTAATGCGGAAATGGCCTGAGATGCAGCAGTGAATGAAAATCTAAGGATGATCATATATGTCTTGAGGTGAATACTGGACACTTCAGCTTTGGAATGAATAAAGTAAAAGTTAAATTTGGCAGACATGGAAGCCCCACCGCCCTTTAATGATGAAACTGACAGAAGGATTTTACCAAGAGTATGCATATATGGCATCTGTGTCTGCTAGGCCCCCAAAGCAGCTGTGGCTGGTGGTTTGCATGTCTGTGGGGTGGCAAATCCACTTTGGTTATTTTTTTTTTAACTTCAAAGGAACAGTCCAAAGTGTTGACTCTCCAAAATAGGATCAGCACCTTGGATAGTTTTTTTAACTGTCAGACTGAAACTCAGAATGGACAATGGAGACCCCGGCAGTCAGGGCTCACCAGTTTTTCCAAAGCCACTGCTTTTCAGAATATAGTTTACTATTTTTGGAACAGTCTACATTGCTCCTTTTAGAAAGATACATGCTTAAAAAAAATATTCTGGTGTCTGAGTATGATCATAATCCCAGTAATATTTACTTGGCTTTTAAGTGTAGGACACAACTTAGTCATACTGTGTGGCATGTATACATTTCAGATACAGTCATCCCTCCACACTTGCTAGGGTTAGAGGCTTAGGACCCCCATGAAAGTGAAAAAAACATGAATACCTCTAGACCATCCCAAACCATTTTTATCCCACAAAAAGGTAGGATCACCATATTCAACCCACCACGGATTCCTTTGAGGCATCAGGGTTCCTTCAAAAGGCTTGAGTGGGTGGCTGGTGGGGTTTACTGCCACCTCCATTGCTGTCCCACCTCATTTTTAACAGGGGTTTACAAGCCTCATTCGCAGTTTCTCAGTCTCATGAGGCTTACAGTCCCTGTTAAAAATGGCATTGGGCAGCAGCAGGGCTGACAGCAAATAATCCATGGATAATCAAATCCACAAAAGTGAAACCTGCAAACGTGGAGGGCTGACTGTACGCAAACTTCACATATGAAACCCAAGTAATTCTTAATGCAACTTTGTATGGTATGCGTGGGCACTGTAAGGTTGACAGAATAGTTGCTTACCTGCTGAATCTGTGACATTTGAACTATTGTTTTCTCTGAAGACAATTCATATTGCAACAATTGGCACCACATGCTCCCATTGTCTAACATTAGGAGACAACCACCTATATGTTGAAACTTCACGTTGCAGTAAAGGGATAACTACTCATTTGGGAGGAGAGTATATTTTGCAGATGGGGAGAGTAGTGTGCAGGTAGAAGACTTTGCAATCACTAGCATTTCCTGTTTTAGCACAGAAAAGAAGTGGGGAAAATCTGGTAATTAGTGACAGAAAAGATTTCTACCCAGCAGTTAGGAAAAACTGCAGTCAGAATAGACAGTACTGTTTTGGACAAATCATGGTCTACAACCACCTCAGGGACCAGATGGTGTGTTTGTATATGTATGCACAAAGCTGTGGTTCTGCTGGAGGACAGAGCACGGTGAGCCAAATAGTCTGCCGTATGCCTCTCCAGCTGCAATTGCTTTTTAATTCAATCGTGTTTCAATCCCATAATTTGTTTAATTGAATTTTAACACTGTAAGTTTGTTTTTATCTGAGCCTGTGTTTTTTGTTGTTGTTGTTAAAATCTGATTTTAATCTTGTTGCCTTAAGTCCCAGTTTTCAGAGAATGGCAGGATATACATCAAATAGCATAGAATAAGAATAGAACGGAATAAACAGTTACCTCCCATGTGGTGGAGAAAGCCACCTTCTTCCATCAGCAACAAGATTTAATGGCCAGTCTACCATATGGAACTGGGAGGAGGGAGGTAATCTTGTCCTTTGCCCGAGGCAGCAAAGAGTTCTGGCACAGCCTTGATCCTGACCTGGTAGGGCAGCAGTGGTGAATGGTAGTTTTCATTTTGATAGAGTGATGAACCTGCTCTGGATTTTAGTCCAAAATTTTAAGTAAGCTATTTAAGGTGCTAAATTTAATTGGAGAAATAGAGTCCAGAGAGAGCCAGCATGGTCCAATGGTTTGAGAATTGGATTGCAACCCTGGAGACTAGGGTTTGATATCCTGCTCAGTCATGGAAACTCACTGGGTCACACACTCTAAACTCCCAGAAAAATCCTGTGATAGGTTCACCTTAGGGTCGCTGTTAGTCAGAAACAACTTGAAGGTACAGAACAGCAACAACAACAGAGTCACACATCTTAGATGTCTACTTTAAAGTTCAGGCTAATATTCTAAGTGGGCACACTACCCTACTGAGATGGAAATGAACAGTCATCACAGATTCCTATGTACACAGAAATATGTGGGGCTCAACATCAATGTCTTTTTCTCAATTAAATGCGACTTTATGATATTCATGTATACGTACATGCATGAAGGGGGATTTATACCAGAAAAGAGGGCAAGAAGGTAGGGGTACCAACACCTTTATTCCCTCACTGAAAAGTTTATGGCAACAGATAGGCTTGAGCACTGACACAGATATTATCTTTGGTGCTCAGTTCCCGTGATAAGGTTTGAAGATTGGTTTTAGCTGGCTTTAATGTCTTTCTCTTTCCCCACCCTGTGTTCACTGGCCTTTCTTTCACAGTCCTGTGGGAGTGGCAGGACAAAGTTCCAGTTTTGCCCTTTCACATGTTCCCTTGTTTCCATGGGAGTCAATGGAAGCTTTGTGTGCAATTTTCCAAATATATTTTTCAGTAGCCATGCCACATGGACAACATCCTTGCTTTCTTTTATTATCCGGAACAGAAGATGGGTTGAAAAGCTAAGTCCATAAATAGAAAGATTCTGAACATACAAACACACAAGAAAAGGACACACAATACTGTCAATATTAATTCACTCTGGGTAAAAAAATTCCATACATATAATTTCAGCTCTAGGGCTATCTTATAAACCCTCCTAACAAAGCCTTGGACAAAGATGTGGTCTGGGCTAAAGCACGTAGACTCAGAACTCCCCTCTCCCATATAATGTGAACTTCTTTCAAAGGAAGTAGGTTTAAAACAGCCACTTTTAGTGTCTACTTTAGTACCCAGTCTGGAGAAAGTCAGTTGCACTTAAAGTCCTACAGAAATTTAGGTCACAACAACCCTGTAAGGTTGCTCAGTGATTTGCCCACAGACACATTTGTTTCAGTCTCATGAACAGTCATATTGATGGGATTGCCTCCCTTGAAAGTGAGTACTGAATTGCAGTCTTAGTGAACTTCCTAGCTGAACATGGATACCTATGTTGCCAAACTTTGCTTTTTCCACATTATGCCCTCCTTGCAGATCATGTGTTATATCCAGAATATGTCCAGGCTTAGGATTATATGACCATCAAATGCAAAGGGAATTCAACAGCTGCGGAGGAACCACTAATGGTTCTAGGTTTGGCACAAGATATTTTACTTCCTGAAGGAAAGTATAAGATAGTGTCTTCTCCCATTCCATGTACTGGTTCTGGAATCTATCTTCCAACACAGATTTTAGGACAATGTCTTCTACCCACACCTGTAGGTGGCAACCTAGGTTAAGGGGTACAGACCATGCTGTGTGAAACACACTTCTCTCCTCCAGAACTTTTTTTAAACCTCCCAACACCAGCTGCCTCATCTCACTTTGCTTAATGGTAGGGTGGGCCTTAGACAGAGAAGCTTTATAGTGCCCAGGAGCAATTGAAAGCATGTAGCAAATTAGAACCATCACAACCTCTTTGAATTAATGATTCAAAACCTTAACTGGGTGGGAAGTTTGCTGAAGTCATGTACATGGAGAGAGCTTATTCTTTTAAGGAGAATTTGCCCCCCCCCCGAATACAGTGCAATGTTGGGGGAGTCATGTTTACTGGCCTCGCAATGAAAGGAGGTCATAGCAACAGTATCAATGGAGAGTGCAGAGGGGATGAGACAGGGTGGTTAAAAGCTCCTGGCATCTTCCTCCTATCCCACTTTCATGAGACAAGAAGTGTGTGGGGAAGAGGCTGTTCTGAGGGTCTGGTCCTCACTTTAAGTCATGTGAGAGGGGTTGGATTCTTGAGTTGACTTTCAGTAATGGGCAGGCTGGGGAGCAATCCAGATTCTGGGTTATCCTTGGGGCTCAGGTGTTTTGTTGAGGAAAAGCTGGGGAGGAAGTCTGAAAGAGAAAATCTGCCCTACCTGCTCCCTCACTAGGTTGCTCCCCTGCCTTTTGCACATCTCAGGGGATAAGCAGGGTGATAGTTAAATAAAGTGGCCCATGTTTCATCCCAAGTTCTGTGGGTAGTCTTGTTAATTCAAAGGTTGGTCAGCAATTGGCATTGACCATTTCTGGATCACAGGGATGAAGGCTCAGCAGCTGAAGTGATCAAATGATCCTGTCGAGTCATTTTACTGCTTGAGTCAGAGTAGGAGATAGCCTTCCCACCCAATAAAGGTTCAGAGTACCCAAAGTCAGCTAAATTTAAAACTATTTTAATAACAAATTAGAAGCTTGTCAATTTCTTTGTTGCCCTCTTATAACATGAAGACCCTGCTGTCTGAGGCAGCTGCTTCATGCTATCTGATGGTAGTCTTGGCTCTGGATTTGTTGCATTACTTGATTTTGAGAGGAAAGAAGAGCAAGAGCTCTCTGTGACAGCTATAACTTGTAGAATCAAAGCACAGAGTGCTGTTCTAAATAATACTTTGAGGAAGGAGATATGACGGATCTTCATGCATTTTTCAAACTTTATTGAAAACAATTAAGAGATGGTAGTTCAAAACAGACCAACTGTTGTGTTATATCATGTTCCATAACTAGGAGGAGCACTGGAGTGATTCAGATTTGCAGTCCTGGTCTGATAAGAAAAGCATTTCTGTACTTAACATTGTGAAAATGCCCTCAAGCAGACATGTTCTGAATGAGTGGAGAGCCTGACGTTGTCATTTATCGGCTTATTGCTGTTTCCATTTTAATTTATCTTGGTTTGTGGCTTATTTTAGGTTTTAGTGACACTGCTTCATTGTCTGGTTCCTGCCTCTTGGTTGGGACTGGCTTCTTGCATATTAAACTGCAAACAATAACCTCGGTCAAATGGGTCCTTAGATATTTTAAGCTGGGATGAATGGCCATCCCAGAAACTGGGGAGACAGGTGCAAGACTAGACTAGGAAAGGATGGGTCTCTAGATGTCATTGGGCTGAAACTCCCATCATGCCATTGGCCTATATTGGCTTATATTGGCAAAGACTGGTGAAAAATCTCAGGATAGCCATTATTTTCCCCATCCCTTTGTATAGAAGCCTAAGACTTAGGACTCCATTTGGAATATTTCTCCTTGATATTAGAAGAATCAGACTATTGCAAACTAACTACATTTAATTTTTAAAAATTCTAGTTGGAACATGCTTCTTAGTAGACATCTACATCATGACAGATTTAAAAATTGCTCACTACTCAATTAATCCACATACACAGGAGTACAATGCAATCCTATATGTGTCTGTGAATAACTGTACATTCCACCAAGACTTCTGCCTAGGGAAGTGTGTAGAAACATACAGCATTAATGTCTTTCACCTGGATTGTGAACCAGCTCCACTGGACAATAGTGTATGAAGTCACACTGCTGGGTATGAAAGTTTAATATGTAGTGTTAAATGGTTTAGATCGGAAGTTCTAAACCTGAGGGCTGTGGATTCCCAGGGGTTTATGATGTCCTCACAGGGGGTGTTGTGAAGGCTTGAAGAAGTGTTAAGAGCTTTTACAGTTAAAATAAGAGAGAGAGAGAAAGGAAGAAGACTAAATTTGTACAAAATCATTCCAATAAAAATATTTTAAGAGGAGTGTGTGCATTTACTTATTCCTCCCTTCTTTCCAAATTTGAAGACCCTTGATGAGCAGCTTTAAATAAATATTTGATGCACTTTAGGGTTTCAAATCTTGAGTTAAGTCTTGGCTGTCCATGGAAAAAAAAGATATTTAAAGGGGATCCATGGTAAAGAAAAGATTATGAAGCACTGGTTTAGATCAAAACAATGATTGCTTGTGGATTCCATGTCACCAGGGCAGTAAATCCACTCCACGTTTTATTCCAAATTTACAAACAGCTATCCAAGATGATGGACTTTAGAGACAGGCTTCAGCACGTTGGATAGTTCATTTAAAGGTTCACTGGCTCACTGACATAGAAGCTATACTACTAGATCATGGGTGTGTTACCCAGAAGTTATCACCTGATGTTGCAATTATAAAGTGATGGCCATGCATGTGCAAACTATCTCTAAGCCAAACTATCACTTCAATCTGCATTTTTAAAACTATCTACCCTCTTATGGCTGTTTTTTCATGGCTAAATTTAGTTCCTAAATTCTGTGATTCTTGGTCTTTCATACCCTTCATACATTTATTTTATTGCTTTTTTTAAATTCAACACCAGGGCAGGAAGCTAGAATCTCTTCCCTAATGTCCACAGAATTATTCTACATATGAAGCATAAACATCCAGTCAAAGAAAAGCAAAAGCCTGCAGTCCTTTACCCATTTACGTAGGAGTGAATCCCATTACAGGGATAGGTCCCGTTATCAATTCCAGCTCTAAGTTGAAGTATGACTGTTGTATAAATCTATTAAGCCAGACTTTCTCCAACAGATGTTTTATACTACAACTCCCTCAGTTCTTGACAATCGGTTGTGTTGATTGGGAATCAGTCAAAACCTTTGTTGGATATCAGGGTGGGAAACACTATAACAGCCAAAGTCTAAGTGTATATTAAACTTTGGAATTCCAGGATTTGTAACTTCTTTGCATTATGTGGAGATACTAGGGATTAAACCTGGAACTCTATATGCTGTATAACACTGACCTGCCACTTTTCATGAAAAGAACCCCCATTTTAACAGATATTTGACAGATGAAAGTCTTTTTAGTGATAAATATTAGGAAACAGCATCTAGGAGTTTTATCACACTTTTTTGGAGGAGCGGAAGGAATATAATGTAAGAAATATTTGAGATGGGTTTCAGTACTGATCACAAGCGTGAATATAATGTGTGTTGTATGGCTGAATCCTTGAGAGGACACCCTACTGCTATGAGTTATTTTTTATTCAATCATAGAATAGCTTTCCCACAACCTGCTGTCCCCCAGATGTGTTGGACCACAATTCCCACCCTTCCCAGCCATATAATGTTGACCATGTTGGCTACATGTTGTAGCCAGGAGAACTTAAAGTAGAATACTTCTGTAAAGAACCATCTCAGTCATTCTATTAAAAACTTTTCTTGGCTGAGATCTTACACTGGGGCATGTGGATTGTAAGGCTATGAAACATAGCTGCACGCAGCTCCTCTTCTCAGGTCATTTCTCCAGAGCTGCAAGAGCTACCAATGTGGCTGTTTACTGGCTGAGTGTCTGCAGAGGGTAGAGGGGGGAAAGAAATGCTGTACTAGAGATCCAAGGCAGTAACTTTATTTCTCTTCTCCCAGTTTGAACCCCTACTGAATTAGATGCTGTTTGGTCACCTCTCCATCTGGTGGATGGGCACAGCAGCACTTCTCCTGGGTCGTGACAGCTGCTGGGTGGGTCGGTGGGCTGGAAGCAAGAGAGATTTTGGATGTTGCAGAAGGAACTAGTGAACATCTCCTTCCACATTGTCCAAAGCCAAACATTGTTGCTATGTGCCTTCAAGTCATTTCTGACTTATGGCAATCCTAAGGTTTCCTGGGCATTTTTTTGGCCTTCCTCTGAGGCTGAAAGAGTGTGAATCACCCAAGGTCACTCAGTGGGTCTCCACAGCTGAGTGGGATTCAAACCCTGGTCTCTCAGTGTCCCAGTCTAGCACTCAAACCAGTATATTGTGCTGGCTCTCAAAGCAAAAATGTGTCTGTGAGATTCTGAGTTCCATCTGTATGTCACCACGTGGGTTCCAGAATGCAACATCAGTAATATGAATAAAGGTCCCAACTGGATTTGGTGTGATGCCCAAGCAGAGCTGCAATTCCATTTATAATAAGTTTTCTTTCACAATGAAACCAATCTACGGAAGAGAAAGAATCCTACAAATGTTTCAGCTTATCTAGATTTTAGTAGTCACATTAAATATAGATTCATCAAGTCAATATGATATGATTTATGCCTGTTTGCCTATAATTGACTGATATGTAGAAATGCCAGGTAATCAGTCTGCACGTGAAACTATGTTTTATTCCCTACCTGCTCAAAAGGCTTTATAGGCCAGTCTCCAGAGACCATTTCCACTTTGATTGCTCTTAAACAGTGGTATGCTTTCCATCACTTGGCCGGATTTGGCAGAAAACAGATTATTGGTGCAGCAGTTTTGATGATTAGTTCATTTATTTAGGGAAAAGTTAGTTTTCATAGATAAAATATCATAGCTTCATTTTCAGATCAGTCAAGTAACCTGTTTATTAATCAGTTCAGTATCTCATGCACGTTTTGCATCAATCCCACAGTGAATGAAAAAGAACAGAAAATACAAGAATGGAAAAGAGTGTAACCTAAATATGCATGTATTAAATAAGAATAATAATTTTAAAAAATGGCTAAGCAGCAAATATGAGGGATGGAAATCACATAACAGAAATAGAGAGCTGGTTCATTTATGTACAATGCTTACCTGATAACTGGATATGGCGTTCTAATAGCAAATCAAGCAAAATGGAGAAGCTAGTTTAGCAAAAGTAAAGTTGTATCCCACTCTTAATCTAAGGAGCTCATTTCTCATCCTCAGTGACTACTGCCTACAAACTACAAGTATTTGCCTACAAACTGCAAATATTTCTTTCAGATGTAGATTTCTACTGATATTTGCAGGGTAACCATAATGGAATGCAGCAGATTATTGGCTCTAGCACTGAAGCCACTATTTTGTAACTCATTTGGAGGGACAGAGCATGAGATTTTCATGAAAAACGATTTTGGAAGCCTGCTCATCCTTCTCATAAGGGCCAGAATTTACTGTAATGACTAAATGAAAGCTCCCTAATTTTCATTATTATGTCCAGGGTTGGCATAAAATCTTTTGCTACCTCAGGTGAAGGACAACTTGGTTCTCTCTTCCATTCCATGTACAGAAGTTGATCTGATGGGTTTGTGATAGGCCAGGATATTCTTTTGCACCTCATAGCATCAATCTAGTTTAGAAGGTGTTGGTCAAGCCCCATGGTATGAATAACTCTGTCATAAGGATTATGAGAACTTAGAAACTGATTCAGATTGTTAGTCCATTTACCCTTACATTGACAAGATTGACCAGGTGGCTCTTCAGAGTAGTTTTTTTCCACCTCCTTGGAGATTCCAAGGTTTGAAACTGGGACCTTCCATATGCAAAGCAGCTGCTCTACCATACGAATATGTCCTTTTCCCCTCCAAGAGGCCAGGTGTTGTCCTCCAGTACCTTCCCACTCCATTTGTTGTCTGAAGTACTTACCTCACTTTACCTTGCTCACATCTGCTTTCTCTGGCTGTGTCTCAGATAAGTATTGTGTATAAGAAGGAAAATACATTTCTTTCTGTCACTTCCAAAAGTAGGGAAAGCTGTGTTAGTCTGTTGCAGCACAACTACAAAGAGCTACATGGCACCTTTAAATTTATTACAGCCTGAGTTTCCATGACAGATGTACCAATGATGTGCACTGTGTGTATACTTGCTCTTCTAAGATTATGCTCTCTTTATCTGAGGAAGTAGGCTATGGTCTATGAAAGGTCATGCCTTAAGAAATCTGTTAGCTTTAAATATACCATATGACTTTGTAGTTTTTCTTTATTTTTGGGAACGATGTATTAATTTCCCATCATTCAAAGTGTACTCACAATTTTGATATTTGAAAGAATAGAAAGCCCTTTGGTACAATTTTCCCAACTGTGTTTCCATTCTGCTGCTCTGATTTACAAGCTGATTTTGCGCCTCCCACAGTACTAATCAGTCTAGAGATTGATATTTGGGTTAGTAAACTCTAATTTCTGTCACAAGTAACTGTCACCTTTTGTTTCATTCCAGGCTTTTATTTTTCAAGCACCACAGCTGACCCCTGAACTCAATTTGCACTTGCCTATTGATGCATAAATATCTATAATATCACAGTAAATTAAATTCCATTTTAAAGGGTTTCTATTTAACACTCTGTCAGAACTTTCACAGTATTTGATTTCTGGTTTCCTCTGTCCACTGACAGGTTTATCTCAATAGGGTGTGATTAATGGAACCTTATATTTAGGGAAAAGCATACCTATCATTACCATAATCTCTTAATGCTTGCTTAGGCAACACTGTCTTCAGTCAGCAGGGCTCCAAAAACTTCCAGGCTCTTTAGTTCTAGCAGAACAAGCAGGAAAGATTAGCAGGCTTGTGGAATGTGGAGGATTGTAATGCACAGTGAACTGATGGCTGTGTTAGTCTGTTGCAGCTTCTCACTTCAATGGATCATGCAGAGCACATGAGAGATGTTTGTTCCTTTTAAAGCCATTTTCTCCTGGAGGGAGGGGGAAACTGCCAGGATGTTTGAGAGGGACTAGTCTTTGTCAACTTTTATGGATTTCTAAAGGAATACTTAGTCTTTTGAAGCAAAAACAACAAGAGTATTTTGTGGGTGTGTAGGGGGGGATAAACCAGTCAACTAAGGATAACTCTTCATGCCCGAAGGACGGCAACTTGCAAATGTTGTTATGACTATAGCTCCCATCAGCCTCCTGTACCATAGGTTAGAAAAATAGGAGTTGCTGTTCAAAGACATCTAGACAGCCACAGTCACTTGCCTCTTGTATATGTGTGCATATGTGCTTTCAAGTCACCCCTTGGCTTACAGCAACCCCATGAATTTCATAGGGTTTTCTTAGGCAAGGAATCTTCAGAAGCGGTTTTGCCGGTTCCTTGCTCTAAAATATAGACTACAGCACCTGATATTTGTTGGAAGTGTCTCATTTAAGCACTAACCAAAGCTAACTAAAAATAAATGTAAAAACAAGTATAGCCAGGTTGGTCTATCAAAGAACAACCAAGACCAAGGGGCAATGCCTTTACTATGAAAAAACAAAATTTTCCAAAATGTGGAATAAAAATAAAATATCACCACTCCCCAGTTTTATGTCACCTGGTCTGAGGAAGAGCTGGAGGAAATTTAAAAAACATGGAATTTTAATAATAGTTAACAACAACAACAACAACAACAACAACAACAACAACATTGCCTGCTCATGGGTGAATAAATGTAGGTTTCTTTGTTCTGAATCAAGTTCCATTGAGGTTTCCTGGGCTTATTCTACAGTGAAATCTAATGGTCCCTTGGAAAGCAGCACAATTGTGCATTGCAGTGAAATCCTATGCATTTCTGCTCCAGGTAAACTTTATTGCATTCCATACCTCTGTTTCATCCA
This sequence comes from Iguana delicatissima, assembly GCA_948472985.1. Lineage (NCBI taxonomy): Eukaryota > Metazoa > Chordata > Lepidosauria > Squamata > Iguanidae > Iguana > Iguana delicatissima. The sequence goes on from CAOKZL010000056.1 coordinate 829,787, forward strand.
AGCTTTCTAAACTTGGTGAGATGAACAGTTACATTTGCCTTAACCTAGTCATACATATTTCCTGCCTATCCTGGTTGTTTGTTCATCCGGCTGGTTACTTTTCTATTGATTTGGCTGCATGACTCCTTGAACCCTATGACACGCCTTGTAGAGTTCATCTTTGCTTCTCAGCATTGCACCAAAATGATTGCTTAGCTTGCCAAAATTCTGTGCACTTCTGGTGAGTGTTCACTGTATGTATGCATAACCAGAGCTAGGAAGAAACTGTTACAAATAATGGATTAATTGCAAAAATGTCCTTTCCCCCCAACAGCTAAGACATAACATAATGATTACAATCCAATAACAGAAACCTTCACAGATCTTTTCTGTTAACTATGGTCATTTCCACACTATACTGTTAGAGTGCTATTATTCCACTTTCAACATCCTGTGGAATTCTGGGGTATGTAGTTTACTGTGCTCAAAGAGCTCTCTGCCTGAAAATTCTAAAGATCCCTCCCTAAACTACAAACCCCAGGATTCCATAGGATGTTGAAAGTGAAATAATAGCACCATAACAGTGTAGTGTGGAAATGGCCTAGGACTGTTTTACTTTTATAGTTATAGTAGGTGTGGTGCCTCGTCACTTAGATGTGTTTGATACCAGAGCAGAGCAGTTCATGGCTTTTAAAAAATAACTAAAAATAATTATTTGATTACTTTTAAATAGTAGAAAAGTAAAGAGTTACATAGCATGAAATTCAGTGATAAGTAGAGTAGATCCATAAAATCAATGGGACTTAAATAGGTGTTGACTTAACAAGTTCTATTGATTCAGTGGGTCTATACTGGTTGGAATTAACAATTGGATCTACACTTTTTTAAAAAAACTGTAATGGTACATAACTATCCTGGGGTTTACTGCAACTGCAACTAATATGTGGTTCAGTCTCACATGCTTGAACTTAGATTTGTATATGGATACTGGTGGCAGCTGGTGTTTTTATGTCAACAGAGCAACAAATCTTCTCTGGATTTTACTCCAAATGTTAAAGGAGCTATCCAAGGCTCTGAACATTATACAAAGAATAGGGCCAGTACCTGGGGTAGCGCCTTTAAAGTGTGACTTAAAATCTGCCATAGATTCACCACAACCCTGTCAATAGAAGCTGCTATTTGTCATTGTATATGATGTCTGGAACCATGTGGGTGGGATCAAACATAATCTCACCTTTCCTCTTACACTCTCGGTATATATATTTGCAGAGTCAAGCAGCAAAGATTTTCTAGATTGTAATATTTTCAATTACATGTGAAGAGTTGTCTAAGTTCTCATCGGAAAAAGCCTATCCCCATTCATAGGAAAAATATAATCTTTACAGGTTGAACTTCAGTGTATCTGAGAAGAGTTAAGTTTCCCTGTCTCCCAGGAATATTTGAACAGTCAACATGGAGCCTCTGCAGCTGGGAATGGACCATTCTAGAAAAAGCATTGATGACTAACCATGGAATAACAAGACCAGACACAGAAGTTGAGTTAAATAAGGGCCACTTAATTTGACCTAACTAATTTAAATTGCATAGGCCTGGAGACAGATTGGTGGGAGAGCAACCTGATGGGGGTCCAAGTTGATGCCAGGTGTCACCTCTTGCTGAGACACCTCAGCTCTGAGGGCAATCCAAATAGCTGGGATGCTCCCCAGCTAGACATAATTAGAAGGTAACCCAGGGGACTCCCATCCAAGCCACAGGATTCTAGAAATGAGAGCCCAAATCCAAGATTAGCCTCAATCCCAGGTTCCTCACCCCTTGGTCCATTGGACCTTAAAGAGAAATTTTCAGAGCCCTACCCTACACCAAAAGGTTGCCAAAGGTATACATTGAAGTCTTCTATTCTTCGCCCACCCACTTCCTGTCACCAACAAGGCACAAGTGTTTGCTTAGTCCCTTTTCCCTGCCAGCCAGACCAATAAGGCCTTCATCCCATGTGGGTTTCCATGGCTAAGCAAGAAACTGAATCCTCATCTTCAAGGTTGTAGTCCAAAGCTCAAATCACAACACAGACTGGCACACTATTTACTACACATCAATTGTGAAAAATTGAAAAATTGACTTTTTTATTTATTAAATTTGGATCCTATATTTCTACCCCTAAATGATCCAGGCAGAATGAGGTACAAATTAACAAAAATATTGATTAGAAAACAACTGTAACAGTAAACGAAATATATCAATACACCCATTCAATTCCATCTTCCTAGTTCTGAAGCAAATCAGATTATATAACGAGAGAGAGAGAGAGAGAAAAGAGGTAAAAGGAAAGAAAAAGAAGAGGAATATAGACTCTGACTTTTAACATTAGTAAATAGCAAACAAATAGAGCCAGGAAAGGAAGGCAGGAAGGAAGGGAGGGAGGGAGGGAGGAAGGAAGACTTAATAAATGTTAAACAGTTTACAGTACATCTAACAGACAATCAGTGATCCATATGCAACAAATACATAGTCCATGCAGTTTTATAGCAACAGATGTAATGGTGCATTGTGTATGAAGGAGGAAGACTGATGAACATGGATCTAAAAAGGTCTCCAAATGAACCAACCAACCCACCCACCAACCCACAACTCAAAAACAAAAACAAGGGTATTAGACATTATCATCTTCTTCAGTGGCCAATATTCAAGTTCCTTTATTAAAGTTCCTTTAATTTTCTGATTCTTCCTGTCAGAGTGAGTGAAACACACAATGTAGAATTCCACACAGAATAACACTGATTCTTGCCTTCACTGCCTACAACAACACATAAGGTATGGGTGGTGAAGGCAATAATCATTTTTGTTCTTAGTCTGTGAGAAATTTTTATTTTTATTCTGGAATATGAAACTTTCTGGAACTAGAAGACTAAAGCAATTTTAATACTGGCCAGTAAAAAAGACAATAATGTTGAAATGTGTCTGTCCCTTGTTTTACTGAAAATTTGTTTAAATCACCAAACACGTGCAAAGCCTGCCTGTTTCACTGTCCGGTGCTCATTTTATTCTCTGTAGAGTACTGTGCTCCTTACTCAATTGGTAAACACTTTCTTGCAGTGATGTAGACTCAAGTTGATAGATTCAGGCCATTTTCTCACTACACTCTTATAGCGCGGTTATTCCACTTTCAACATCCTATGGAATCCTGGGGTTTGCAGTTTCGGCTGGCCCTTCCCGAAACTGCAAACCCCAGTATTCCATAGGATGTTGAAAGTGGAATAACCGCGCTATAAGAGTGTAGTGCGGAAATGGCCTCAGACTCATGTTGGACTTAAGTTGCTTCAGTGACCTGACTCAGATTCAACTCGGCCATAAATAATGCACTAATTCAACTCTACTTGTGACTTGTATATTTTTAATGACTGACTTGCTGCCCTTGGTTCAGTAACATAATGCATTCATCCAGAAACCTTACAACTTTGAACAATGCCTCCATCTCTTTTTGCCTATTGGTCACATGACAATCTGTCTCAAGCTCAAAATGTGGGTGCATTTCTCAGAGGGAAAGAGCAAACAGGTTAGGAAATGAGCTTGAGGCAGACTTGAGTTTGCTCAGCAGCCTGTCCCTGCTGCATATTGGAGGAGCCTTCTAAAACGTTTCCTAACAGCAAAAGATAAGACTCAACCCTAGAGTGCAGGGTGCATTTCTCAGAGAGGAACAGCAGATGTATTAGGCTTGAGGAGGAAGGATCCTTCCTTCTAAACCTTTTGAATCTTCAGTAAAGGGGAGTAAGAGAGGATCCTATTTCCCACTTCTGAAGTTGCAGATGGCAAAATTGCAAATGTGGAGAGCCGACTCGGCTTAAATTGTTAAAACTAACTTTATTTCACTCTATCCATTAATTCTGGAATTTTGGTTGGAGTATAAAATTGGCTTCCAGACTTGAGACTTGACTTGAAAGTATCTTCAAGGACCTGAGACTTGACTTGACACTTCGAGTAAAAGACTTAAATAAATTACTGCTTTCTTCTAATTTTTTTGCTTTGTTAAGGGTTGTGAAATTTCCTGTACAACAAGGAGTAGTTTCAAACCCAAGGTTGCCTAGTATTATATGAATAAAATGTGACTCAGGAGGCCAGAGTCTGTAGCACTACAGGGTCTGTCTTTCCATGAACTTAGAACTTGTAGCCCATAAGCTTCCAACTAGATGCCTATGGAAAGACCACAAGCAGGATATAAACAACAGAAGCTGCCCCCCCTCCTTTTTTCTCTTCCTCTACCCTTTTCCCCAAAATGGGACTCAAGGCAGCTAGTATCCTCATTTACTCATGTTTCATGGCAACTGGCACTGAGAGATATACTGACTGTGTTATTGGCAATAATGAATAGCCATTGTGGCTAGTCATATCTTCCATGAATTTGTTTGCCATTTTAAAAGCTGTCCAAGCTGGTGGCCATCTCCATCTCTTTTGTTGTGCAAAGAAGCACTTATTTTACTCTTTTCTGAATCTCCCATTGTTCAGTTGTATTGGGTGACCCCAGGTTCTCTTATTATAACAGAATCACTGTTCTCATACCACACATAATGTTATATACATGTATAACTGACACCGTTTTAAAGTGCTCTCAAATAATGTTAACTAGTAGAGGCAAAGTAGCCACTCTAGAGCCAGTGTCATTCATATGTTAAGACTACAACTCCCATCCTCCGCAGCCATGAGTATGCTGCCTGGCGGACATTGGATCAGTGAAGTATGTTCTAGAGCAATATTTGTGGTTGATGGTCCAGTACAGAAGAATTTAATAATTCTTGTGTGTCTAACTCTATTGAACTTGATTTTCCCCTTAAAAGTTATGGAGTTATTAATTATAATGTTAATGTCTGCATAATGGAATCTAGTGTAATGTGCTATCATAAATGTAACATAGTGCCTACAGTATATATGCAATATATACATAATATCTAGGTAGAGTATTTGTTAGGTATTTCATATGTTCCAACATTTATCCGATGTTCAAACATCAGTCCCATGTGCAAAATGTTTCTATGGACATGCATATGCTATAAAACCAACATAAATCTGTTGTGTGTGAATTGACATTTATAATCAAATAAGAGCATGTTGATATTCTTCAGTATCAAGGTCATACGATGGCTGCTGCCTTGCTGGTTGATATGGCAGTTTTTAAAAAAATAAAAAAACCCCTTAAAGTTTTATGTTATTCTAAAAACATTTATTTTCAAGAAAAAGGAATAAATTTACCTTCTTGGAATCTTTGTTGTGAAGTGATTATAATTCTCCAGCAATTCCTGACTTTTTGATTTGTTTCCCACCCTGCTTTTTAACCTTCGACAACAAATATTGTTGTATCATGAGGACAGCAAATCCAAACAATTACATATGTAGTCCAAAGGCATACTTGAGAAAATCAATATTTGACATCCTTGCAACTCCTTCTTCAGAACAGTGTTCAATAGCCTTTATTCATTATACACTTGTATCTCTTTCAGATCTGCCTTTGTCACTAGAAACCCATTTTTCCCCTCCTTTGACTTCCACATAACTTCTTTGCCCTGTACTTTTACAGATGCCTTCTGGCTATAAATACTAATGAAATCTCTTTGCTTAATTCAATTTTGCTGGTACACTTACAGTTATGACCTAACTTTCCCACGAGAGAGACTGATTGAACATTCCAATACCTTATGGATGGGAGCAAACATTCTACAGAACTGGACTGACAATTTCCATAATTATAGAATTCACAGCCTAATGACCTTAAAAAACAATAAAAAGATCTCTTGTTAATTCAATTTCTGTTACTGACATTCAAGATATTTCATTTTTCACAGGACAACAAATTTACTTTTTATTTTCAAAAGAGCACTCTATCCTTTTACCCTAGATTACATTTTCTGAATCTTGAAGGATTTCATTGAATATTTAGCATTTCTTTGTCTTTTAAAAGTTAGAATATTTATGATCCTTAGAATGCTTTTGACTGATTTATAGTAATCAATTATAAGAGTGCGTTTTCAAATAGCCCCTTTAAAAATGAGGAATAGAATAATTAAAAAGATCAGAAGTCCTCCCTTGCATATAATTATTTCATTATGTCATTACAGAGCAGAAAATGTTTTTGCTGACTGTGAAGTATTTTAATTGGGCAAAATCCACAGTAATATACACTAGCAGGCACTTCTTCCTGAGAATTAAGATCACTAATTGCTTAAATTTTTATGCTGCACGGTCATCCACATTGTGTAAAAATCTAATGACTAGGTTCCTTTTCTCTAGTATAGAGAGACTCAAAGCATAACCTTGCCGTACAGCTAATTTATTTCCTGAGTGTGGTTATTGCTTTATTAAACACTCATTTGGGTGACGATTCACAATGTATTCACTGAAGAAGGCAATATACCTGATCTGTGACAAGCACGACATCGGTCACGTACATTGTCCATCGCTCCGTTTCCCTGTGACTATTTAATGATATCTGGAAATCAGAGATTGGGGTACTGGAAGAGGCAGACTATGCACTCATACCTTGCAACTGTCCTGGTTTGGCAAGGACAGCCCCAGTTAATTCTCTGCTGTCCCACTTTCTCAGCTGCTTTTAACATTTCCCAGTTTCTCTTTCTTCCTCCCATTTTCCCCCTTTGTCCTTGTTTACTTCAGTTGCTGCAACTGACTTCAAAGTGCAAATGAGCTTTGTGCACAGTTGATTCAGAGGGATGGAAAGGGCGGAGTCTTGCCCTTCCAATTTGCCTCATTTTTAAATTTTTAAAAACAGGTTTTCATAAAAATACATAAATTCCAGGATTCCTTTGCTTATAATTATAGTTTTCTGAGTTCCCCCAGCTTAGTAACTTTTGTCCTCCTGTTGCCTGGCTCTTTTGACCACAATGTGATTTTTTGCTCAGTCACAAATGTTTCCATCTGTGAAATGTTGGAGGGTATGTGCACTGTGTCTGAAAGGAGAAATGTCAGTACTGGAGCCTTCCAAGAGCAGCAATTAACTTTTTTGACAGGTTTTTTGTGTGTGTGTGTTTATGGGGGGCAGGGTGTCTGGTAGATTTCACTGAAAACTTTAGAAGTACATTTTGACACCTATTTTGACTGCATCATACAACAACTTGGTAAAGAGATTTAAAATCAAATAGTTCCCATTACAGTTACAAGGTCCAAATCATAGTTAGCTACTAATACAGTTACATTTATTTTTTCTTAAAAAATGCTTTACTTTTTCATTGTTGAAAAGGAACTGAGTGCCAACTTTTAGTTGTTGTTACATGCCTTCGACTCCGACAAATGGAGACTCTACTAAAGGGTTTTCTTGACAAGATTTATTTAGAGTGGGTTTGTCATGGCTGTCCTCTGAGGCTGAGAGAGTGTGACTTGCTCAAGGTCACCCAGCGGATTTCCATGGCTGAGCAGGGGTTCAGATCCTGGTCTCCCACAGTCCTGGTTCTAAACTGAAAACATTATACCATGCTGCCTCTCACCACACTAGCTTTCAAAATCAGAATGCTACAAGCTGCAAACTGGCCTGTCATACAAAACACAACTAAGTAGAAGGCACACACATCCCATAACCATAAACCTAACTTGAAAACAATTAACAATTTATACTATAAAAGGTGTTGGGTTATCCCTTGTTATGCTAAAATGGTAGTATAACTCAATTATGCCTTAGTTATTTCAAAAAGGAATTAATTACATGTAATTAATCTCTTTTGATGAGTTATTTCAAAGCTCTGCTATGGACCATAACAAATGAATAACTGAATCATAGAATAGGAATGGAAACAGGTCTTTTGCTATACCTTTGGAGAATATGTAGTCCTTCCTTGTTAGCCAGCAGGGACTAGCATTAGATTCACCCAATGACTGAATTCTAGGCACTGCCCTACACTTGGAATGCTATGTCTGACTCAAGATTAACAAATCCAGGGGATTTTTGTCTCTTCTGTCCTTCTGTTTTGTAACTTTTAGCATCTTCTTCCCTCTTCTTCTTTTCCTGTCTAAGTTGTTCTGGTCATTAGCCTTGGAATCCTGCAGGGCATTTCCCTCCGTTTCTTAGTCATTCCCTTGGCCTGATCTTTTGCCCCTGGCAAACAGTCTAGCCTTTTTAAAATGCTGGCATTTCTGCCTTGATGAACACTGCCAGGATGTCACTGGTGTCCAGGATCATCTGTACCAGGACTATTTCCTTGCAAGCTGTCAGTCCTAGGACAGCTGTGGCCAGAGTGTCTATTTACAAAGAGTTTTAACTGCCATCTGTGTCCTTTGTGCATGCCCAGAGCTTCTCACCCATCTCCCCCTCTCACACCCTGGAAGATGGAGAAGCGTATTGCTTTCAAGTATGTTTCCTTCTGTTAGTGTTCTGCTTAATTATCTGACTGATTGGCATTTCCTCTCCACAGTAGAATCATTTTGCTGCATGGTCAACATGGCTACCCTTGAATATTCCCTTCCCCTCCCCTGGATTTCAAGATACCAAATTTAACCGTAACAGGGGACTCCTAAGCAAGAGGGAACCAAAGGACTGGGACTTAACTCTTAAAGGTTTCCTACCATGAATATAACTCTTTCACTGAGCTACAGTCTGGGACTACAGGTTTTACCTATATAGCACCTAAAAGTTTTTGCTAATACAGCAGTACAGAAACTCTTTGAGAAATTCAATGTTCTCTGCCTAAAAAGGGAGCAGTTAGCTTCACACAGGACAGGGACATCTTGATCTAAAAAAGAGAAGTTACTTTTCTCTTGCTAATGGAATTTTAGTTTTATCACCTGTCTTTTATTGCTCTTTGTCTCTGGTTGTCACATGGTCAACAAGGTGAGTCTCCTCTGTCTGCATTGAAATCCCTCAGTACCATCTCAACTGATAACATCACAGACAGAATGTAGGTCTGTGATTCTAAAATCATTACCATTTTTCTCCTGTATGATTTTTTAATATCTTTGCCAGATAAAGAAGCCAGTGAAGCTTCAAAAGCTTGCATAATGTGTATCCCTTTTTGTGGATTTTGTATTTTGTTATGCTTTAGTTGAAAGAATAACTTTTTTTTTACTATAACAGTATGAACCCAGGCTTGAAGATCTAAGATTCCATAGTGGGTTCAGATAAGAGCCATTTGTTCCAGAGTGTCCCAGTGTGCAGAATTTTAAAATAACTGAACCACAGCTTGGGAAAGTTAGAGATATGGACAACAACTCCCAGAATCCTCCAGCAAAACACCAAGCCTATAGCTGGAGGATACTGGGAGTTCTAGTTCAAAGCAGTAACTGAACATTAAGTCCTAGAGATTGCTTTTGCCAAATCTGAAATCTGGCGTGTTTTAAAACATATGGAAGACCTGGAGTTAAGAAGATGAAGTGTGGTCGAACTGAATTTCTGAATATTTTGATATTAAAAAAGGATACTGATGCAAGCACTGAGGGATGGAGGGACAGATAGATGACTGGATTTATAGCCCATTGCATTCTAAGACCTCAGGATGGATAACAGTGTATTATAAACATTTTACCCCATCCTTTGCCACCAGAAATCAATGTTAGCAATGAGACTTTGGTGACGAAGATCTCCTCCATAAGCCCCACTGAAATGAATGGGGACCAGTGGCTCTGTGGATTTTGTGCATTTACACATAAAATTAATTTCCTTTGTGTTGTGTTATTGTCGTGTGACAATAAGTCATTTCTAACTTATGGCAACCCTAAGATGAACATATCATGGGGTTTTCTAGGGGCTGTGAGTGTGCCATGTGCCCAAAGTGGGCCCCAGGATCATGGTCCAATGCTCAAACCATTACATCATGCTGGGTCTCAGTGTACTGTATGCCTAGATATTTAAAGAAACCGAGCTGCTAATTGCTGGAGTCAATGCAGTCACAGCAGGTTGAGTATAGATTGCATTGTTTTGGATCACACTCAGAGACATGTGTGGTCTGCAGAAACAACAGCCTCTGAAAAGTAGGGAAGTGTCAACAATGTCATTACCATGAGCAAACCTTTGCAGGGTTTTGCTATGCAACTCTTGAAGCTGACCAGTTCCTGACTAAGTGTCCACGATGTATGAAAAGAAGGATCGATTAGCAGCTCCTCAGTGGTGTTAATGCAGGGTATACTGCTTTGGGGGCACCTGCCCAGATCATTTTGAATGCAAATAGCTTCCTTCGCCACCTCTTTGCAAATGGGGGAATGTCAGGAAGTAGCCTCTTTTTGGGCAGCCCAGTTAGCCAGGTTTATTTGGGATGTGAAGCAATATAAAGTACCTCTTGCCACTGCAAGAAGGAAGGGAAATTTGTTGATACTAAAACCCCCAGTTAAGTCAGATTTCTAAGTGAGAGCTGGGGAACCCCCTTTGACTTGCCAAATACTTTGGATTACAGTTTCCACAAACCTCTTAACACTGGAAACATAGGCCATTTCTGCACAAGAATGTTATAGCGCTATGATCCCACTTTCAACATCCTATGGAATCCTGGGGTTTGCAGTTTCGGGAGGGGCCAGCCGGTCTCATGCGGAAATGGCCATAGTCTATAACCCTCTTAACACTGGTCATGCTAGCTGAGGCTTCTGTGAGTTTAAGACCACGCAACTGCAAGGATAAAGGTTCCCTATAGCTGTTTTTCAATATTCTATCTGATTTATTTCAGATACCAAGGAAACAGTATTCATAACTCTAATGTCCATGCCTAAGAATCAGTTTCTTTCTTCTTCTTTTTTTACAAATATCTTGTGAAGGAAGCAAGTCACAGTTATTTGGGTTCTATAAATGGGAGATAAAAACTGAAAGAGATTCCAGACTATGATTAGCTGTATGTCTATGATTTTAATTTTTTTAAAAAAAAACATGAAGCTGTCAAACCTATGTTCCTCTTTTTCATGTTGTTCAGGGACATTGTACTGAGCAACTTAATTAACTGTGGTGAGATGCTTGTCTAATGAGGAGAGGTACATTCAAGCTGACCAAAGAACTGTTAAATAACAAAACCAAGAGCTGCTCTCTTGTTAATCAGAGCAATACTGCATTATCTTAACTCAAAGGGGTGTCCCTTGCGGTGACATGAAATGCCTCTTTGCTTATGGAAACCTATCCTTCCCAAATACATCCCATGCCATTTTTTTAAAAAAATAATTTGCTAAAACTTCAAAGCATTTGTCATTTTCAGAGAATGACAGTGTGCAGTGAGTGACAAAAAACTGTTTTAAAACTTTGGTATTGTGAATACAATACTGGATATTAGTGGAGAAAGTGAAGTTTGATTATTAAAGGAAAGGAATCAATTTGTTAAATCAGAAGAAAGGCAACCTCTGGCTTCAGGGCAAAATATAGATATCCAGGCTTCTAGGTGCTCCCCAGGCCAACCTTTTTCACTAGTCCTCCTCTAGATTGTTGCAGTTGTTGTGTGCCTTGTGTGTTGTTGTTTTTGACTTATGGTGACCCTAAGGGGAACGTATCATGGGATTTTCTGGGGCTGAGAGTGTGTGATGTGCCCAAGGTCACCCAATGGGTTTCCATGGCTGAGTGGTGCCAGGTGGTGTAGGCTATACTTGAGAGGAAGGAACTGGCAAAACCACCTCTGAGTACTCCTTGCTATGAAATTCATGGAGTTGCTGTAAGTCAACAGGTGACTTGAAGGCACATATCCACCTGTGACTCGAGATGCAGGGTAGTGCTTAGAGAAGAGGTGGGCAAAGTGTGGCCCTGGAACCACAGGCAAACCCCATGGCTATTTTTGTGGCCCTCAAAAACTCCAGAATCTCCAGACTGACCAGAAAATATGAATGGCTTTTCCTGGAAGTCTCCAAGGGCAATCATTTACCTTTTAAATGCATTGCAAGGACTCCCTGTACTGTTTAACATCAAACTATACCCATTTTTGAGAACTTGAAGTGAATTCCAGATGCTTTTTTTTTTCAGTAGTTCACATACCCTCAGAGGGTCCCAGGGCACAAAAGTCCACAAAATGCCACCTTTGCCCAGCCCAGCCCTGAGTTAATATTGGACTAGCTTCTAATCCTCACTGCGTGGAAAAAGTTATTGGGTGACTTTGGACCAGTTGCTCTCTCGGAACATGCTATATCTAACAGGGGTGTTGCAATGATATAACAGAGATGTGAAGAGCTATGGACTTGCCTTGAGCTCATTGGAAGAAAGGAAGGATATAAATAAAACAACTGGGAAATCTAGGGCCCTTTCTGCACCTTACCTTTTTTTGGTGCTGGGGTGCAGGGATCGCGCGAGCAGCCACCAGCGAGAGGCTCTTGTATCCCCGCTGCTTCAGCTCCACACAAGCTGCTTGCTCCCGAGCAGGTAGTGTGAGAGCCCTGCCTCTTCCTTCCACAGGACAGCCTGGGAGTTTCGCAGCTGCGCTGGGGCAGGAAGCATGACCACTGCGGCTCCAGAGGCTCTGCACGCATGGCAAGTGTGCACGGGGCCCTGGAGCAATGCGCAATCATGCACCATTTTCGACTGAAAGCCAAAAATGAAAAAGTGCATGAGCAGTGCCTGCCCTACCTTGGAGTGTTGTGCAATTGTGAGTGTGTTGTGCAGATCGCTCCTCACAATCGTGCAATGCTCGAGGGGCCCTTTTGCATGGCAAATGCCGTGTGAAAAGGGCCTGGGATAAGAATCTAATATATGCTGAAAACTGATTGATGGACTGATTGCAGGCAGTGTGTGGGACCCAGCGTGGATTAGGACAGTGCTATACACTCTCAGTCCCAGAGAACACTCATATAGGATAGGGTTGCCTTAGGGTTGCCATAAGTCAGAAATCACTTGAAGGCACACAGCAACAAAGCAACTGTAGAAAAGGGGTTTCACCCCTTCCTCTCCTTTGTTTTGTCTATGAACTCCCCCTCCAGTTGCTATTTATTCTGTGGAGTCTGACACAACATCTTTGGTTCTGTGTTTCATGAGCAATTAGCATGTTCTAACTAGGAAAGTTATAACTGGGAAAACCATGAAGGGGATAGCCCTGAATGTAGCACTGTGGACCACACAAATCTGTATTTGAGTCCCCAGTGAAGTGTGATGATTGTTGTGTGACTTTGGATGGTTTGTCACAAGCTGTGGCTATCATCCTCCCCAAGCTGTTAGGATAAATGGTAGAGGAAGGGGCGCACGCTGACCCAAGGAAGAGTGAAAATAAAGACAGTTAAAAACAATGGACCTCAGTAGAGTTGTGCCTGCACTTCATCCTAAGGTGGTGGGGTGAGAAAAAGAAAAAATCTGAGAGATCCTAAGCACAAATATCCAAGTCACATATACCTTGTATCTTATGCTATATCAGACATGGGCAATGTTTTTGCTATCAGAGATTACACAATTCTTAGACCAGGTGCTGTAGGCTATATTTCAGAGGAAGAAAATGGCAAAACTACCTCTGTGTATCCACGGCCTAAGAAGTCCTTATGAAATTCATGGGGTTGCTACAAGTTGACATATGACTTGAAGGCATATATACACAAACTGTTGGAGGCCACATGCCAGTGGTGGGTAGAGTGAAAGCCAGTAACGGATGGGCCCAGAGCTGAAAGTGAGCAAGGCCATACCCTTTATATTTCTATCAATTTTTGTCATGTTTTCTCTATATGCTTCCGTCAACTATCCTTTTTTCCTCTTCCTTTCTGTGTCACTCTTTCCTCTCTCTCTGCCTCCTCATTTCTCCTTTTTTAGCATGCTGTGGGGAGGAACAGATTAGCCAGAACCAATCACTTGCAGGATAAGTGTTGGCCCATGGTATCAGCGAGGTGTTGGGGGGAGCTTACTTTTCAATCGCAAGACCCCCCCCCGCCCCTGCTATTCAAACCACGCTTCGCTGATATGCAGAAGGCTTTAAACATTTAGCTTAGGGCTACAAGTTGCCCATTCCTGCCTGTTCTAAAACATTAAGGTGGGTTTTTTTAGAACTGTAGCAGGATCATATGAGTAATGACAACAGTATTAAGTTGTTAATGCATGTCCTCGCTGTGCACCTACAGTAGAAAAAGCAAGAATGAATCTTTTACAAAGGTAAAGAAAATATTCCACCTTTACAACAATATTTCCATGGGCCAAGCAATTGGTTGTAAAACTAAGGAGCAACCTATATCCTTACTACAGAGTGTGAAATTGCAGAAACAAATCCTTCCAAAAATCACTATTCTGTGTACTTTATTGGGGGGAAAGGCTCAATTTGAGAATGTGCTATATAAATAGTTTTTAAATTTTAAATATATTTTACCCAAGACAGTTTTATAACAAACCTATCAGAGGATAGGAAGGCAAGGGTTGGGGAGCGGAGGGTAGGAGAGATGTTTGATCATGTTCAGATGATGTTATATTATGATACTGGCTGTATCTTTTTTTATAACAGAAACTAGAAACAACGGTGTCCTTGACCTTCAGAAGAAATTGACTCGCCTAGCTTAACTATTCAAACAAACAACTGTATACTCTCTTCAATCCCTGTGATGATTTTGATTTACTGTAAATGGCTTGACTTTAATGAACTAAATTACGTTATTGAAATGCATTTAGTGAGTGATGCTGCCGTTTCCTCCTAAGTACGCTTTTGATGCTAAAATGTGCTGTAAACGATATGATATGGAACATATGCGGTGTATTCATAATTTAACTGTTCTATGGAATGCCTACTTAGGATGCCATGAAAAATGAGTCTTTATTTACCTGCTGAAATGAAGGTGATTTCTCAGGAAATCTCTGTATCTTCCTGACCTTGATAGAATTACATTTTCACATGGGTGAACTGTGGGAACAATTTGCCAAAAAATTAAAATAAAAAAAGAAGAATGACATAAATAAAGAGTGTCCATTAGCATCAGGCACATACAGTATATCTTTACTTCTACTGAATTAACATTTAGGGCCACTGTCCCAAAAACAGCCTTGCTGTTACTAATCATTATCCTTTCCTGTGTCTATGACAGAATTGAAGAGCATGTGGTTCTCCAGAAATGGTTATATTCTGACCTCCATTGTGTCAGCCAACATGGCCAATTGCCAGAGGTTCCTTGCTCTTGGTCAATCATGAGGATGGAAATTATGAGGCCCTCCAGATCTTGTTGGACTACAACTCCCAGTATCTCTAGCCAGTATATCCAGTGGTAAGGAACGCTGAGAGTGACAGTCTTAACATCTCAAGAGCTCCATGATTCCTACCCCCAGTCTATGGAATTAAATGATAGGCCATAGCTTTCATATACAGTACAGTGCTGAGCATATTGTGTGTGTGTCTCTGTGCCTTCAAGTCATCCGTTGACTTATGGTGACCCCCATGAATTTCGAAAGGTTTTCATAGGTATGGAGTACTCAGAAGTGGCTTGCCATTGCCTTCCTCTGAAATTTTGCCTATAGCATTTGGTATTCCTTGGCAATCTCCCATCTAAGGACATAGTTTCCAAGATCAGATAGGATGTGGTGCCTTTGAGGTATTTGCTGTCATTCTTGTTGTGTGCCTTCACAACAATTTCCAACTTTTAGAAACCCTAACACGAACCTATCAAGGGATTTCTTGACATGATTTGTTCAGGGAGTTTGATCTTGCCTTCCTCTGTGGCTAAGAGAGTGGGACTTGCTTGAGGTCATCCAGTAGGTTTCTATGGCTGAGCAGGGATCCAAACCTTGGTCTCTAATCATAGTGCAGTGTTCAAACCCCTACACTATGCAGGTATTTATTCAGAAATAACTCAGTCTTACTCCCTAGTAAGTGTGCATAGTTTCGAAGCCTTAATAGTTTACAACTCCTAGATGCTGATCCTTTTGTCGTTCTTCTGAAGTCACTAAAATAAGGTTGATGGGAACTGGTAGTTCTTCACTTTCCTATTGGAATTCAGGATATTTTGTTCAATGGACAATTAACTGAAATGGAGTAGCTGATAGGGGGCTTTGGGTTAAAGGTGAAAGCCTTAGATAGGTGGAATAGAAGACTTGTGACTCAAGCATTCCTAAAAACATTTACTTGTTCTCATTTTGTACTGAAATAAAGATTAATAATGGGTTAATGTGCTGAATAAATGGCATAACAGAGGTAAGGAAGATACTAATCACAGCTAAATCGTCAGTGATCAATCTGAATAAAGCTTCCTCAAATAAAAACTGTACACTTTTGAATTGCTTATTGTTGGATCTATAAGGCAAATGGATTTTGTTGTGATCCAGAAATGCAACTATTAGGCTTTTATGCATATAAGTTAAACAAAAGAAATATCTGTTGTCCAAAGACAATAAGCCAAAGATGCCCATATTTCTATAAGATCTGCTACTATTTTGTGGAAGAATTTAGAAAAGTTAGGGTTTTTTTTTAATTTAACTCCCAGAAGTCTCCAGCCAGTATAGGCACTGGCTACAGGTTTTGGAAGCTGCAGTCCAACAAAGTCATGCTTCCATTCTCTGTTTTATCCATTGGGTAAGATGTTGCAAAAGTGAGAAACCCTTCTTCCTCAGAAGTGGCGTTTGGATCATTCCCGCGCTGCCTATCATCAGCCAAATCCTGCCCCAGAAATGTCAGTCCCTGCTTGGAGCAGACAGAATAAGCATAATTAGAGATATGCTGGCTGGATATTTTAACACTGATGGTGACAATGTTTAAATTTTTAATCAGGCATGTAACATAAAAAGCACATCACGTGAAATGTGCAAAGAAAATGGGTAACTACTGATATGCTGTTTGACACTTTATTTCACTGATGGAAGCGAACATCGATAAACATTATTTATCATAAATGACAGGAGAGAAGGTGTGTTACTAATAAAACTGGCACAGTGAAAATGGTGATTCTCAGAAATAGCTCTCCTATTAAGGCAGAGTTTGGGCAAATTTTATTCTGTTACAATGTGTGCATAAGATGTGTTCAAGGGAGGGAAGACTATGTACATCTACTGTCACATTGAGTTCACAATCCTATACTCACATTGATGAGTATAGACTTGCAGCCTCATTTTTTTTCTCATATAATGTCCCCTCAAATTTTTTACTCCGAGGAACTAGTCATTTCATGTGACTACACCAAATCAGACAAACTAGATGTAATGCTGTATGCCCATGTGCTTGGTTAGTAAAATAACACCAACAGCTTATTTATATATTTGTTTGTTTAATTTATATCCCACCTTTCTCCTTATGCAGGACCCAAAGTTGTCTTGTTTGTCTGTGTGCCTTCAAACTGCTTCTGAATTATGGCAATTTTAAGGTGAAGCTATCACCCCTATCATGATGTTTTCTTGGCAAGATTTGTTCAGAGGCGGGTTGTTTTTCCATCCTTTGAAGCTGAGGGAGTGTGATTTGCCCAGGGCTACCGAGTGGCTGAGTAAGGATTTGAACCCTGGTCTTTAAGAATCCTAGTCTAGCACTCAGACTACTAAACCACACTGGCCTATAACATTTGAAAAATAAGATGCGGTTAAAGCTTTATTTGTACAAGTTTTAAAAGAATTAAATAACGGTACAATTACAATAAAATTAAAACAATATAAAACATTGATCATGACTAAAAAAATTACAACCTTACCGCAAACCCTTTCTGTTACATAGATTTTCAACCAATGATCTGCCTGAATAAGCAGGTCTTAGCCTACTGGTGAAATTATTTATTTGTTATCTGCTACTTTTCCTTAGTCTATTTGGATCTCCTCTGCACTTTATTCTCACAATAATCCTGTGAGGTAGGTCAGTGTGTGATAGACAGTGAGTGGTCTTAGGTCATCCAGTGAGTTTCATGGCTCAGTGGGGATTTGAATGTGGATTTCCCAAATCCCAGTACCTGAGTGCAATCGCTATGCAACATTGGATTTTTATTGTGACTAGCAGCCAGCCTGGCTGGACAAGCAGCAGACACTCAGAGGAAGATCAGAATTCTGATTAAGGACAAGGAAATAAAGGGCATATTTGCAGACAATGGTTTATGTAGTACAACACAAGAGAAATGTTGAATATGCATACCTATTACCTCACTGCATAATCCACAGTATAAAAAGTGAAATGGGCAGAAGCAATGCGAAATATGCATTGACACCTTACTCTGGTTGCAATGTTGTGCATCTGCAATGTGGGATCCTACTTCTGCCACACCATCAGTTGGATATGTCTGTTTCACGTTGTCCAAAGAAGTCACACTATGCATAGAGCAATGTATACTGAGCATGTTACCAACAGGATTTGGCCAATGAGTACAGTGATGGTGAGACAGGAATTTATGGACAACATGGATCCCACCTTAAATTTCTCCATGCCATACTAAATCATGAATACCTCATTTGTAGGGAATTTTCAACAGGTTAGTGGAAATGTTTATTGTCTATGCATATGGCAAAATGTGCAAGGTGGCTAAATAAGCACTGGGAGTAATGGGAAGATCATGTTCATATGATCATGGGTATGCTTACAGGGGAGTGGAGAGGTAATCACCATTAATTACTTCTCACCTTTCTCCCTGTATGGCACTGTTTCTGAAATCTGAATGTTAGATTGGTTACAATGTTTTAGATTAGGTAATTGTTTTCTGCAACTGTCAGAATTCCTGAACTGACATGACTAGCACCATGGTAAATGTGTCCGCTATGAGTGCTACTGAGCCATTTTTTGGGGTTTTGTTTTTCAGCAGATTGTGGATCAATTCACACTTGTTTAAAGCAAATGCCACTGAAATCAGTAAGGTGTATTTCAAGTATGGGCACATGTGTTAAGTCATGTGTTCAGAACATCGGTTGCTGCCACCGATTTGGCACAGTAAAATCTAATCAATTTCCCTCTTTTCTCCAGGCATAGGATTCATGGCAGTTCATAACCATTTAAAACAGTGGTTCTCAACCTGTGGGTCCCCAGATGTTCATGAACTTCAGCTCCCAGAAGCCCCAGCCACTATGGTCAATGCTCAGGGCTTCTGGGAGCTGAAGTTCACAAACATCTGGGGACCCACAGGTTGAGAACCACTGATTTAAAAGAAAGCACAATTTTAAATGACATGCAACATTCTTATGGGCAGACGTACAGTGGGATGGTGAATCCATTTTGGGTTTCAGTCCAAACCTTAAATGAGTTATCCTCGGTGTTGAACCTATTGGGGGATAGAGTTCATCTCCTTGAATAGCTTCTTTTACATTAATTCTAAGACATAGTCCAGAAATTTAAGTCCCATGAGACTGAAGTGAAGGTGGCAAGAGACAACAAAACTGGTTGCCCACTGTAGCAGGAATGCATGGTTCACAGTCTGATGGGAAATTGCTCCTGGATCCTGAACTGAGATCACATTCTCAAGTGGTAGCTGTGGTCCAGATCATATTTTCCAGTTTGGTGATCTGATTGTGCCTACTTCTAGAAGTCAGAAAAGATCTTCTTTCCTAGAAGTCTTGAAATCCCGTAGTTCCCTAGCTGAGTAGATCAAACTCTGGCCAGTCCACTCCTATCAGTTAAGAATGTGGATTCAATTAACCCTTCATGTGTGTGGATCATTGCAATGGCTCTACATTGGGCTATCCCTGGAGCTGGACTGGAAGCTGCTGCTACTGCAGCATACAGAAAATTACAGAGTTAAATTAAAGGAGATATTATTCCTATGTCTATTGAGTGGGCTGAGTCAGAAATGGCTTCCTTGAAGGGCTTGTCCTCATCTGCCTATTAGTGAATGAAGTAGATGGGAACAAGGAGGGCTTCCACACTACACAATTGTAGCAGTGTGATTCCACTTTAACTGCCATGGTTGCATCTTATGGGATCTTAGAATAACAATTCTAAACACCCTCTCTGAACTGCAAATCCAGGTTTCTATAGGATGGAACCACAACAGGTAAAGTGCAATTTAATCCTATGACTGTGTAATGTGAAAAGACACAAAGTTCTTCTCATGGATCACACCACAAAGGTGGAACTCCATTCACAAGGCTTGTTGTCTCCTTATCTTTTGAAAGATGGTAGTACCTTTTCAAAATTATGTATAAAAAGTAAAGCAGTAATCTGTAATCACTAGTTGGACTGTTAATTGACCCATTCAAAGGATTGTTGAAGAGCTAGTCAGCACGTAGGTAAATCCAATGGATTTAATGGCTCAACTCTTGTTGGGACTAACAACTGGCAACTGTTTTATTATGTTCATGATGGAGTTTTAGTAGCGCTGCCTTTTGAAGCTGATTTGTTGACATTATTGTTCTCCTTCTGTGATGTCTTATTGTACTGTTCTTGTTTATTATATTGTAACATCTTTATTCTACTGCACTATGATTCGGTTAGTATTCTGAGAACCTTTCCAAGTCCTGGAATTCTTGTTTCCATGGTATTCCTTTATTAAGCTGAAATATGGAAAATGGATTAAAAATTCTCATGACTGACAATTTTGCAGTGTCTGTGTTATTTCTATGATCTGAGCAGTGTAGGTTTCTAGCAGGAAGATTTTGGCTCCTCTGATTTCATTCTGTTTGTTTCTTTTGGTCTTGTGAAAGATAGATCATTGATGGGTCTCAAGTTTATTTGTTTTTTAAAGCTTATCACAGCCTTTGTCAACATAGTGTCCTCTATATATGTTCTACACCTCCTTTCATCTGCAGCCAGCATGAATACTGGTCAACATATCTGGAGAGAACCAGGTTAGAGAAAGCTAACTTTTGTGATCAGGAGAG
The DNA here is from genome assembly GCA_948472985.1 of Iguana delicatissima. Taxonomy (NCBI): domain Eukaryota; kingdom Metazoa; phylum Chordata; class Lepidosauria; order Squamata; family Iguanidae; genus Iguana; species Iguana delicatissima. The sequence continues at coordinate 850,368 of CAOKZL010000056.1, forward strand.
ATGGAGTTATATTTTACCAAGTTTTCTCCAAGACAGAATTAAACATTTTGCTGCCTTTTCAATACGCTCTCAGTAGCCTTCTATTTTCTTTTTCATTAAGTTTAATTAAGTTTCAGCATCTGCAAAATCTTCCTGCCAATCTTCTTATCAAGAAGAAATTTTCAAAATTTCTGTATTGACCACTCAAATATTGTTTATTTTTGCACTCAGTATTAATTTCATGGAATAGGGTGCTTTGAATTTATAAGTAAAAGTGAATAAGCACCTTAACATGTCAATTCAATGCATGTTTGCTCAGAAATGAGCTTCACTGTGTTCTCTGTAGTTTGGGAATAGCTAGACATCTGAGCAGACGTCTGCAGAATTATGTTATAAACCAAAGCATGGCTTTGGAACAGATAGTGCCTGCTGCAGTTCCTTTTATGATATCGATATTATTAGTCAAGAGCATCTAAAAATGAATATATCTTGTGTATCTCATGGCAGATTCTACAGAGATCTCCAACCTATATAGCAAGCTTAATGTGATGACATTCAGTTGAATTCTGTTGGTTTGTCCCATCTAGAAGAGGACCTCTGAGGGCCCATCCACACTACATAGTTATAACACTTGGATTTCATTTAAATTGTCATGGCTTCATTCTATGCACTCCTGAGATTTTTAGTTTCATGAGATATTTATAATTCTTTGCCGCAGAACACTAGGCTACAAATCTCATGGTTCCACAGGATACAGCCATGGCAGTTCAATGAATTCAAAGTACTATAAAGATGTAGTGTCAAAGGCCTTTTCTACACCCTACCTTCATGAGTAGTCCTCTGGTGGTGATCCTCTCTGAGGAAGGGAGCATGATGGACACTCTTTCTTCCTTCTGCAGCATAACCAGGTGCTTTCCTAGGCTGTGCCGGGGCAGGAAGTGCTTCCATTGCACTTCCAGGCGTTCCACAGGACAAGTAAGTGCACGATGGTGGCACAATCATGGGTCATTGGGGGGGGGGAACCCACCGATGATTTAATCTGCGATCATACCATCTGGCAACAGGAAAAAGATGGGACTGCAATGATGTCATGCAGCCATGTTGTCGTGGTCCTGCTCCTCTCCTGTCCCCGTGCCGGGACAACAGTGTCCTACAGAAAGGGCTGAAGAGCCCTGAACCAATTGTTGACTGGTGAGTCAACACATAGATAAGTTTCATTTATTCAATAGGTTTTATTGAATAATTTATTCAGTAGGTTTACTCTAATCAAGACTAAGAAAGATAAACACATACCACATGGAATAAAACAGAGAGAGGAAACGTGTGGCCTCCCCATATGTTATTGACCGGCAGTTTCCATCAACCCTAGGCAGTATAGTCCATTTTGAGTGAAGATGGGTGTTGTATACCCACAAAAATTTCTGCAGCCCATGTTTTTGCACTGAGATAAACATATCCAAGGCAATTTGAGATCTAATTCAGTGGTCTACTTAAATACATGTTGAATGTAGTCACACGCTTCAGTCTCACAGGGCCCCGGCACTTTAACTTTGCATGCTTATACAACTTATTGAACTGAGACCCATTTCCATATTCCAATATAAAATCTTTAGGCCAGTCTAGCCAGCCCATTGTATAATCAGGCCTGGACAGTGAGGGATTAGTGAAATCGTTAAATGAAGTTTTTCAATACATACTCAGAAACATTATTAATTTACTGGGCAGTGATTCTATCTTGTATCAGGGCAGTAAGAGAATCTAATTTACAGTAGTGGCAGACAGCTCTTATTAAAGCCTTGGGGGAAAAATATGTTCCAATCCCTCACAAGGGTGAAGAAATTCTAAAAATGTAACTTTTTTTCTCCTTTGTGCATTAATAAGTTGTAACTAAGCAGACTCAAAAATACAATTGGCCAAGATGGTGCATTTGGGTTTTGAAAGTTTAACTTATTCCATCCATCGAACGTTTACATATGCAGCTGAAAAAGAAACCCTATGTTGGGGGAAATCAAAACAACAAAACTTGATTGCATACCATGATTTCCTATTTTGCAGATGTTAATATTTAATCATATGCCGAGCCATTTAGCTTAAGTGCATTAATGTAACTCATTTAAAAGAGACTAGTAATGGTCCCTATTAATTCCCAGCCTGGATGTTATCCATGTTGCGCTGCTGGTAAGGCCAGAGGGAGTGTATCCTATTGGCACCCACTGAGATTGCTCTGATCTGTTGAAAATCCTGTTAAAATCTAATTACTTAGGAGAACCATCCTGGGAATAGCTAATGAGCTGCAGGAAGCCCTCTGAAAGAAATTCTCCTTTAATACAGAATGAAACATCTTCTGTCTTTCAATTACAGCCATCCCATGTGAACGTAATTATGCTCTGATGGAATGTGACTCTTATTTGTTGTTTTTAATTACATGCCATTGGTTACATGCAAAAAGTGATTTAATTTTCCCATCCTGGATAAATATTGGTGAACAGTTTAATATTCAAGCCAATTTAATAATGGTTTATAGCATGATGTTGGATGAGCAGATGTTAATAATATAAACAAGCAAAGAGAACACAGGTAAGGATAGGATACAGAAGGTATCATGAAGTTTAAAGCTGGTAGCCTTGAGGGAAGTGGTAGCTAGTGGCTTCCATGTCAGCAGGGCAGTGAATCTGCTCTGAGTTTCAGTCTGAATGTTAATGTATCTATCCATAGTTCTGAACCTTTGGGGGGGATAGGATTTGGTACTTTCAATATCTTATTGAAAGTTTGGACTAAAACCCAGAGCAGATTCACTGCCCCCTAGTATGTTGCCCAAGGAATGTGGGAACAGTATCATTTCTGTAGATTTTCTGGATCAAATAGCAGTGATTTCCCTCCTGCCACATAATTATTAAAATATATTATCACCTGCTGATGAATAACCAATGTAAATGTTATACTACACTTATTAATGGCAGCAAGCCAATGAACATTTTAAATTTCTGCCATTGTTTCTCATACTTTTTCTCTTGAGGCCAGTTTATGAGATAAAATGGCATGCTGAGATCATGGTTTGAAAAAGCTGTATAGAGCTGGGCTGGGAAAGTATGGCCTTCCCTTTGAGTGAGCTGGCCAGGGTAGGTTGAAGCTCCGGGCCAACAACTTCTGGAAAACTGGAAGTAAAGAGCAAGAAGACCCAGTGTGCTGCCATTTTCAGCTACCTGTGCAGGCTGGCTTGCACTAACCAAGCACATAGATCTCGCTAGAGCAGATATGGGCCATGTGCAGCTCCCCAGATGTTGCTGGACCATGACTCCCACTACCTCTCTGAGTAGTTATACTGCTTAGTGATGGTAGGAGTTGCAATCCAACTACATTTGGAAGAATACGCAGTTGACTTTTTTGCTCTTAAAGAGTAACATAACTTTGCCTGCATAGGGGGAAAACCTGTCAGCTGCTTCCCTTACAATTCCACTCAACAATGTCTATGCAGGTACCCACTCTCTAAATGCCATACCTAGTGCCAGCCAAATCACTGCTGATAGCTGGCAGTGAGGTGTGACGTTTCAAGATAAAGGGAGGCCAAAACTGAGGGAATCAAGATGGAATTTAATCCCTGATGCTCCAGTTTATTCAACCCATTTTTATCACAGCCTGTCAAAGCTACCTAAAGTGAGCCCCTACTTCTCACAAATAGCAGATGTGATAATACCATGTGGTGGGTGGCAGTGTGCAGTGCAGATCATACAATAATCTTTTTCTGCATGTAGGAATCTGGCCTGCCAATACAAGGCAGAGATATCCATATGCTAAATGATATGAGTGTCTCACTTGTAGTTTGAAGTGCTATAAAAGAGGTTTATTGTTTGTAAGCATTAGACCACATACCAAAGCAAAATTTCTTGTGAATCATAGGTTACTGGAAACAAAAGTAGGAAACAGAGCAGAACCAGACAGAGCAGAATCAGATAGAGCACATAATTGGAAGCAGAAGATGGAGAAGCCTCATACCATCTGCAAAAACAAGACTAGGAGCAGATTGTGGCACAGACCATGAACTGCTAATTTCAAAAATTAGAGGAAAGCTAAAGAAGAAAACTAACCAACCATTGTGCCAAAATACAACCTGAAGAACATTGCTATAGAATTCAAAGGTACTGTGAAAAATAGATTTGAACAGTTCAGTCTAATTGACAGGAAGCCAGAAGAACAGGGAGCCAGAAGACTGAAGCCAGGGAAGAATAAAAAAACAAAAACAAAAAACAAACCACTATCTGTGGCCAAAAAGAAAGAGAAGCCTCAGTGGATGGATGGTGAAACCCTTCAAGCAGTTAAGAAAAGATGAGAAGCAAAAGTAAAAGATGACAGAGATAGGGTCAGAACCTTGAATGCAACAGTTTGGTGAGTTATGTTCAGGGACAAAGAGAACAACTATAATGATCAATGGAGAGAAACAGAAGATGACAACAACAACAACAACAAAGAAGAAGAAGAAGAGACTTATCTGAAAAATTAAAAGGAAATTTAAACCAAGAGTGGGGATGCTCTGCAACCAGCAGGGGAACCAAGTAAAATAAAAACTGATGAAAACAATACACTGAAGAATTATATAAAAAAGATGAAAACGATGACACATTAATTCAAGGAAGAACCATTTGACAATGAACTGACAATTTTAGAAAATAAAGTGGAAGCTGCTTTCAGAGCACTTGAGAAAAATAAATCACCAGAAACAAACAACATGTTAATAGAGCTGTTCAGTCTACAGAGACAGCATCTAATCTAGTTGTAACTAAAATCTGTCAACAAATATGGAAAACAAAAGAATGGCCCACAATTGGAAACACTCAATATACTTTTCCAATCCCCAAGTAAGAGGACACTGGGGATTACAGTAAAAACAGGGTCATTGTATTAATTTCCCATGCAAGCAATGAGATGCTCAGAATTATACAACTTTAACCATCTATAGAATGAAAAATGTTGGGTTTAGCAAAGGAAGAGGTAGTAGGGATCATACTAGAAGCACATGTTGCATAATGGAGGACTCCAATGAATTTCAGAAGAAAATAAGCTTGCGCTTTATAGATTGTAGCAAAACCTTTGATCGTGTAGATCATGAAATATTATGGACTGGTCTAAAGAAATGGGTGTGCCACAATATTTGTCCTGATGCATAACCTATAATCAGGAGAAAAAGCTAGCTCTAGGACAGAATATGGGAAAACAGAAAGGTTTCCAGTTAGCAAGGGGGACAGGCAAGGCTGCATTTTATTTATTTAACTTGTACATGCCTCCTTCTTCTGAGTCTAATCCTACTTGTACATGGAACATGTACAAGTAGGATTAGACTCAGAAGAAGGAGGCATGAAAATGGGTGGAACGATATCAACAATTTAATGGGTGGAACGATATCAACAATTTAAGATACGAAAATGACACCATACTACTAGCAGAAAGATAGCAAAGACTTGGAACAATTATTGAAGAAAGTCAAGGAAGAAAGTACAAAGGCAGGTTTACAACTGAACGTTAAGAAAACAAAAATAATGATCACATATTATTTACATGACTTTAAAGTAGACAATTAAAACTGGAATAGTTCAAGATTTTCCGTATGTTGACTCAGTCATTAATCAGAATGGAGACTGCAGTCAAGAAATCACAAGAAGACTAGGATTTAGAAGGGCAGCTACAAAGGAACTAGACAAGATCATGAAGTGCCAAGATATATCATTGAATACTAAAGTTAAGATTGTCCATGTCATCATAATTCCAGTTTCTATGTATGGTTGTGAAAGCTGGACAGTGAGGAAAGCTGATAGGAGAAAAATCAACTCATTTGAAATGTAGTGCTGGAGAAGAGCTCTACAGATATCTTGGATTGCTAAAAAGGCAAATAAATGGGTCCTAGAGCAAATCAAGTCTGATCTCTCCCTAGAACCAAGATGATTAAACTAAACTGAGATAGTCTGTTCTACTCTGTTCTGTGTCATAGGTTACAAAATCCTTTGCAGACATTAAAGTATAAGTGTTCATATTGGTCCCCAGTCTTGCCATTCTACCGTCTTATTCAGGAATATCATTTCTCCCTGCATCACATAATTGTTCTTGTTTTGAATGAAAGCTGTTTTACTTTTCCACCTTCTCATCTTTTTGGGGCAGGCATAATTACTCTTTCAAAGATACAAGGGTTGGAGGCCCTACTTAAATGCCCCCCTCAAAAAACCCCTCAAAAACCAAAACCAAAAACCTAAGTAATTCAGTGAAGAAAAAGGCCCACATCTGATTTCATACTGGATTTGTTGTTGAGAGAAGGATAATAATAACCTGTTTATTCATATATTTTCCTCCATTTTCCCTTTACAAAAATTAAAACAGGTATGGCTAAAAGTTAACATCATACAAAAGTTAAAAATATAATTAAACTAACAATAGAGTTAAACGTTAAAAGCCTGACCATTAAAAATATTTTTAATGGGGATGTTGGAGAGAGGATGAGAAATCCATCTAGAAGCTATGCATGAAGTGAACACAGACAGAGAGAGATGAAGAATCCTAACACTAGATCTCTAATCTAGGATTCTCGTAACTATGTCTTGACTCTTAACTACCTTCTTTGACTAACAGCATTCTTTAATCTAATCTTTAAAAAAGGAATACCTATTTATGTGCATTTATAACCAGCCAAGTAATTATAACATTTAAAAATAAATTACCATTACACTCTTAGTACCGTAAGGAACCTATAAAACTGACCTCAATGAATCCTAACAAATTAAAAGGTTTTATTAGTCTGTAATTTGAAAATTATTGCTGCGATTATCGCAGGGATGATAATTACGCTGGAGGGAACAACTTAACTAGGTCAAAAGTGCCTCAAACTTTACCTATTGCAAAAGGAATATCCATGTTCTGTGTCCAGTCACATGGCTAGGATGGAAGGTGATTGACAGAGGAACAGCTTTCTTCTAAGAAACCAAGAAACTTGCCCTGTTGCTTAGGTATGTTACCAAGCTGTACACTCCTACTCTTTGATATTGTTTAATTGGTAAATATTGATTGGCATAAAATATAAATTATACACTGCTATGGTTGCAGTGTAAAACAGGGGAAGGACTGGCTGAATAGGTATGAAAACTAGATCAGGAAGGATCTGAAGGAATGGCCAAGTCATAGTTGGGAAATCATGAGGGAAACCACTGAGATAATGGACCTGCAAATGTCTGTCAATGACTCAACCTTCTGACACAATAGAACCTGAAACTAAACTAGTTATCTTCAACCTTCTTCCTGATCCCCAGCAAGATCTTCTTTTATCTACTTTCCTGCCCCACAATCAAGGAGCTATCATGATTCTCACTGGTTTTTTGTTACCTAATGCTAAGATCACTAGTCTATTCCAGACCCCATTGTTTGGTCTGCCAGAGCGCCATTAACACCCTTCCTCTCCAGGCAGAAATAGGATATTTAAACCCTGATTCTGAGCTAGTCAACTCACAGTATGCAGTACAATTGTTGCTGGTCATCACTCTGCTGCTCTAATTCCTATCTATGTACTGTCCTTGGACTCCAAGTCTAAGCCACATCACTTTGTTTCTTCTCTACTGGATTGGTAAATATCACCCCCTTTGCTCTAAACTCTCACTATCCAACTTTTCCTTCTTTTTCCTTCAGTTAGCCTTGTGTGATTGTGAGACTGCTTGGATCTTGTGTGCATGATTGTTAAATTCCCCAAATAAAACATTCTAATATATTCGTTGAATCTCTAGGTGGTATTCCTGCACTAGTACTGGTAGACACAGGTGTTAAAGATCTTGTTAAGGTTTCCCCTGCCTCTCTCAGGCCTCCCTTTTTAAGCTAATATTCCCCACAGTTTCGTGGAGGCACTGGCACCATGGGTGGATCTCTGAGTCACCCACATTTTGGGATAACAGGTGTCTGTCTGTGGTTTTAAAAGCTTATTTGGTGGTTTTAGTGATCATTTAATCTAGACTCCTAAGTGCATGCACATAAAATGTAGTGATGTTGCTGTGTCTGCAGTCTTTTCCATGTTTTTCAGAAGAAAGGGCAGTCATATTCCATACTGTAGTGAACTCTTTTTGGGGTGGAGGTATGTGCTGGACTCTGTGTTCCCTAGGAATGCCATGTATCAACAAGAAACTGCACTGCTGCCATATTGGTGCATGGAATGACTTCAATGAAGCAATGCAAGCTGGTCTACTCCAAGGTTCCAATTCTAGTTAAGGAACCTGGTTTGGAGGCAGGAGGAAGACTGCCAGTTTTTGATAAATACAATCTGAATTGCATGGATGAAGACAAAGCAACTCATCTGGAATCCTAGGTAATAGATTTGGATGCAAAAGCTGTACTGGGTCCAAGGACCATGACTAATTTAAATTTGGTACAAAGAATTAATTTAATAGAAACAGACCCAGAAGATCAATGGGATGCTTATAGTAATTGTACCATGTGCTTCAAGGCCTCAGTGCTCAATAAAAAAATAAATCTACAGGTAGCACCAGTAATTCATGTAGCTAGGAAGGTTCCACTGGCACTAAAGGATGAAGTACAAAATGAACTTAATGGTGAGAGGAAAGAACTAAAGGGAACAGTTGAGGAGCAGTCATTATAGATAAATCAAACAGTTGTTGTGGATAAGTCTGGCAAAATTCAGATAAGAATATGTTAGGACACAAGAGGAATGAACAAAACACTTCTAACAATCATATTTTTCTCCCACCCATCTCTCTTGACTAGAACTTGTGAGAAACAAAAGCCAGGCAGAATATATGCCCTGTGTAAGTCAGATTCCCTAATGGGTCCTTTTAAAATAATAATAAAAAAGAGAGAGAAGCACATAAATCATTTATGGAGACAAGGAAATAAATAACTTTTTATGTCCATATAAATACTGATCCAGCACTCATTAGGAAAATTTACATGGAATCTTGTTCAGTATTATAGGCCAGTATTTCACTTTCCCTGCCTTGTTCTGTGAATACAATACGCAGAAGTGTGGCACAAATTTAACCTCCTCTTTCTTGTTTCTCAGATCACTCCAAACACTTGTTGCTTTGCAGAGGAGTTGTTTTTCTCTGTAGCTAGATAATTCCTTTATACTTTGCTACCATTAATATTACTGCTCAGTTTATTAGCCTGCATGGAAACTGGCGTTTGAAAATATCTGCAAAAAACTAAGACTAAGGCCATTTTCAAACTACACTGTTATAGTGCTATTATTCCACTTTCAACGTCCTGTGGAATTCTGGCATTTGTAGTTTCCTGAGGCCAAAGAGCTCTCTGCCTGAGAATTCTAAAGGCCCCTCCCTAAACTACAAATCCCAGGATTCCATAGGATGTTGAAAGTGGAATAATAGTACTGTAACAATGTAGTGCGGAAATGGTCTACGACAGAGAGAATAGAAGAGCAGTTTGGACAAAGTCAAGCCTGAGAATATATATGTAAAGAAGCAACAGGAAAGACTAAGCAGAGAGGGACACACCACTTTCCTCTACTTGTATTGCATGCTGGAGGCATATTTCTCCAACCTCCAACAGTTCATTGCAATCCGTTCAAATGTCTCCTGAGTATATAAGAGCAAGTTCCTCAGAAGCACTTTTGGGATATTGTTGCTGTTGTTGTTGTAGTAGTATGCCTTCAAGCCCTTTGCGGCTTATGGCAATGCTAAGGTGAACAATTGCCTTTTCATACACTGAGAAAGCGTGATTTCCTCAAGATCACCCAGTGTATTTCCAAGGCTGTGTGGGTATTTCAACCCAAGTCTTCCAGAGTCATAGTCCAACACACAAATCTCTACACCTTGCTGGGTCTCATGTTTGGGATAGCACTTGAACTGTGTGATATTCCTCCTCCACCAATTAGCAATCATCAAGCACACACTCCAGAACTATAAAAGAAAACAAAAAGTTACAGTTCTATTGAGAAGAAGTGAAGCCATCCTTTGTTAAGTTTACTGTTTTAATGTAATATAGTTTGTTGTTGTTGTTGTATGTCTTCAAGTTGTTTCAGACTTATGGTGACCCTAAGGTGATTCTATCACAAGGTTTTCTGGAGCTGAAAATGTGTGATGTGCCCAAGGTCACTCAGTGAGTTTCCATGACCAAGCAGGGAATTGAACTCTATACCTCTATTATTGGAAGAAAAGTCATTTACAAATATCTTGTTATTTTTAATAATTTTGTTTCATGCTTCATTCTTATAGCAAACTGCTCATGTATTGTGTTTATAAAATTCTGGAGGAAAAGCTCAGCTGAGGCTCTCAATCCACCTGCACTATTTCAGAAACAAGATCAGGTAGGGTGGGGCTCTGATAAAAACAAAAAAGTCTTTACCTTCCTGTGGAAAGACAGCAAGGAGGTACCAGTCTAACTAATCTAGGATGGAAGTACCAGACCCCTGGAGGAGCTACCAAGAAAGCTTTCCTCTGTATTACCACCACATATACCTGTGAGGGTGGTGGAACAGAGAGAAGGGACTGAGTACATGCTTATAACCAGTGCATTGAATTGTGCTTGGAAAAGGATCAGCAGCCAGTTCAGTTCTTGTGATAAGAGAGTTGTTTGCTCCTTGTAGTGAGTCCCAGGCCATTTCGACACTATACTACTATAGTGCTATTATTCCACTTTCAACATCCCATGGAATCCTGGGGTTTGCAGTTTCCGCATACTGATGGCACCAGGCCCCAAAACTTTGGTTGGACTATCCCAGCAGTTTCATATGTATGTACTTCCATCTACAATTCTAGACTATTGTGGGGTTTTGCTGTGTGAACTGACTGAGATAGGTTGCACATATAGAAAGGGTGGGAATAGATGGCCCTACTTAATTGATACCATCATTATATGACAGGAAATATACTCAGCAATCAATATTTTCTTCTTCAAGATAATATGAATAGTTTCTTGCTGTTGCTGTGTGCCTTCAAGTCATTTCTAACATGGTAACTCTATGGTGAACCTATTTCTTTTTCTTGGTAGGATTTGTTCAGATGAGGTTTGCCATTGTTCTTTGAGGCTGAGAGAGTATGACTTGCCCAAGATCACCCAGTGGGTTTCCATGGCTGAGTCAAGATTTAAACCCTAAACTCCAGAGCCCTAGTCCAATACTCAAACCACTAGACCACACTGGTTTAGCTGGTATTAAAAGATGAAGTTACACGGAACAAATGACATAAGGTGAAGAAGAGGAGAATCTCTTAGTCCTTCAACAAGAAGTCACATCATGGTAACATAATGGATTCTCATATTCTGTGTGGTAGGGCTGGGCCATAAGCAGTAGTCTGAGGTGAGCCAAGAGCAGTGAACCAGGTCTCTAGGTTGCTGAATAGTCTAGATCAAGGGATGATGAGGAGAAAGTGCAGGAGAGGAAACCAGGAGTCAGGATCAAATAAACAATGTTAATCTGGAAATGGAAGCCTTTTATGCTCCTATCTGTCTAGAAAGATCCAGTGGTCAATGTGACTGATTAGAGTCAATCTGGAAGGGGATTAAATTTTCATGAATGCTGATGTGCTTTGAACCTGTTATGTTGGGCTTTGGACCAGCTCTAGTGAATAGATCAATAAGAAACCTTGGCCCACAGTGTGGATGTTATGGAAACAAAGGCCATTTCCGCATGCAGCGAGGGAATCGCTCCCTGCCGCTACTCACTGGATCTTATTTGAGTCCGGTCTGGTCCGGGGCGAGGAGGAACAGTGCATGATCGCAGATCTGCACTGCTCCAGCGTCCAAAATGGCGGCTTTCTGAAGCTCGCCAGCCTAAAGCCCGCCCTCCACAGATCGTAGGCTTGCATTGGTGTGAGCCGAATCTGCATTGGAGAGCAGGCACGCAATGGTGCGTGCCGGCTTTTGAAAAACCTGAAAAATTAGGTTTTTCAAAAACACGCTGGAGGACCACTTTCTGTCGCTCCGGAGTGGACTGAGGTGCAGATCTATGCTAAGTAGTCCAGACCCAGTCCACTCCAAGGTGCAGACGTCCTCCGTGGAGGAAGCACTGCACCATTTTTTTTTAACCCGTGTGGAAATGGCCAAAGCAAATTCTACCTTGGGGAACACTAGGAAAGAGACTGAAATTAAAACTGTTACTTTAAAGTGTCATTATTCAACTCCTATGACTTCTCTTGTGCTGGAGGACCCGACCCTTCCTTCATGGTGATGTGCAATTTTACTAATCTTCATCTTTTAATTTTCTGCTGATTACATTTCTTTAAAAAAACATTTGTCAATGACTTCACAGTGTGCTTTTGCACCAACATCATGTTAATTTTTGAAACGTTTGTAAAATTTCCTGGAGGTTTTACGAGCCCACAAAGAAAGGACCAGTGATAATATAGTTTCTCTAAGGATGGTCAGAACATGTCACATGGAGAACAGTCTAAACAGGGTTGACTCCAAGTTCCTGGGAGGGGCCACACACAAGGCACTCTCAATGCATGCACTTAATATAAGACGGGCAGGTTGAATTCTCCTTGAAAGCTGCTACCTGCTCATTGTCCTCCAGCCCTGATTTTGACAGCTACATTGCTGCCTCTAGTGCTGTTTCTTTTTGGGTCTCATCCATTCCCCTCATCCTTCCAGGTGTTAAGGACTGGCACCAGTGATCATGCAGGCCAATTGCTGCTCAGATGGCAAATGATGGCAGTTGGGTGACTGGTCCTTATTTTCATCACTGCCTGGTTTCAGTTGTTGATCCTTAAGGAATCATTAAATGATGGGACCCTATTTGGCAAAAACAGCCCTGTAGATGCCTAAACTTTCTGACTACTGATTTTAAATGTTCCCCTGCTTAGGTTGTGACATCTTCTCTTTTACAAATAGGTAAATAACAGGGTATGATTTCTTACTTGATCATGGAAATCTACTGGGTGTGACTATGGGCATGTCATACACTCTTAGCCCCAGAAAGCCCTGTGGTAGGCTCACCTTAAGGTCGCCATAAGTCAGAAATGACTTGAGTACACACAACAACAACAACAACAACAACAACAACAAATATTCATGGTTAATCAACCATGTTGCTACCAAAAAAAGGCAGAGTAAAAAATAAACACTTTGGGCCACTCAGTTTAATTCTAACTGCTGCCCAGAACTGAGGCACTGAACAAAACTTAGAAGTGCTGATTTAATTGTATTCTAATTAATGATCTGTGTAGGTGCTTGCGTTTTGTATATGGGCAAAAGTTTTTTTGTTCATTATAATACTTATTGCTTAATACATCATTGAATTATCACCTTTAATTTAAATTCAAGGTATTTCCCAATTTGGATGCAAGTAAATTAGACAGAAAACATGGATGTAAAATGCAGTAATTAAATGTAAAAATGTAAGAGCTGCAAATCACAAAAATTATAAAATTAAGGCTGTGAAGTGAAAGACCCATCAAAGTAAAAGGAACTGCGACTAAAGACTATGAAAATAAAAACGGATTAACATATGTGCTAATGGGGTAATTAAATCCTTAGCGTTTTCACTGTAATGATTTTATAGCATCTTCTTACGCTTGCCAGTTTGGAGAATGCCAGTAAATATTTTCTTAATTGCAAAAAGAGACAATATGTGTCCCACTGTTTCATTCATAACATTTGATTAACTTGAGGAGGCTGCATTCTTACATTAGAGAACAAAGAGCTTGAAGTGGACATGTTATGGGGCTAGAAAACAGATCCCTGGAACAAATGATTAACCAGAAATTTTACGGCAAGGAAGAATAAATGAAGGAGAGAAAGTGAGAGAAAGAGAAGGAAAGAAAAAGTCTACTTGTCTTGACAGAATAGCCCGGTCCTATAATAAACCTTCCCAAAGTCAACAGTTCATAAAGTCTTTTGTTCTAGTAAGAGGGTCTTTAATTTTTAACATAAACTCACACTTCGGTATGTGCGAGCTTAAGTAAAATTAGAAGACATGTATATAATAGGATTTAATGGATTATCATCTGCATTTTCCAAAGATGTCAGGTTCTCTCAGCTCTGATGGAGTAGCACTTAATGTAAATTTAATTTGAAGTGATGTATGGAAGGCTTGAGGTGATACTCTGTGATTCCCTAACTGCCTAGAGAGCCTCTGTGGGTAGCATCTGGATTTGGCTGCTCCACATGCCCAGCAGCGTCTACTAACTAGGATTAATGAGGTAGCCTGTTCACCAGTGATCCAAAGGAGGTATGCTACATTTACTCTCAACAATATGAAGAGGAGGGTGAGTTTCCTTTGGGGGCACACTGTTTGATGAAACTTAATGATGGTCGTGTGAGAAGGTATAATAAATACACGATGTTGAAAGCTCTTCTACTCTGTCCAATTTAAATGCTGTTTTGCCAATAAAATGGTGTTCGGGATAAGCCAGTCATTTTTGAGATCTGAATTAACGTTCACAGGCTTGCTGTTTGCTACTGTTGTTCACATAGTTATGAAAATACAGTCATTTTTAAAATATAAAAAATATGTCCTAATTAGTTTTTGGGTAATTGCCATTATTGTCCCAGATGGTTATGATGGGATGTTGAAAAAATTCACAGGCTGTCTGTTTTGCAAAGTTAAGGGATTCCTGGGCAGTGGAGGGGGAAGGAAAAAAAAAGAAAAGAAAGAAAGTCAACAGTCTCCACATGATTAAGTGTATGTGTCTCTCTATCTTCTCTAAATGATTGGCTATTAAGTTAGACAAAACTTCTCCATGTGGTCTCAGCTTCATTTAGGGATAGGGATTGTATTTTGCCTTTGTGTCTAACCGAACCCTGAATGAAGCTTCAGCTAATTTCAAATTCCCTTTGTCATCATGGTTTTCAGCCAAAAGTCTATAATAAATGGTCAGAAGATGAGCTGAGACTGAATGAATAGTGAATGGTATTCATCAGCCAAACATAGAGTCCAGATCCAATTATATGTATTCATTAAGTGATAATGATATCATGGTCTTTAACTAGGAAGAAAAGAGTGTAATTGAATAATAACAGTTGTACAATCCCAACGGAACACAGTTTCCATCCCAGCCTAGTGACCCTTGGGGATGATGCAGGATTGATGGAATTCTATTACTCTTTGATAGATTTATTATGAAAGGCGGAGTGGAGTTGCTGCCCCACTTTGTCACTCACACTAATCAGTATCGTAAGGCCCCGAGCGTACAGGCTTTTGTATCCCTTTGACAAAGACAAGGTTAGGGGAGGATGACAGACACCCAGACCTTTACAAAACCATACCGCAAGATGAAATGGGCCAGCTGAGCTCTGTGCTGGGACAGAATTTTAATTTGTTTATCAATGGTTCACATGGGCAACACCATAAGGATATTTGTCAGAGGAGTAACACTGAGGCTAAACTCTTTTGTTTGACAAGTGGAGCTTGGGAAAATATTTATTGAACTGTAAAAATCAGGGGGAAATGAAAGAAGCGTGTTTTTTTTAAAAAAGTCTAAGCTGAGTGGGAAATAGCTCACATTACTGGGAATGAAATATAAATATGCTGGTCTTTCTTTCTTTCTTTCTTTCTTTCTTTCTTTCTTTCTTTCTTTCTTTCTTTCTTTCTTATTTGTACATATTTGTTACAGAGGGCAACTTTATCGCATGATTTGGGTTTTGTTTAAATTCAAGACACTGCATATGTAGATCTTATTCAGGACTGTAAAAACATGGATGGAAAAGTGAGTGAATGGCCATAATGTTGGGTTGCTTCTAAACCACCTTTACACAACTTGTGTGTCTTTTCTAATTTACACAATTTATTTAAAAAAATGTTATTCAAAAAATATCATTAAGATGCTGTTGTTTTGGCAAGGAAATATGGAATATGTGCATGGAAGACCTTAAAAAATTTCTTCTGTGTGCACGTAACATGGTCCCTTTTTCTCTCCTGTTTTGAAATTCAAATGCAAGCAATGGTCTCTGTCACTTTGGCCTCCATCTATCCTCAGCCCATATGAATCAGAAGAAGAGACAATTTGTTGTGCTTATGATCAGCACTGGATCTGGAGCCATGATTGGCATAAACAAGGCCTTACGTACACTCCAGCTGCCAGGGTTTGCTTTTCATTTGTGTTCCTGAGTGATATATATTTGAAGCCTCCTCTTCATGTTGGATCATTTCCCAGCATGGTAACATTT
Source organism: Iguana delicatissima (assembly GCA_948472985.1). Lineage (NCBI taxonomy): Eukaryota > Metazoa > Chordata > Lepidosauria > Squamata > Iguanidae > Iguana > Iguana delicatissima. Next base: position 866,445 of record CAOKZL010000056.1, read on the forward strand.
GCAGTCTAAGTGGAGGCTGTCAGGTTTGTCTCTGGCTGCCAGTGCCTCAGTCTCTCTAGGCAGGAAAACCTGGCCTGCTTAAGTAAAAGGTTTATATTACCCACCTATGCAAATGGATGCTTCTAGTCTTTTGACAAACAAATAGTCCAGAGTGAATCTAAGATGGAACAGAAAAAATCTTGAGAAGAGGTTGCAGGTCTGGACTGAGTCCTGGTTCTGAGGAACAAGGCAGAATACAAATAACTGAATATTAGCACTAACACTAATACTAAATGTAGCACACTAGCGATGAGTCTGAATGCATGAGGTCCCCATCTGAAATCCTACTTCATCTAGGAACACCATAGGCATCTTGGGGCAACTGATTATATCTAAACCACAGTTTTTGTCTGAAAAATAGGGATAAATTGGTTGCTCTTCAAGGTTGTTGAAAGAAATAATAAAAAGAAAAAAATGCAAGTGTGTATGGACTTGGATTGCTCTCAAATGCTATATAGACGCTAATACTGCAGTCCTCCATGCTTTTATCTGTGAGCAGGGTCCATTGAACATAGTGACACTTCATTTGCTTTAAACATGCTTAGAACTGTGATGTATCTTGAAGTAAGTCTTCTCGAAATCATTAGATATACCAATACTTCTGTAGAGTAGGAATTAGTATTGCTCCCCTGTTGTTTGTCCTGTGCCATTTCAGACTAAAATTTGAAAAAGCCTATGTTCTTTTCATCTGCTATTCTGTTCATCTGCTAATTTAATCCACTAATTTAAGAGTGCTTGTTATGCTATGGACAGTGCTCGTAACTGCATCACTTTTATTCATGCGTAAACTCTTTCAGGCACTATGGCTGACATACTGTTAGTGACATTTGCAGGTGTAAGTTGTGCTACGCATGTGAAACGATTTTTTGGTACGCTAGGGCTGCATCCAGTTGATGGTAGCATAAACAGAATTGCACATGTGGGACACTGTGCATGTGGTTGTGCATTAAAGTACACAAAGTAGCATGGGAGTGTGCATTGTCTCAATGTATTGCTTTGTGCATTGTGATTATATGAAGGGTTGCCAGCCAGGTACATTGACCATTGATCCATATAAATTGCACTACATTGGTATTTCATAATATAACTCTACCATAATGCAACTCTACCAGCAATTATTTAAATTTCTTGGCCTATAAGTATATCTGCATTACACAGTTCTAGCTGTTTGGTCAGACTTTGCCTACCTCTGCCCTACAAAATCACCAGATTTGTGGTTTGGTGAAGTACTAAGAATTATCTGCTAGAGGGCTTTAGTGATGTTGTTCAGAGAAGTGGAATACAGGTCTCTAGCTGACAAACCTAGGCACCTCACTGAGCGCTGTAGGATCCAAAATGGAAAAATGACAATTTAAGTGATATCGAACTACAATAACTGTGCAGTGTAGATACAAATGAAGCTTCCTAGGCAGGAGGACAAGCCAGGAGGCAGTAACATCTACAACACCTACAAGGCAAAGACATTTCTTTTTAAGCAGGCATTTAATGGGTGAGCTGGAGACCTTTTTACTTATTTGTTGTGTTTTTTCAAAATCTATTGTTTTATAACTTTATATACCTTTTAATGTTCTAATTGTTTTCATGTTTTTAATGCTTTTTTAACCTTTTGGAAGCGGCCTTGGGTCCCATCTTGGGAGAAAGGTGACATAGAAATTCAATAAATAAACAAATATAAATAAATTAAATAAATACATAAATACATACAGTGCTGCTTCTGCTTCTGCAAATCTAAGAATCTGAGCAGTGCTATTGTAAAATGAACACAAGACAAAGCACGACATAAAAAAAGATACAAACTCTTCCTCTTTTTTGATCAAGGCCACAACATGTCTTCCAAAATAATTTTTAAAAATAAAATACAGGAAGCCCATGCCTTTTGATGCCCCATCATCTGATGACTCACTCATTTGATGCTTCCAAATTAAGGACAAGTTCCATTAATTTGATGGGGGTTCCTCTCTTTCATCAGTTCATCTTGCATTTGGTGGCTCTCTTGGGACTGCTCACATGCACATGGTTCTTGAAAGGGTGTTCGGAAGGGAGAAAAAAGAGCCAAGCCGGCACGTGCTTGGTCCCAAGTGAGCCCCCGTAAGTCCTTCATGCTCCCTACAGTACAGTATATGAGTTCTGCTTTTCAACCATTTGCATTTCCTGACAGTGCTCCGGTACCTAACCTGTCAGATAAATGGGGGAAGCGTGTACAGATTACTGTATCAGCTTTGGTGAAGGCTGTGGCAAACTTGCAGAGCTAGGATGTTGCATATTGCAGGTTCAATGGTGATTGAGCCTTCATTTAACAATAATAACACAGATGGCATTTGTTGGGATAAAAGAGACCACAACTACTTATCGGTTACAGTTGTAGTGGCTTGGGTCTAGATCCAAGTATCCATTGACTTCCCAGCCAACTGCCGGAAACCAATCATCCAGCCTGCCTGCTGGGTATACTTTTGGAATGACAGGCTGTGAATTCCACAGGGGTGCAAGCCACTGCATGGGTCCCCTGCCACATGGGCATGGGAGAGACCCCCTGCCCCTGTCCCAGGCATGACTCTGGTAGCCCATATCCCCATGGTCCTCTTACAGGATCCTCAAGGTCTGGACCCCATGCTAAAAACCGCCCAAAGTTATGACAAAATTAAATGTGCTATATAAAGTCACATATGTTACACCTCCCAAAAAAATCCCACCTCCTATCAATATGAATAGAGAAGAAAAGAGGTTGGGGGCAAAGCTCTGTGCTGAATGTTGAGGGCAGAACAGAAGACTGTCTCTTAGCCAGTTGCAGATTTAAGCCTCTGCTTCAGTTCCACCAGTTCCAGAGTCTGCTTTAGACTCTGATGGGCAGGTTTTCCATCTCCCGTTAGAGACTGAGAAAGTGTTTTCTTAATGGAGAAAGCAACCTTAGTCTCACTCTGTCTCCCTGGTAAGTCAGGAAGCCCTTGGTGTGGCAGATGCACCCAAGATCACCCAGTGGGTTTCCATGGCTGAGCAGGAATTTTACCCTCGTCTCCAAAGTCATAGCGCATTTCCATACTAGACTGTTATAGCGCTATGGTTCCACTTTCAACATCCTATGGAATCCCGGGGTTTGCAGTTGCAGGAGGGGCCAGCTGGATTCCATAGGATGTTGAAAGTGGAATCATAGCGCTATAACAGTCTACTGCGGAAATGCCTATAGTCTAATGTTCAAACCTCTCTTTACCTCCCTTTCCGCACCTTATCTTGTTCTGGCACTGGGCTGCGGGGATCGCGCGAGCAGCGTCTGCCAAAAGGCTCTCTCTTCCCTGCTGCTTCAGCTCTGCACGAGCTGCCTGCTCACGCGAGAGCCCCGCCTCTTCCTTCTACAGTGCAGCCTGAGACCTTCCTGGGCTGCACTGGGGCAGGAAGCGTGACTGACCCAGCTCCAGAGGCTCTGCACACTAGGTAAGTGCGGCAGGGCTCAGGAGCAATGCGCAATCACGCATAATTTTCGGCTTCAAGACAAAAATGAAAAGGTGCGCGATCGGCCCCTGCTGGCCCCTGGAGCGTTGCGCGATTGTGAGTGCGTTGTGCAGATCGCTCCTTGCAATCATGCGACGCTCCAGCCCCTCTTTCACATGGCAAATGCTGTGTGAAAAGGGCCTACCACACTGGTTCTCATTGGAGAGTAGAGGGCGGATCTTGCCTTTCCTTGAAGGCTCAGGCAAAAGCAAACTTCTCCAACCTTTCCTTGCTCATGCGTTCTTCCTCATTAATAATTTTTGCCACTTTGACAACACACTGCTATCGCCTGGTTATATATGTCTCAGTTTGAATCTGTGAAATGTTGGAGAGTATACATTGTTTTCCTATAAGCTTATAGGAAACCCACAACAGGATATGAGTGTGTTATCTCACTGGAAAACCCTGTCCCGGTGTCTACAACTTTGATATTAAAATATGATTCAATGTGCCTGAGAGGTCATCCGGATGGGCACATAGGCAGCAACGGTCAAAGATTGAAAACTAGGTCAGGCCAGTAAAATCCCCAGTCTTGTAGCCCCAGGAGACCTCAAGCTGTGCAAACCCACAATAAACAAAGGGTCCTCAGCCCCGAGATGCCGACTTGAGGGGATTAGCATGTTTGCCTCAAGTTGAGCAAATATTCCATCAGGCGAGGACCATTTAGATGAAGTCACACCACAAACTAACACAGCCAAAGACCCTGAGACTTTGGCAACACTTTGCAATCCCACACACAAATTACCATGGTGGAGCTTCATTATCGCTTCATTATTGCTCCAACACCTATTGTTCTTCCCGGGAAAGGATTAGTTCTCCAGGTACTTTTTCCCCTCCAAATAGTCCCAGTTTTTGAGTGGTTCTTTGGATCACTCCCAGTCACCCCAGCAGACCGTTGCTCCATCTGTTGAGTGATCCCCTCAGCCTTCTCTGTGCTGAGCCCCACTTCTCTGCTGCTTTCTCGGACCCAGGACTTCAGGAAAAGGTGCAGTATTACCCCAGTTGTACCCCTCCAATACTTCCCTATCCAATTTCCTCTCTTCTGTTTCTTAATAGTTCTTGGGTGTGTGCGTGCGTGATTGCATTGGTGCGTGAGATTTGCATTCAATAAAATCATTTATTGGACATTCTTGGTTGTTTTTTGGCTTGGCCTGACCCCATAAAAACTGGGTAGAAAGACCCCGCTAGGTTATTCTGCCTCTTGCATTGCTATAGCTTGTGCTCTGGCTAGTTTCCATTCCCCATCACGTGGAGCACACTGAAGTGTCCCCCAAGGGACCCCAGAAATCAGGGTAAAAAGTGCAATAGCAGGCAGCTACTTATTCCCCAACTATTGTTCACAGGCATACTGTTCCTGATAGTAGGAGTCATTATGAGTAGTAGCCATGGATATCCTTATCTTCCATGAATTTGTTTTGTCCAAGAGTGGGGAAGGTATGGCCTCCATGTGGGCCCAACCCCTTTTGTATGGCCTAAAGTCTCTCTCAAGCTCCTGGACCCTCCAAGTTTGTATAAACTGGAGATGAAGAAGAAAAATTACCCTGGAACCACCTATCTGCCTCCAAATGCAGCAGTTTACTATTTTCTCTACCCCATTACTACCATTCCCCAAAACTTTTTTAAAAAGCAGATGAAAAATGACTCCAGAAAGTTAAAAAATAGAAATTACAAAACAAACCCAGAAGTTAAAATCTTATCTGTGACCAATTTTCAGCTAAAAATGTGGCATTGCAGCCTACTTTGGTGTGGGGTGAATAATGTTCTCCACCTAGCCACAGTTGCTCAAACCTTTGTCTAGTCCGTCTTAAAGCCATTCAAGTTGATGTCCATTAGTATATTTTGTGTAAGTAAACTCCCACAGTTTGACTATGCACAGTGTGAAAAAAGTAACCCCTTTTGACAGTCCTGAGTCACCTACCTTCTGTCATACCTGCTTTACTTGGCTTTTTTGTTAAGGCCATTTCTACACTAGCCACTTTCAACATCCACTTTCAACATCCGGATGGCCCCTCCTGGAACTGCAAACCCCAGGATTCCAAAGGATGTTGAAAGTTGAATCATCGCGCTATAACAGGCTAGTGCATAAATGGCCTAAGCTAAGAAGCCCCAAATGCTGTGACCTTTCTTATTGGAGAGTTGTTCTAGTTTCTTGATCACTGGTTGTCATTTTTGTCACCTTTTTGGTCTCTACAATATGCTTTTCCAGGTGCAATGACTGATGACAGTATTTCAAGTGTGGCTGTGTCATAATTCATATAAAGGCAATATGATATTAAGTTCCATAAAGATTATCATATACTACCAGGCACAAATGTCTGTCCTTTTCTGCTTTATTCCATTCCATAGGACATGACTTACCATCAGTAGCACAGAGAATCTCTTCTTACAGAGCAGATGTCATTTGCAATGATACAGAGACTGCCCATGTAAACCCTGCCTAGTCTGGCCAGTGAATTAACCAGCTTGTAGGAACTGTGCCTTATAAACAGATGGGCCTGAATAAAGTCAGGCCAAAGGACCACACATGAACATGAGGTGACGTTGTGGCCAGGAACATCAATGTATCTTTCTGCCCTAGGCTTTCCCTGCAAAGCCAAAGGTACTTTGGAAGCTCATCCAGCTCTGAGCTTGAAAAACAAAAAGGCAAGTACCAGCTTGTGATAGATGTGACATCAGGAAGGGATGCCGGCTGCAATCCAAAGATTACTTATTTGGAAGAAAATCCTACTGAATTCAATAGGATGCAATTCCAAGTAAACATAGCTAGGATTGGGTTAAAAGTGGAGATACATTTATTTTGAATGTTCCCATCCTTGTTTAGCCAGTCAGGATTAAAACTGGTGGGAGAAGCCAGAACAACAGTTTTTCAGGTTGGCTGAGTTCAGGATGTTTTGGCCAGTGCTAAAACCTGTCCTATGCAGTTACTCAGTTGTATGGTCACAGGCAGGTTTAATGATAGGGACTGTAGTCTCTGAGCCATTGACCACAGTTTGGAGAGTTCTGGAAATTGCAGTCAGTATTTGATAAGCAGGAGACTGATTATCTTTCTGAAAATTCCTGAATCTTCTGTTGCTTCAGATGTGATATGATTTCTTCCTTTTTAGAAGCTGGATTTTCTCCAGTGCTACACACGATTTTTGTAAAAAAGAAAAATTGAAACCATATTTATTCTGGAAAAAAAACAACCACAACTACCTTACAGTCTTTTTTAGTAAGGGGATTAAGAAGTTCATCACATCCAGGAACACCAGTAAACAGATATATTGGGCTGCTGGTGATTTTTTTTTTCCAACTAAAAATGCAAATAGCATTTTGCTTTAAATAAATGCAGAAGGCTTTATTTGAAAAATGTCAGCAAGCTTTCCACCTAAATAGCCAGCGAGAACAGCTGAAAGGCTGCCTCATCTTTCTAATGACTTTTGGTCATAGTAAGAAATCACTGGATGGATGGAGCCAAGTGCATATTTTACTCCTGGTCCATAGAACATGGGCCATTTTAACATCAGGATGAAAATAGCCTTTGAGCCTCAGTCAAAGCATTTTGTGTGTGTGTGTGTGTGTGTGTGTGTGTATTCAACATGTGCATGCTGTTACAAAGAGCAGAGAGTGGAAGCAGTGTTGACTCTGGATTTTGCAGGGCCAGATGCTCACAGCAGACTTCTGTTCTTGAGTAGGATCCTCTTCCTTCCCATGGTGACAACTGTTTGTTTGCTTTCTCCCTCCCCATAGGCCCAATCTGCACTGCTACCCAGGAGCAGTGGGAATGAAAGTCAGGTCCACTCTTTCCTTTCCTTCCTCTTGCCACTTCCGGAATGCATGGTGGGAACAAGACCAAACGTACTCTGGGGAATTAGAAGCGGCTGCTCTTGCTGGGTTGTGGCTCTTAACTGGTATGCTATGATGTCCACAGCTGAGGCTGACCCTGAGCTAGCATTGCCAGGTGAAATAAATGACAGGGCTCCTGTCCCTTTAATGGCTGTGTAGAAGAACATCTGCTGAAAATATCTTTTCTATGCAAATTTTCTATGCAAATAAGGGCAGTTAACTTGTCCCTTATTTTACTCTGAACAGAAAAGACCTGACTTGGTACTGGACATACGTTCACAACAGAGTAGGTTTTACATTCCCTGTTTGTAATGTGAGAAACAGATTAACAAAGTGATGACCACAAGATATTTTCAGCACCAGGTAGAAATCTTGATATAGTGATACTTGTGCTCTGCCTGTTGCAGAACATTCTCCTATTTCTAGCTGTATTGGCAAAACTCACTTTGGCCATTTCTGCATGAGAGGCAATTAGCGCAATATATCTTTATAATTGTGGCATTGCCATTCGTGCGATGCTGTCAGGTTAGGAACACTGTTTTCTGCACCCTTCCACCATCAGCAGATGAGTAGCTGGATTGCCACGGGTATTCCTTCTGCACCACAGTGGCCACAGCCACTCCCTGTCCCCACCTTCACCTCACCCCATTGCCGTTGATTGGTTGCAGGTTTTTGGTGTGTTTTTTTTTTTACTTTGGAAGCTGTACTAAACACGGCAGTACACTATTCCATTTTCACTCTATAGCCGTTTCTGCACTAGACTGTTATAGCACTATGATTCCACTTTCAACATCCTATGGAATCCTGGGGTTTGCAGTTTCGAGAGGGGCCAGCCGGCCCCTCCCTAAACTGCAAACCCCAGGATTCCATAGGATGTTGAAAGTGGAATCATAGCGCTATAACAGTCTAGTGCAGAAATGGCCTATAATGCCTAGAAATGTTTTTTAAAAAAATAAAAAGTGTTAACTCAAAGGAGAACTTTCTAATAAACACAGAGAGGTGATAGCTTTCGAAGTTACCGCACCATGGGAGTCACTGAGGGAGGGACAAGCTGGGCATGCCCACAGCCGACCTACTGCTGGATCTGCCATAATTGGAAGCGCCATCAAGCACTATAACAGTTCCGCATTGAGCCAGTTGATGGGATTGAAGTGCTAATAGAGGGTCTTAATGGATTTTTTCTGGAAATAGAATAGAGCTCTTTGAGGATGGGATAGCAGCTGGGTAGTGACAACACTGTGTGAAAGCATGGCTCCTGGACTGTTAAGAACCTACTGCTATGGCGGTATAGTGACAATGCAGAAATGGCCTTAGTCTAGTTAAGAACCAGTTGACATGCTCCACTGTGGATTTCACTTGAGATGGCATTCAGTTTTGACACTGCTCCACTGCTGAGTTGTTTGTCCAAAACTGTGTCTACGTGGCATGGGGTTTAGCTTTCCCTAAAATTTACCAGACATGAATAAAACTCATCAGGATTTCATGGAATCTAAAATAAATGCATCACTCGTCACCATAGCTTGCATTCTTGATAGCAAGTGGGATGTCAGCATAATGGTTAAATTGGACCTGTGACATGAAGTAGCAGCTGGAACATGCAGTAGGCTTGTCCAATGCAAATATTGTGTCAACAGTGATTTAAGGATACAGGACAAGATTCCAAAGGAATTGCCACATTAGTTAGATGGATTACATAAATCTAGCCTGCCTGATCAAAGTTCATCAAAAAGATGTAAGTCACCAAGTCAAATCATAAAAACATGGAACCAGTAGTGACCCATTTCCCCATTATGTTCAAGGGAGTAAAGCTTATTACCAATATCATGACTTGAAGACATAATTCTAAGGAATCAGCTATTCCTAAACTGCCATCAGACAAATATCTTAGGATCCCAAGGTTTTCTAAAACACTGTGTTTTTCCATATTGAAAGTAGCTCTCTTAAATGCTTTTTATGTTGTTTCTTCTTAAAATATCTGATACGGATTTGTCCCAATTTCCTTGGGCATCTTGCTCCATTGTTCTTTTGCCAGATCAGCCACTTTGGAAGTTTCTTCTAATATTCCCTGAGGAAATATGACACTCAAACTTCTATGAAGCTAAAACTAAAGTGTACTACAACACTAGACTGCACTACAACAGAAATCCTTTCCCACACAAATGGAACAGAAAGAAGCTGTTTTTGTTTGGTTGGTTCCTTCTGGCACATGTATTCAACCAATTTCTTCCATGCATAAATTTGGTGTGTAAGTGGGGAATGAAGCCATGCCCAACAGTTCAATGTGTGAGAAAGGTGAAAAGTTGATATATAAAAAAGTGACCTATGACAAGATGAGCTTGGATAAAACAACTGTTGAATAAAAATTAGTGTGACTTACCCAAGACAACCTAGTGGGTTTCCACAGCTGAGTCCAGATTTGATTCCAGGTCTCCAGAATCATAGTCCAATGCTCAAACCACTACATCTTGCTGGTTCTCAAGAGGTGAATTAGCCCCTATTTAAGGTTTTATTAAGTTTTTGACCCTATTGAGGTATCCCATGGATTTCCCCTAGTATCTCGGTCCATCTCTAAGCAGGCTCTGTGAACATGGACAAAGAAATAAGTCCAGATCTATTTCTTTGTGTATCTTTGGGGATTTACTTCCCATAAGGCAGCAGAATGTACACTAGCTGACTTATCTCTGAACCATGGCAACAGTTTGAAAAGGTAAAGCAGAGAGTACACCGACGAGCCATTTGTCAAGTGCAATTGCAAGCAGTCCAAAAGTGCAGGCAGAGTATATGAATCATGATGTAAAAATGGTGAAGGGCAGGCACTTAGACCAGTTGTGGTAATACTGGGACACAGCCTAGCTGTGGCATGATTTACTAAAGCTGTGTGCAGAGGGACAAGTGCAATGGAGAAAGAATTAAAGTTTGCCTTTGTATCTCATGAGGCATGGGAAATTTAATTTGACATCACACACAATTCACAACTTTGGAGCAGAAGGAAATAGTGGCACCGCAAAAGCAAAGACCCTTCTTATTTCCTGGTATTCCTCCTCTCATTCCATTTTGACTTGCAAAAACAGAAAAAAATAAAAGTGCGTGTAAATAAAACCAGCAATCCAGACAAGTGAGTGGGTAATAACAAGAAGCCCAGAATAGAAGTGGGGCGAGGATTTTTTTTTCTTTTCTGAGGAGATAGTTTCAGGCCTCTCACTCTTACCCCAAATATACTCAAACATACTGAAATTGCTGATAGCGCTTACATATAGTCTCATAGTCACAGCCCCTTTCTCCCTTCCTCTGTAATTGGAGTGTAATAATGTTAGTCTGTTTTACGAGTGTTTGCAAGGATTAACTAGAAACAATCCATTTGGAGCCCTTTGAGCACTTAGGGCACTAAGGCAATTTAGATGATTTTTGGGTGGAAAATTGCTCAAAAATCATTCTCAAGAAAAAATTGGGGTTAAGAGAGTTACTAGCAGTTTGAGCATTGGACTACAACCTGGAGACCAGGGTTCAAATCCGCACTCAGCCACGGAAACCCACTGGGTGACCTTGAGTGTGTCATATACTCTCAACCCCAGAAAACTCCATGACATGTTTGCCTTAGGGTCACCATAAGTTGGAAAATGAGTTGAAGGAACACAAGAACAACAACAACAAAAACAGGAACAGACTACAGGGGTTTTTAAAGGTGACCAAAGGGGGGGGGTAGAGGCTGCATCTGGCCTCTAGATTACTCTTTTCCCACTCCTAAATTAGGCAAAATATAACTATCTCGACTTAGGCCCTTTTTGCATGCCAGTCCTGTTGTGAAATGGCCTCGGGAGTGTCGCACGATTGCAAGGATCGTTCAACATGACGTCCTCACAATTGCGTGACGCTCCCGAGGCCATTAGGTGGCGATCATGCATTATATAATTTTTGGCTCATTGCTGAAAATGATGCGCGATCACGTGTGCCTCCTGTGCCCTACCTGCACTTACCTTGTGTGCGGAGGCTCCGGACGCATGGCCGTCACACTTCCTCCCCTAGCGCAGCCTAGAAAAGTACCCAGCTGCACTGCAGAAGGAAGACGTGGAGCACTCACACTTCCTTTCGGCCAGCACGGAGCTGGTGCGGAGGGGAAGCGGAGGGGACACGAGTGCCTCTCGCAAGAGGCTTCTCACATGATCCCCTCGTGATGACACCAGAACAAGGTAAGGTGCAAAAAGGGCCTTAGTTTACTGTTTCTACTGGTGGTACCACAGATTCTGACTCTTGTGCAAAAAGCAAAGGTGGTCTTGGACATCACGGAGAAACCAAAGGGATATGAGCAGAAGGGGCATACCTATAAAGTGAGGCTGTTGTGAAATTTACAAGAGTCTCTAGACCTCTTCCTCATCTGCAAGATCCCCCAAGGATCTTGTCTTGTTAGGTGGCATGGACCAAATAGCAGACAAAAGAATCAAGGAACAACTCCCTTATCAGAAAGGCTATGACCTTAGGGGCTTTTTAGTTTTGAAAGCAAGCAAGTATGGAGGGACATTTAGAGAGTGGTGGAGAGAGAGAGAGAGGGACATGAATTAGGCATTGTACAGTCCTCTCTCCACGTTCTCCGATTTGACCTTTGCAAATTTGATTATTCATGAGTATGCATACCTTTCCCCAGATACTTCTCTTTCCACTCCCATGCATTTTGCCCTGGCATAGATAATTTGTGTCGAGGCAAAATGGAAGGGAATTGGGGGCGGGGGAAGATTCCTCCTCCAGAGCCCCCACTTCTTGTTCCCATACAAAATGGATGAGAAGGGGGGGGGTGGATGGAAGCTTGTGCGAGCCTTCTTTTCTTGATCCAGAGCACCCTCCTTCCCCTTCCCAAGCAAAACAGAAGGGAATGGAGCATGGAGGAAGGCTCACAGGAGTTCTCCACCCCGGAGCAAAATGCATAGGAATGGGAGGGCAAGCTCTGGAGGAGGAAAGGAAGGCTCATGTGAGCCTTCCTCTACCCTCATCCCATTCCTTTTTCCATGGGAGGGGAGCAGGGGGAGTTATTAGCAGTTTTTTTTCATTTTTGCAAGGGTTCTGCACTCTTCTAGTGCACAGTGCATGGGAACATCTCTGCAGAAGTCATCGCAAAGAAACTACTCCCTCTTTTATATAGGCAACATCAACATGTGTGTGTGTGCTATGTGTAGGCATATCTAGATGAGTAGTTTACTCCCCACTGCTGAACCCCTGTTACCCCTGAAATGCTTACAACTAGGCATGTTTCCCATACTTTGCTTGTTCAGGGTCCTCATCCATACTCCTGCTCTGTGCTTCCACTTCTCCTCTTCTCCGTCTGCACTTGGGTACATGGCTTTTATGGCTTGGGCCCTGTCTATCTGAAAGATTGCATTTCCCCATATAATACTGACTGATTTTTGAGATCTTTGGGGTAAGGCTTTCTCTCTGTTCTGTCACACTCATAGGCATACTTGGTGAAGTCACAAGTGAAGGGCTTTCTAGTGGCTGCTCCCAGGCTGTTGAACCCTATTCCATGCAAGACCGGTCTGGTCCTCTCTCTCTGCTCCCCTTCCACTGGAAGTCAAAAATCAGTTTTCTTTAGACAGATTTTGAACCGTTAGCTGGCTGATGCAGAAAGATCTTTTAATAGTATGTCTGTATATGCTGTACTTTCTCACTTGCTATGTCCTAAATGGTTTTAAATTGGCTCAATTCAGTGCTTGGTTCAAATACAATAGCCTATTAGTTTAGTGTTATAATTAATCTGTTTTAATCATATCTTGTTCTAATTTATATGGCCAACCACCTGCTCTGGGAAGGCAAGAAAATAAAATACAATGAAGTTAAAACTCAATTCCATTCAATTCAGTTCCAAGAAATAAGGGGTACTGGCTTTCAATCCTGCTTGGACTTGTGGGGGATGTATCTTCTGTAAAGAAGAGAATCTTGCATGTTAAGGACTTCACCTCTATTTTGCGCTTTCCATGCAAACTGTTAAGTGTAACCTAGAGTATGAGCTGAGGAAAGATGGATGGATGGATGTTAAGAATGTTTCATTTTAAAGGGTTGACATCCATGTGGGATTCATTAGATTTAGCAGTGTTTTGTTCAGCTGCAGTATGAGAAGTTGATGGAAAGTTTATATTGCTGCCAGGTAAAGACTGATCGGTTATAGACATCTCTCTGCATGTGAAGACAGCCATGTGGTGTAAGTCTGTATCATTCTATCTAGTGGTCTTGAGAATTTTACCATACTATCACACCTTAACAGAAATCACTGAGAATAGAAAAATGGTCAGTATTAACTCCAGAATGGGGACTCTGGACACAGCACTCTAAATGGGCACTCTTAACACGGAAGAGTTAGAATCTACAGGCTTCAGAATTCTCTTAGGCTTTCTCTGAACTCAGTCAGCTCCTTGCAAAGTGAGAACGGTGATATGGTTGGGCAGCAGGGTCTGGCTCTCACAAATATACAACCTTGTTACTTTTGGGAGAGGGTCCTGAAAATAAATAATATTCACTTATTGGGGAGGAGGAATTCCTGTTCTTTAGACTCAATCCCAGAACTCTTAGCCAGATTCCCAGCACCCACCAGCCAACATGACTAGAATCATTGTCCAAAAGCCAGCTTTTTAAAGCGCTGGCTACATTCTCCTTGGTGGTTTCACTCACTCGGCAGACTGAGGACTCTTTCAGATTATACATTTCTAGCACTATGGCTCCACTTTCCTAACTGTCACTGTTCCACCCTATGGAATCCTGGGGCCCTTTTACACTATACAATTAAAGCACTATGGTGCCAGTCTAATTGCCATGGAAACACCCCATGGAACCCTAGATCTGCAATTTAAGGAGGGCTAGTTAGAATTCCCAGCCAAAGAGCTCTATGCTTCACTGAACTACAAACCCAAGGATTCCATAGAATATTGCCATGGCAGAGTGGAATTCTAGTGCTATAATGATGCAGTCTGAAAGGGCCCTAGCTCTGCAGTTTTTATGATCCTAATATCTTTTCTACCACTGACAATAGTTTGCCCATCAGTCACAGCAAGATTCTTCTTTCTGTATTACACTCTATTCTGCCAGAATATTCAAATGCTTAGTAATGGATCCAGAGATAAAAATAACTAAATGTATATCTGATACTCTTGAGCTAGGAAAACTCCTATCAAGCTCCATTAGAAAGGATAGCAGCAGTGTAAGAATATGGATGTACTCTTCCTATTAGACTCTCAGAGGGGAACTTGTGGTGGATTGTGCCCATTACCATTTCAGCTAAATGCACAGTAAACAGTTGTTAGTCAGAATGATTTGTTTACCCTACCATTAAAACAGTGTCTCTTTTGTCGCAGTCAGTTTAAATTAAGTGACTCCGGTACAGATTTAATTTTCAATTAATAAGAGTTATTATAGGATAATTAGGAGCCAATTGATTAGTAAAAATGTTGCTGTAATATAACAACATCAGTTATTACATTTTAACAAACATATTTTTGTAATCAATTGGCATTTAATCTTGTTACATGTAAATCAAGCCCATTTAAGCACAATTTAATGCAAACAAGTATTCTTTTTTACACCATAAAACCATAATTTGTTTTGCCTAATAACCATTCAACTAAATAAATAGAATGGAGCTGGATTTTCTGGGTCTATTGCTGCAAGTGCATTTACTCATACAGTGGAGTCCTAGTCATGTCTATGAAAGAGTAAATCTCAGTATTTTTTGCAAAGGAGCGAGGAGACTTATTTCTAAGTGAGTTAGTAGAGCCTAGGCTTCTATTTAGTGCCTACTTCACTTTAGGGGGCCAAAGTGAGACCATCCAGATGTTGTTAGACCACAACTCTAAGTGGTCTCAGACAACACAGCCAATAGTGGGGAATAAAAGACCTTGCAACATCTGGAGGGCCATCCTTGAGAAATGTGAAACAGATAGAAAGTCAGCAAAGGACCAAAATTACATCTCCATGTACACCTATTTCCCTAAAGCTGCTGAATCTCTGATTACTATAAAAGCATTGACCCTTTATTGGGGAAAATGTTTGGTTTGATCTTATTCAAATGATACCAGCTTTGTGGTCACTTTTTGTATGTTTTGGTGGTATTGTTCCTTTTTAAATTGTATGCCACCTTTAGTCTCAATTTTGGAAAAGAGGCTGGCTGCTACAACTACTACTACCACCACCACTACAACCACCACCAAGTATTTTAATAAGGCAGGAATCTTCTCAGGGTAATTTCTGCTCCATAGTTATTGGGATAGAGGGTGGGATGGGAAGGTTACATAGAAAATGGGTCTCTGTGTTTTGACTCAGAACTCTGCAGAAAAACACTGAAAAGTCTGACAAGGTAGCTTCTTCCTTGACAGCACTGATGTAGACTCGAGTCAATAGACTCAGACTCAAGTCGGACTCAGGTCGCTTCAGTGACTCAACTCAGGCTCGACTCAGCAATAAATGATGCACTGACTCGACTCGACTCAAGACTTGAGTATTTTTAATGACTGACTTGCTGCCCTCAGTTCAGTAACATAAAACATTCATCCAGAAACCTTATGACTTTGAACAACACCTCCATCTCTTTTTGCCTACTAGTCACATTGCAATCTGTCTCAAGCCCAAAGTGTGGGTTCATTTCTCAGAGGGGAACAGCAAATGGGCTAGGCAATGGGCTTGAGACAGACTCAGCAGTCTGTCCTTGCTGCACATTCAAGGAACATTCTAAAACTTTTCCTAAGAGCAGAGGAATACAAGACTCACCCCCACAGTGCAGGGTGCATTTCTCAGAAGGGAACAGCAACTGTGTTACACAACAGGCTTAAGAAGGAATGATCTGCCTTCTAAAGCTTTTGAAGCTTCAGTAATGGGGAGTAAGAAGGATCCTATTCTCCACTTCTGAAAAGTCATCCAGCTTCAGAAATGGAAAGTAAAAGAATCCTGTTCCCCACATGTAAAACTGCAGATGGCAAAATCACAAATGTGGAGGGCTGACTCTGCTTAAATTGTTAAAACTGACTTTATTTGGCTCTGTCCAATAATTCTGGAATTTTGGTAGGGGTATAAAGTTGACTTCCAGACTTGAGACTTGACTTGAGACCTGACTTGAAAGTATCTTCAAGGACTTGAGACGTGACTTGAGACTTGGAGTAAAAGTCTTAAATACATCGCTGATTGTCAGTGTTGTGTCAATGAGGAAAAATTACTACAAATGAGTTCTTCCTCATCTCAAACCCTCATAAGGGCAGATATTGAGCCCTTTCAGAACACAGTACTATAGAATCACACAAACAAGCCTCAGTAACACTTGAGTTTTATTCTCTCCCTTTCTCTCTCTCGTCATCCATGTGTTTCTGTGCATACTGGAGCCATTTGCTTCTGCTTTTATTTACTCCATCTTTTCTCCCATGAAGTCAAAATGGCATACCTGGCTCTCCTTCTGCCACTTTATCCTGAAAACTAACTCAAAAGGCTGAGAGACAGGATGAGAGACAGGTATGGCTCACAGTTAACCAGTGCGTTTCACAGCTCAATGGAGACTAGAATCTGGATCTTCCATATCCCAGTCTAAAATTCTAAGTGGCATAGTGGAGTTAGAGATCAATGGCCCCTCGTCTTTCATGAGAGTTTGAATGAATACCTCCTCCCACCGCAATCCCCTCCCATTCCCTTTTAGGGCTCCCTCCCTCATGTGAGTTCCCTCACATTTTGCATGCCAGGGCCAGATGCAAGGGAATGGGAGTGGGGAGTTCCAGACGGGAGAAGGTAGGCTTGAGTGAGCCTTTCCCCCATTCCCTTCCCTTTTGCCTCAGCACGCGTCCTCAGCACTGGTGCCAGAGGCCAAGGAATGGGAGATGGGAGCATGGGGGAGGAGAAGGAAGCCTGTATGAGCCTTCCCCTCCCCCAACATTTCCCTATTACCATAGCGCAAGTTTTCAGTGCCAAACACAGAAGCAAGAGAATGGGAAAGGAACTCCAGAGGGGAGAAGCAAGGCACATGTGTGGCTCCCTCTCCCATTTCCTTACCTTTTGTCTGGACACTTGCTTTCCTCCTCTGTGCCTGGCAAAGCTCAAGGGAATGAGAGGAAGAAAATGGGGGGAGGTAAGCATGCATCTCATGAATAATCAAATTTACAAAGGTCAAATCCATGAATGTGGGGGGAGGATTGTATATTAATTATACACTTATACACGGAAGCATCTGGTTGCCTCTATGGCCCTTTCCTCACGGGGGGGCGAAACGGGACCGTGCACGCAGGGGCGGAGCTTACCTGCGAGCGGGTTGCTCTGTCCCTCCGAAGAGCGCGGATCCGCCATTCCAAACACCACCGAATTTCGGCGGCGCTTGGCGGGGCTCGGCGGTGCCCGGCGGCGCCCAAAATGGCGGCTGGCGGCTTCCAGCAGCACTCACTCCGCCAATTAGGACAGCATGCCAGCCGGAAGCCCGCCCCTGGGCAGATCTGCAGGGACGCGCTACCGCGTCTCTGCAGTTCTTGACCGGGGGCTGCTACAGGGCAGCGCGGGTAAGTTTTATGAAAACCACTTTTGAAGGTGGTTTTTATAAAACTCACAGTGCCACCGCCGGGGCTGCGCTAGAGCAGTTTGAGGTCTAGAACCTCACTTTTTTTAACTGCTCTAGCGCAGACCCCGGTGAAGAAGACCTCCTGGAGAGGTCGCTCTAGCGTGGGCAATATGCCCATGTGGAAATGGCCTATGTCAGTGGGGTGGTGAATCCATGTCTCATTTTAAGCTATTTCAGCATTTCACTGTTATAGTGCTATTATTCCACTTTCAATGTCCTGTGGAATTCTGGTGTTTATGGTTTACTAAGACCGAAGAGCTCCCTGGCTGAGAATTCTAAATGCCCCTCCCTGAACTGCAAACCCCAGGATTCCATAGGATGTTGAAAGTGGAATAATAGCACTATAACATTGTAGTGCGGAATGGCCTTAGCCTGACTTTTAAAGGTGCTACCTTTGATGCTGAACCTATTTTGCAGACACAGTTCAGACTCTGGATAGTTCCTTTAAAAGTGGACTACATTTAAAGTGTGGACTACAGTGCATTCACTGCCACACTGGTTTGGAAGCTACCACTACTGTTATGGCTAGACTTTGGCTATCTCTACTTAGTACAAACTATTGGTTAGCAACTGTTTGACACCCCAGAAACCTGGTAAAGCACAACTTCTGATTTTCCCAACAGCAGCTAGAACTAGAGGTGCATTGCTTCCTTTTATGTCTCACCTCAGTCATTCAGATAATGCACACCAATCGGGCAGGAAAAGATAATCTTTTTCCTTGCCCTGTTCCCACATTCTTGAGGTAATTCCTGGTTCTGGTCATCTTTTTTTTCCCTTTGGCACCTTCTGTCTATGTAAAACTCCCTATTGGCTCTGTGTGTGTGTGTGTGTGTGTATACGCGCATCCATCAACGTTATCCGAGACCTCTGAAAGTACAGTTTCCAGCTCATGCAAAGTATAGTTTCCCTGTTCCTAAAAGGGTGGCACATGCATGCAGATGCACTAAAGCATTTGTGTGCACATTGCCACCATTGAATATAGTGGAATGTGCATATTAATGAATTCTGGAACATAACCATCACAAATACAGAGGGCAGGCTGTACTTAGCATTTTTTAGAGTTAACCAGCATTGTCTAAGTACAAAGTGGAAAGTTGAGAGCCAGTGTTGGTATAGTGGTTTGAGTATGGGTCTATGATCCTGGAGACCAGGGTTTGTTTCCCCACTTGGCCATGGAAACTCACTGGATGAGTTTCCATGCATCATACACTGTCAGCTTCTAGAAAAACCTGTGATAGGTTTGCCTTAGGGTCACCATAAGTCAGAAATGACTTGAAGGCACACAACAGCAACAACAATAAAGTGGAAGTAAATCCTTCCAAGCTTAATGTGGCCACAAAGGAAGTGGAGAAGGGAGGAAGTGTGTGAAATTAAGGAGCTGAGCCACAGCATTCTATACTGATTGAAACTCCTAGGCAGTCCCGATGCAAACTGTATCATACTAATAGATCCTAAAGTTTATAAAGGCCAGGGTGATATTTGTTGCTGGAATCTAGGACTCTAACTTGCACAGTCCTTGCATTATACATTAGAATGCACACATGGATCAGCATCCTTCTAGGGACATACATGTGTATAAGTGCTATGTATGAATGTACTTGTTCCTTTTTGGACAGGGCGTAAAGGGCCATTTTCTTGCCTCTGTGCTCCATCCAAAAACCTCCCACACATGGCAGCTCTGAAGCTCTTCTTACAGAGAGAGGAAGGAGTGAGAAGGATAATAGAATCATAATGCCAGAATGGGCCTCATAGGCCATCAAGTTCAACCCCCTGCTCCATGCAGGATCTCCAGCTAAAGCATCCCTAGCAGGTAGCTGTCCAGTCTCTTTTTGAAGACATCCAGAGAAGGAGACCCCACCAGCTTTTTGGGCAATTGGTTCCATTGCTGAACTACTCTAACCATCAAAGAGTTATTTCTCATGTTCAATCAAAATCTCCTCACTTGTAACTTAAAACCATTAGACCTGGTCCTACTCTATGGCATAACAGAGAATAGGCCTGCCCTCTTCTCTTTGTGACAACCCATGAGTGCAATCATGTCACCTCTCAGTCCAAGCTGAACATGCCCGACTCCTTCAATCTTTCCTCTTTCCTCATATGTTTTGTTTTCCGTACTACTTATCCTTGTTGCCCTTCTTTGAACCTGTTTTATCTTGTCTATATGCATATTAGAATGAATATTGTTATTCAGGGATGTGCAGATTCTTCTGATGTACTCTTCAAAATTAGCAAATGATCAATGGAAGTGGGTTTTTCCTGTCTTTTTGACTTCAAAAAAAGATTATTTACCAGAAAAATAATCTCATAAATTGAGATAAATTGCTTTCATCCATGCAAGCTAAAATAGTATTTGCCTTCTTTGCTATAGCACACTGTTAGCTCATGTTCAATTTACAATCAACAATCTCAGTGTCCTTTCTGCAAGTAGCACTGTTGAGCCATGTATCCTCCATCCTATAAGTGTGCATTTAGTTTCTCTGGCCCAAATGATTCATACCATGAAAACCTGGCTACTCTGAACTTCTGAGCTCCTAAAAAGTTAGTTGCACTCATTTGAGAGAACATTTGTATTCTGTCCCCTGACTCCAAACATGCTGGGACCTGCTGCATCTCTATGGTCTGAATTAGCTCCCTCTCAGTCCCTCTCCACTGGCAAGTGATGGCAACAGCTCTTCCCCCTGGCTTGATAGCTGCCAGGTGGTAGGAGAACATGAAACTGTGCATGCAGAGCTATATCCACAGGCACCGTCTAGACCATTATGAATTTTGTTGTTGCTGCTGCTGCTGCATTCTCTTTTCGGGGGAGATTTGTAAGTAGCACATACCCCCAAAGAATAGCTATTTCAGCACTGTGAGTTTGGGTAGAGAAATCCCCTCACACATTCTCATGAGAATCCTTCCCTCCTTGAAATTTCATGGAGCTTAAATGGCAGTTCTCTGTAGTTTCCAAGGCCTATAACACTTTCCCCTGCCATTTTATTTGAACAACTACAGTAAATCACAATTTGCTATGACTAGAGCTGGAGGGGTTTGTAAGTACCATACATTTTTTCCCCCTGCCTGGCAGACAAAAGATCAGGGAGCTATCCAACATATGTATCACAACCTTCCTTCCTTCCTTCCTTCCTTCCTTCCTTCCTTCCTTCCTTCCTTCCTTCCTTCCTTCCTTCCTTCCTTTCTTTCTTTCTTTCTTTCTTTCTTTCTTTCTTTCTTTCTTTCTAAGTTAATAACATCAGCTGGCAGTTGAAGAAGTTCACTAACCATGGCCTAAATACATTTGTTAGTCTCAACTAGAGTAGATCTACTGAGTCAATGGAATGTATAGAAGTGTTGGCTTATCAAGTCTTGTTGATTCAGTGGGATTACTCTGTCAAGAACTACAAACTGGACTTAGGTTGAGGTGCCACTGGAGAGAATCTCTTTCAAAAATGAACCTGAATCTTGTGGGCCGGAGGAACTGTACAGCCAGGCATTTCAGAGGGACAGACTTTTCTCCCAGGTGAAAGAGCCAAGGGATGCTGTGAAGGGGACCTCTGCCTCTAGTTCAGAAAATGTGGCAACCCTTATCACCTATCTGAATGTCTCTGAACTTACGTGAAGGATGTCTTCACATTGTGGTCTGCAGTTTTTCACAAATTAAAATAAAATAAAGTATGTCACTATAGTGTTTGATGAACTTCTAGCGTGCATCACAACTTTTGATGTATTTGTCTTTTTTACCACTTGAGAGTGGCTTTTGGGTGTCCAGGCAGAGGCGCACAATCCAGTCTGGTATCTGCTGGAGCAAATCTGTTTCTACAATCAACAGATCTGGAATGTCTAGCCAAGTTCCTAGTTGCTGTAAAAGGAGGAGTTAGGAGCTGATTTCAGGGAATGAATGGCTCAGTAAATGCAAGCATTAGTGTGAGGGAAAAGAGATGAAGATGAGAACAGTTTAAAAAGTATGGTAATACCCATGATGGTTCTCTAATATCCACTCTCCTAGAATACAAGAGAGTAATTGCTGACTTAGGATTTTCTGTTGCAGTTGACATTTTATTGAAGGAAGACATGGGCCTTTTCCGCATGGGGGAATTAAAATGGTGCAGTGTGTCCTCTACAGAGGTCGTCTGCACCTCGGAGCGGACTAGGTTCGGACCACTTACCAGAGATCCTCACCTCAGTCCGCTCCGAAACGCCCCCAACTGGTCCTCCAGCGTGCTTTTTAAAGACCGGAAAAAAGAGGTTTGTCTTTTTTTCGGAGCGCGCCATTGCGTGCCTGTTCCCTAGTGCAGATTCGCAGGCTCGCGCCAATATGAGCCTGCAATCTGCGGAGGGCGGGCTTTAGGCGTGGCGAGCTTTGCGGTTGGTCGGGATCCACAACCAACCGGAAGCTGCCATTTTGGAAGCCGGAGCAGTGCAGATCTAAGACCTCGCACTGCTCCGATTCACCCTGGACCAGACCGAGGAGCCAGAAGATCCGGTGAGTAACAGCACGGAGCAATTCCCTCAGCTCATGTGGAAATGGCCTTCTCTTACATAGTTCTATTGTTATTTTCATTGCAGACTACTTATATTAACACAAGGATGAGTAAAGTGAAGCCTGAAGCCCACATGAGGCCGCATGGCTATTTTTTCAACCTGAAAGGTTAAAAAAGGCTATCCCCCCAATTGTGTACATCTGTGTGTGTGTGTATGTGTGTGTGTGTGAGAGAGAGCAAGGGCCTTATTACACTAAATTGTTATAGTGCTATTATTCTACTTTAATTATTCTACTAATTATTCTACCATGGCAATATCACATGGAATAATAGGATTTGCAGTTTATGAAGAGGCATTTAGAATTCACAGTCAGAGAGCTCCAGTGCCTCACCAAACTATGAACCCAAGAATTTCCCAGGGTGCAGCCAGGTCAGTTAAAGTAGAATAATAGCACTGTAACAGTGTAGTGCGATAAGGCCCAGAGTGCGAAAGGGTGAGGAGAGGGAAACATAAACACTATCTCCCAAAGCCTCCATGGGATACTATTGGCCATGTTGCTTCAGTTGGGGCTTTCACCCTTTCTCAACTTGTGCATGCTTTTTTTCAAAACAGGAAGCGACCGGATGCTTAAAAAAAAAATTCTCCTAAATGTCCCCAGTTGTATCAAAATTATCAACAGCAGCCCTTGGAGGTTTTAGAGACACTATTGGCTATTTGATGGATTTTTTGGCCCCCCTCAAATTTCAGGAGTGGAACTGCAGGAGGAATGGTGATGTGATAGTCTAGGTTCTTGTGGGAAGGGGAGAGAGCAGCCCTGTGTTAGTGCATTGTTTGATTTCTTCCATGAAGAGATGCTAAACTTGTTTTTAAAAACTCAAACTAGACCAAATTAGGTCCCTGTAATGAACCTGTCTTCCTCTCCCAAGAGGATTTCTTCAGAGAGATATACCTTTGCAAGTTTGAAAATTAACTCCTTATTTACTTTCCATTGACCAGTGACAAATCAAAGCGCAGTACATGGAAGATGAGTAGGTGAGGAAAATCATGCACCATGACAGATATTTATCAGCAGTTGGAGCATCACTTCTGAGAACATGTGAATTGCACTTGCTAGTTTATCCACAGTCAGAGCCAGAGCAGGAGGAGTGATTGCCTTTGCAAGTACGCATAGCACTTATGCAAATCCTTTCCACTGCTTGACAGTTTTCAGGGCTCCTTTGCATGAGGGTTTGCTAAATGATTTGACCATCAATGTAAGCAGACGCTCCTTGTGGAGCAAAATTGTTGCTGCTCATCTGTTCCAAACTAAACTATGGAAAAGAAATTTATGTTAACTGAAGTTTTTTTTTAAAAAAAACAACCCCAAATTTATTCAATATATTGTCTGTGAAATTATTAAGAAAGGCTCACATGTAACATTTAGGTTCCTGTCATTGGGAGGAAACAGCCAACATCAGATTTTTTTCCCCAGTTTGTATGTAAGTAAATGTAAGTATTTGCATTGAAATGTGCAGAACTAAAAATATGTATACATGAGAACTGTCCAGAAAATTATAACACACTTTTGTGTCTGAAGGGGAAAATGCATTTGAAAAAGCAAACATTGAGAAAAACTGTGTTAAAAATTTTCTTATATTAGGAACAGTGCATATCATGAATTGTCATGGAGGAAGGGGGGAAATTCTCACAACCTGTGGAAAAAAATTGAACAAGACGAGAATGCTGGGAGGGTTCTGAGAAAAGCAAGAAAACCAAAACTGACAGATGTTCACACCCTAACCTCTTCAGTTGCACCACCACCATTACCTGCACTTTGTAAAGCAACCAGCAGTGGGGGATATTTCACACAAGGATGTAGCTTTCATTGTCAACCAAGAATTCACAAGCTCTGTTTTGTGCAGCTTGTTTGCAATATGCAGAATGAGGTGCCAAAATTATGGGTTGTACCACCTCATTCTGTAGAATATTGCATGTCTGAATAATCTCCCAGGTAAAAAATTCTTGGTGTGTATGGTTTGTATTGAAACAAAACCAGAATAAATTATTGAATTTTAGTAAAAACAATTCCCTTTGTTCTGTAAAGTAACCATAGAAGGGTTGAACAAAGTCCTGTCAGACATTTGACATCATATCTGTGATGTGATATTTTTACATGGAGGACTGTGAAAAACATTCAACACTGCAGAGAAACAACTCAACTGGAGCAACATTCCAAAATGTGACCATACCCTGAAGTGATACAGGCCTGAATTATATATCATGTTATCAAAAAATAAGTTGGTGCTGTACCCAAAACCTGGTTCTCTGGGGTTTTTATAATACTACTTTTTGATCGATGTCAGTCCATCAGTGTTGGGAAATTATATGGTTTAGATCACAAAACTCAAAACTACTTACTCAAGAATAGTTCCAGTGAGAATGAATAAGATTATATATGTTTTTAAAATTAGCAATCACGGTAACTAAAGTTCCCCACCCCATCTTATTCCTAAAATAATAAAGAATCAATTATTATTTAAACTAGATGTTTTGTCATATCTATGAAATTTGAAGAACTTTAGGAAGCTGTAGACTCTTGAAATGTACGTGAAGTAAAGACCAATGAAAGCTACTACAAATCACTTGAGAATATAATTTCAGCCAACTGTCTCTTCCACTTTATAAAACACTTTTACTGAAATATCCTGAATCACTAACATTCAGTTCTACAAATACAAGAATTCTCCAGGTTTTACCAGGGTTGAGGTAAATGTTCAATGAAATGTGTTTATATTGTATTAAAAGTCTGTTTAATTTTGTTATCTGATCAAATTTAGAATGAAAAGGGAGGAATCACCATAACCCGCATTATTAAACTGTAAGAGAGGTAACTGTGAATCTTATTTTGAAATTTGCTTACTTGATGTAAAAGTACCTTTAGAATGTTGGACTGGAATTTAGGGGATCCAAATTTGAGTCTCCGTAGAACCATAAAATTCACTGATAATCTTCGGTTACTCACTACTGCCCAGGTTGTTATACGTCATAGGGTTGTTGTAAGCCTGTAGCGGAATGGAGGACAGCCACAAAGAACACTTTGAGCTCATTGAAAGAAACGTAGGATATAATAACACATAAAAAAAACCTAAGTAAATAAGGCCTTTTTCCTTTCAGGAACAGTTTTTCAACTTACGGAGTAGTTCAGCGCATTAATAATTAATATAGCCCATAATAAATGGAGATTAAAAACAGTGGAGATCCAGGCAAAAATCATACATGCCTGTTGTGCCTCATTATTAATTTGACCAGCAGACATTTTAATAAATACAAATGGCTATAGGAATCTTTGCTACTTTCAGTTCATGATGAGAATATGACCACCAGTTCTAAATTCTTTGAGCCTTGGAACGAACAAGTAGTAGGGACAGCTTGTCTTCTTTTGCCTGAATTCTATTGCTTGAATTGGCAAAACCACCTCTTAGTATTCCCTGCCTTAGAAAACCCTAAAAAATTCATGGCATCACCATAAGTTGACAGGTGGCTTGAAGGTACATAAATCTTTCTCAGGAGATTAAATTTTTCAGTACTCAAGTCTGGAACTTTTTCTGGGACCCACATGGCTTTCAGCAAGCAAAAAAAAAAAAAAGTAAGCATAATGGTACATAGTTATTAAGGAAAGGAGAAAGAAAAAGTAAGATAAAATTTTTGGTTGGGTAGTAAGAAATGAGGTTTCCAAAAATTCATGTATACTAATATACTTCACTAACAAGGTTCTGGGCCAGGCCTTAGGATTAGGACTGATAAGGACATCAAAATGATATTGAAAGAAACTCCTGTTATGATATCTCATGTGCTATAAATGGTGGGAATTTTTTTAAAAAGGTAAGAGATCCTAACATTCAGTCCTCTTCATTCTCAAGCCTCCTGTTCACTTTTGGGACCTACACAAGCACTGTGATTTTTATAATATATAAGAAACTGTCTAGCAGAAGTTTTAGGTTCATTTAATGGAGACCCCAGACCTAGGTTTAGCTGTCATTCTGGGCTTACTTTGATAACTGCTCATACATGTAGCCTACTTGTAATGTCAAAGTTGCTATTTGCAGAACACAAAATAAGTTCAAAAAACAAAACAAAACAAAACAGAGTGTTCTACAGTGGAATTCTTTGCTACAACTTTCTCTGTGCAGCTCCTCTGATGTTGACATAGTTGTGTGAGTAGACAATATATGTGCAGATATTGGTTTCGTTCAGCCATGAAAAATAGCATTGGCCTGGCTTTTAAACATTAGCTATTGTTGGTACTGTTACGGCATAATCTTAGGTGAAAGGTCCAACAAAATGGCTGCATCATGGAGGAAGTTACCATGTGCACCTATTTTAACTGACTGCAATAGTGTGTCTGTTTTGTGGACATGGCTTCTGACTACTTTTCCTGCTTCAGCAAATAGGCTTGTGTATTTTGCTGGATAGCCAGGCTGTCCTTGAATGGTTACAGAAATGGTCCTGATAAAGTTAATGGCACTAATAGTTAACACTAAAACATCCTTGTATACCAGTTACCCAATCAAACAAATAGATCACGGCCACAAATCAACTCACCTACTGTAACAATTCTAAATTGTACCTGGAATAAGAAAACAGTATAGATAAAAGTCGTAAAAAATCTGAACACTGTTTGATTAGATCCAACTCAGTGGTATCAACTGGCTTTGCTCATTTAACCTGTCTTCTGATCACAGTACAGCCGTCATATCGCTGCAGGGTAGATGTGTTCATACTGAACTATTAATCTGTTTCAAAATGCCATAACATTTCCATGAAGAACTTCCTAATTTTTTTCAGAAATTAAATGTCTGTTTAAAGTTCATTCCCTCCTGCTGCAACTAATTGAAATGAGATTTGGTTTATCTTTATGACATGAAAATGGGATTGAGTTTCATAATAATAACAATAATGATAACTCTATAGATTTTAGGACTAGTAGTTAATAATTATAGTAGATGTGAAGATTAGACAAGAGTAATGCAGCATAAACACACCATTATTATTTGTTGGGAGGTGTGACTGGGTGTCTCTTTGTTAACACCTGCTTCTTCATTTTCTGCCCTTTCTAGTTTTCACTGATTTTTACAGGAATCCTTTAATTAATAGAGAACCAGAAAAAGTAGCCTGGGACTCTGCATTTCAGACTATAAATAGCTTCCCTTTTGAACGGAAATACACTTTCAGTGCCAGTGCTCAGACATAAAAAGTCCAAACCATTAGATAGGCCCATGAGAAAAGCTGCCTACATCATTGTGACTAGTAAGCAGGAGTTTATTTTACAGGCAGAAACCCAGAAATTGTACGTTTCTCAATTGATTATAACAGTTGATTTATTACTTTTTCCTCCACCTCAGAGGTTCTTTCCACCTCTTTGATTCTATTGTTCCTGTTTGTTGAGATCAGTTGTTTGAAAATATAGCACTAGATGTTTATTTATACGTTCAAGTGCCTAAAATAGCAGGATAATATCATGCTTATTAAAATATTGGTGATACGTTCATCAGTTTGCCTTAGAAAGGAGACTTCTAAGATCACATGGAGGCTAACTGGTGAACATATCAGGTCTCTCTAGGGCCTAAAACATCCCACAGGACAAAAGGTTGCCCCCATGCTAGAAGGTGAGAAGAACATTTTGAGTGAAAAAGATTCCTCCTCCTCAAATTCGAGGAGCTCAAAAATGGCTACAGCATTACATATACAGCCCATGGAAACCTCCACTCTCTCTGCCTTTGTGCTATGCTATGAAAAGGGAAACAGGCAATTTCCACACTAGACTGTTATACTGCCGTTATTCCACTTTCAATATCCTATGGAATCCTGGGGTTTGCAGTTTAGGGAGGGGCTTCAAAGCAAACCCCAGGATTCCATAGGATGTTGAAAGTTGAATAATACCTCTGTAACAGTCTAGTGTGGAAATGGCCTTAGACCCTTCAGATGTTTTGGATTTGAGCACAGTAAAAGATTATGGGCATTTTACTGCAAAACATGTGGGGGGCTAAGGTTAGATAGGAAAAAGCAAAGGATTGCTAAATGAGTTCTGTGGGGCAACAGATGCTTGTCCCTTTTCTCCTGATCTCAATCCAAACCACACAACATTTCCATGGATTTAATAATGTAGTACCTCTGATTTCTTTTCCCCTTGATCGCAAGCAGATGTATACAAAACAAATTGGCTAGTTCTCAGTCAGAAACAATGGGCTTTCAAAAGACGTTCAGAGCTACAAGCCACTCTCTTTCCAAGAGCCCTGCTTCATGTTGATTTAAATTCATCTTTAGATCCAGGGTGTTTGCATGCTCTGTCATTAAGCTGGAGAATCCCCTCTCTCTTTTGTCCCGGAGGGCATAATAATGTGAAGGTAAAAGGCCTGATGGAAAGGTTGGGGTCGGGGGAGGAGGAAACTAACTGTAGAATGAAAATGAAAAGAGGGTCTCCAAGAGAGATGAAGGAGGGCTTCCCAGGAGGGAGGGGAAGAGAAGAAATTAGTTGACACAGGACATAATAGGCAGTAATGGCTCCTTCAGATGGTTGCTGTTTTATTCTGTAAATATATGCCTATGGTCTCTTTAAATTGCAGATTAGACACCTAGGTACTGTATTGAGGTGGAAAGAATCTCGGGGACTCCATGGACCATCATTTTTTTTTCTAAAGAGTTTATTGTCTATCTGATAAGATATATTAGGGGGGTAATGTTGAAAGTGTGGATTGCTTCTACACTCCTCTTGGGACAATTCAGACTGGAAAACCCTGCACTGGAATAACAGATAAGCATCCTTATGAGAAGAACTGTAATTCTTCTTACTGTTACCTCTACCACAGAGCATTCTTATTTCCCCATGTTTTCTGTTTGCAAGTTAGCTAGTTAGCAAGTAGTTAACAAGTTAATGCTCCTCAATTAAAGAGGAAGCCAGAGTACCATTCAGGCTGAGACTGCCTCTCCTTTGAATTGTACAGAAGCTGTGCTGATTTTGTCTGTCTGAGGATGCTTTATTTTGAAAAATGAAGACAGTTACTCCAAAGTATACAAATTACAATCTGATGTTATTCTGTTGGACTAACCACAGTGATGTTTTAATTTAGTTTTAAATGCTTTCATTATGTTGCTTCTTGAAATGTCTGCATTGTAGAACATACATAACCTAGACTAATGTCACTTAATACAAAGAAAGTCAGGGACACAAAGGTGCACTTCCAATTAATCCCATTGCTTCTGCTAGAGTTAGGAACCCCCCTTTTCTCCTATAGTGCCCCCTCCTATATCTTATAAACATGCTTGGGCTTGCTTTTGGTGTCCATAGAATGTTGTGGCAGAAAGGCAAGAAAGTTTCAGTTGTGCCGGTGTTGAACACGGAAGGACGCTCTTGAATCTTTGTCAAGGAGAATATGCAAAATCTCATTTCCTCCAATTCATTTGCAGCAAGTCCATTTGCCCTGTAGAATCCAATGCATTTTGGAACCATAGAGGCACATTTATGTTTAAAAATACTGTTTGGATATGAGATACTTAAAAATCCAGTAAAAATTATGACATCCCTACCACCAATAACAGTAACAGTAGCAATAACAATGATTTTAAATACTTCTGGAATTCTAAATATTCTATTGGGATGGCTTGATGGAGAGACAGAGTTGGATATTAATGCCTTTGTATGTCAGATCTATTATGACAAGTCAACATCTGTTAATGAACTAAGATGTATTATTTGTGTCTGTTGATGTTGGTATTGCAGGAAAACTAAAGGAGCAACTATTAGCAAGAGAGTTATTCTTTTGGTCTATAGCGCCAGAACTTAGACATGGTAATTTTGGGACTTCAACTCAATTCTCAAACCAAAATAGCTACCACAGTCATGATAACTGAGGGATTCTGGCATTATCGTTCAAAAAGGTGACACTAGCAAGCTCTCCATCTAGTCCAGTCTAAATAGCATTCTACAGATGAAAACCAGAACACATTGGCCAAGCAACATCAGAGTGTGATCAAGATGGCAAAATTATTAACTAGGAAAAGTACACAAGCTAGGATTGGCTACAGCAGTTTGCTTTTGCCTGAGCCTACTGGGAAGGACAAAATCCCCCCCCCCATTTAGCACAGAGTACTTTTGCTCTTTGAACTCAATTTATTTTT
This sequence comes from Iguana delicatissima, assembly GCA_948472985.1. Lineage (NCBI taxonomy): Eukaryota > Metazoa > Chordata > Lepidosauria > Squamata > Iguanidae > Iguana > Iguana delicatissima. The sequence goes on from CAOKZL010000056.1 coordinate 896,965, forward strand.
ATATCTTTATTGAATTTTTTCATAATTATAAAAATTAAAAAGACTTCCAGCATGACTCCACATACACAAAGAAATCATAAAATACACATATTTTACTCCTCAAAGTTTACATTTCTAAGTTTTCTTTCCTATATACAAATATCCAATTATCCAATTCCAGGTAAGAATTCTATAATCGATAACTTAATCAAAACTAATGGTCACAATTCTATATTTCAATCAAAATCAATAGTAACAACTTCCTCTCTTTCTCTTTGTTACATAATCTATGAAAGATTGCCATATTGCCCTGTAAGATTCCAGGGTTTTACCTTTTAACAAAAATGTTACCTTATCCAATTCAGATAATTCCATTAATTTTCCTATCCAGTCCTCTACAGTGGGGCTTTCTTTTTTTTTGGCGGTGGAGGCTTTGCTTTGTTCTTCTGCATTTTGGCATAGATCAGCTTGTGTACCAGCTGTGCCCATTCCTTGAAATGTCAGATCTGGCTCTTTGGACCAGATGAATATTCCAAACATTCTTCAAACGTAGCCCTATTTAGAGTGTGGTACAGTAATCCAGCAAGAATGTATATAAGGTATGTCTCACCATGGCCAGATCTGACATTTCAAGGAATGGGCACAGCTGGTACATAAGCTTTAACTGTGCAAAGGCACTCCTAGTCACTGCTGAAACCTGAGCTTCCAAGCTCAGAGCTGAATCCAGGAGCACACCCTATATCTTCAGGGGGAGTGTAACCTCATTCAGCACAGACTAAATCGCTATTCCCTGATCTGCCTTTCAACTGAGCAGAAGCACCTCCATTTGTCTGGACTGAGTTTCAATTTGTTTGTCCTCATCAAGTCCATTACTCATGACAAGCACCAATTTAGGACCAAAACAGTTTCCTCGGTTTGTGGTGGAGAAGAGTAATTGAGCTGGGTATCATCAGCATACTAATGACACCTGACTCCAAAACTCTGGACAACCTCTCCCAGCAATTGCATGTAGATGTTAAATAGCATAGGGGACAAGATTGAACCCTGAGGGATTCCACAGGCCAGTAGCCAAGCAGTTGAGCAGGAATCTCCCAATATCACCCTCTGAGAATACCATTCCAAGAAAGAACAGAGCCACTGTGGAACAGTACTTCCAAGCTCTATCCTGGCAAGGTGACTCAGAAGGATACTATGGTTGATAGTATCAAAAGCCACTGAAGGGTCCAGCAGAACCGACAGTGATACACTTCCTTGTCCAGCTCCCAGAATAGGTTGTCCACCAAGGTGACCAAAGGCCATTTCTGCACTAGCCTGTTATAGTGCTATTATTCCACTTTCAACATCCTATGGAATTCTGGGGTTTGCAGTTTAGGAAGAGGCCAGCGGGCCCCTCCTTAAACTGCAAACCCCAGGATTCCATAGAATGTTGAAAGTAGAATAATAGCTCTATAACAGCTAGTGCAGAAATGGCCAAAACTGTCTCTGTCCCATAATAAAGCCTGCAAACAGGTTGAAATTGAACTAGATAATCTGCCACACCCAGAAACCCCTGGAGCTGGAAGGTCACTACATGTTCCAGAACCTTGTTTAAAAAAGAAATGTTAGAAACTGACCAATAATTATCCAGAATAGTGAGATTGTGGGAGGGGGTATTAAATAATGGTTTCATAACAGCCTCCTTCAGGCAAGCTGGAATTCTAGCTTGTTTTAGTAAGGGATCAACCACTCCCTTTACCCACTCAGCCAGTCCCCTTCTAGCTTTTTTTAAAAAAAAAATCCAGGAAGGGCAAAGATATAACACACACATGTGGTGGCTTTCATCTCTCCAAGAATCCTGTCCACATCGTTGGGTTGCACAAATTGAAAAATATCCATTGTCACTGGACAAGCAGGGGCCAAAGTTATCCCCACTGGATCTGTATTGGTTATATCATTCAAGAAATCAGAGTGTATCTGAGCAATTGTATCTGCAAAATCCAGGTAGGTTGTTCACAGTGGGCTGTTGAGTCATCTGGATTTTCATCTCTTGAACTTGTGTGTAAAAGGTCCAGACTGCTCAAAGCAGCTCCACTGGCTGGCTCCTTGTAGACACAATAGAGGCAGAGAAGAAATTTGCCTGTGCTGCCTGGATTCCCCCAGAGTAGACTCTCAAATAAGCTCTAGTCTGTGCTGATTGGACCTGCTCTGAGTTTTCTGTCAATGTCATTCTTGTTACCTTCTCACCACCGGCTCTCTGGAAATCCAGAGGCCAGTTTGGCCCCATTGTGGGAGATGGGACACTGAGAAGTGTTCATGTCCACCACTCTAGCCATTTCTCCATTCCAGAAGTCAGCCAGGACTTTGACAAGATCACCTGACAAAGCAGGTGGAAACTCCCTGAGAGTCATCAGGAGTGCACCTGAATTTATAAGCCTTCTAGGGTGGACCATTTTAATGGTTCCCCGCACCCTGATAGAGTTCTGCATCCCAAGAAGTCTAAACCCCACTGAGTGGTGATTTGTCCATGACAACAGACATATAGAAAATTTTTCCATTCCCAGATCACATTTGCCCCATAATGCCACGGCAGAAAACAGGGTCCAAGGTGTACCCAGCTGCATGGTAGAGTTGTTGTGGCCGACAAGAGGTCTTTAATTGTTCCCAACAGGTCAATCTCAGCATGAATATTGAAATCCCCCAGCACTCTGAGATGGGGGACTCTGACACCAACCTTGAGATCAGTCCAACTAGCTCAGGAAAAGAGACTCTTCAGCAGCAGAGGTGGGCAGTCCACCAGCAGAATCCTTAATCTGTCCCAGGCACCCAGCTTCAGGTAAATGCACTCCAACACAGAAAACTGCAAGATAGGGCACCTGGTCAGAGGGATGGAATTTTGATTGACTACTGCAACTCCACCTCCCCACACCTCAGGTCTCCTCTGTTGCCAAATAGAGCACCCTGGTGGACAAAGCTGAGAGAGATTAGCCCGTCTCCTAACAGGCTTATCCAACCAGGTCTCTGAAATGAATCCCAAGTTGGCATGCTCATCCATGATCAGTTCCTGAATGGCAACTATTTTCCCATTCATTGACCTGGCATCCACCAGCAGCATTTTCAACCCAGGGGTTCTGTTGCCAAGGCTATCCGGGTAGTCTGAGTTAGAAGACAGTTTAGCACTCCGTTCCTGTCCCTGCAGTGAAAGTGTAACTGCCTCTTTCCATATTCATATATCCTTTCCATATCTTCCCCTGACCTGTACAGCTGTAATGGCCACCCCCTCAGATTCTGTACCTCCCCATCTCTTTTTACAACACATCTTTCCTCTAATAGTCACACTCTCTCAGCCTCAGGCAGGGTTCTCAGAAAAATGAAGTTTACAAACAAGTTCAAAACCAATACAAAACCAGTTTCTTTCCATAAGCAAATGTCAGCCTGTGGATTCCTTCCATTCCTCCCCACATCCATACAGAAGAAGAACAGTAACTTTCTACAAGGTGGTCAGAGAATTGTACAGGACATTGTTCATTGTTCTTGAGACTCTTATGACTGTTCCACTGAATAGTCATTTATTTAGGGTTTTGTATCCATTGTCTCAGTGACTGTGCTCTTGCAGGATTTTTACCCACCACTCATAGTTGTGTCTAAGTCATGGCCAGTTTTATGACACATGACAACAGTTGTTCCTTGATAACGCTGTGGTGCAGCTGCATGACTGGACAAAAAAAAAAAAAAGTATGACGAATCCCAGATACTTGATTAATTCTCCCACACCATTTTGACAGCAGAATTGTGCCATTCTTAGGGATTGTGTCATTTGAATCATGTAACAAAATCAACTGAGAGTCCTCCCTGGGCTAATTGGGCTCAGCTTTGTGATTTGTGAAAATACCTTATCTTGCTATTCATGAAAGAGACATGTTTATTATTATTATTTCAAGTTATTATTATTTTTACCATTCCTACTTTTCCTCCCCACCCTTATCTGATTTGTTCCTCTTCTCTTTACAGTATAGTGTTGTGCCTCTGAACTTCAGAGAATTCTAAGTATCTTACCAAACTACAAACCCTAGGATTCTGTAGGATGGAGCCATGGCAATTAAAGTGATATCGAAGTGTTGTATCTGTCTAATGAGGACATAAACTATTCAATTACTTTCAGGAAGAAAAAAATACAGAAAAATATGGGACATGCTATGGCGACCTGTGACCATCTTGTGTTCCATCATGAAATAAAGGTAGGATGTAAGTACAATTACTAACATCAAAAGGGCACCTACTAAGATTATTCTCTCTGCATCTACAAGTGGTTTGTTCCCAAGCAAATCACTGATGTGAATACAGTAAAACCAGGGGGAATAAAAATAAAATCACAAGGCAGTCACTTCATACAGTTAATTTTGGATGCCATGAACGGGCACCAAATGGCTAGTTATTGCATATATTATCACTGAATTTTCTACCATATTATTTATTTATGAAAAAGTAACCGTGTAGCTTCATAGAGAGATACAGGCCATGCTTTGGGATGAAGACTGTTTCAGCACACCCTGCTCATCACTGGAATTTGGAGGAAGTGAAAATGTAGCCAAATTTTCATCACAGGGGTATATCTGCTATAATATGATCTGTATGAACTCCCCTACATCTGTTTGGTCATTGTGGTAAGGTATTGCATAGTCATTCCATAGACTGGTGTTTTATGCCTATGATGAGAAAAGTTATCGCTTGGTAAACAGTAATCTGTGGCCTGAGTATATTAGGACACACTATTGTGTGGACAACAGTATAAGATCTTTAGCACAGTTTATAACTGCTCTTTGGTTAGGAAAAGGTAAGACTCTTTGATTAACACATTGCATAGGCAATGGACAGCCAAAAACAAGTGTGATTCTATTTTAGATTCATAAGCAACAATCCTATATCAATTTATCTGGAAGCATGACAGATTCGAAATATGATGTGCTTCTGAGGTATAGTTTGACACTGTAGGGTGTATTACAATCTCAGTTACATAAAATTAATTTCTGTTGATTTATTTACAAATGTATCTTTCTTTAACAGCAATTCATGATTAAACACATATATTGCCAATGAGTGGGACTTATTTCTCCAAAAGTTAATGAATTCAGAATTGGATAAAAAGAATATTTTGCTGTGATCATTGACAACTCATAAGCCTTGTGTTTGACACTACACATATAATTTATTCTTTCATCATATAATTTACTCTTGATGATCACTGAGATGTTTAGCATTAAAAGGTGTTGGAAAATGAAGAGAAAGTAAGTTCAGTGCCCTCAAGGTTAAGACATGCAAATTTGCTATTTATTTGCTATTTATGCAAATCATTTTATTTATATATTACTTTATTTACTATTTTATTTCTTGCATTTTTGGCACTTCAGATTTGATTTTTTTCACTTTTACAAGTCCTGTTATGTCTAGAAGCATTGGTGCCTTGTTTACATGGTGTCTTTTACACTACATATTTAAAGCAGTTTGGTGATATTTTAGCTCCCATGGACTTTCACCTATGGAATCCTGGAATTTATAAAGAGCTAGAATTCTCTGGCAGGGACATAAAAGTGCCTCACAAAACTACAAATCCCAGGATTCCATAAGGTTTAGCCATGGAAGTTAAAGTGCTATCAAACTTCTATAAATGTCTTGACCATGTGTTTAGATCACTATTATTTTACATTTCGCTTTCTCTTTTTTCTCACAACTCTATTGATACATAAAAACTGGTAATGATTACTGGTAATGATTCCATGTGTAAATGTGTATTAACTGAAGAGAAATGTAAATTTGTCCACAAGCACACTCTGTGTATTAGACCATGCAACCCATAAAACTTGTTGGTCAAATCTTTCAGATGGTAATACAGAAAGCCAAAAAATGTTAAACTTCATTATCTCAGAAGTCTTACTTGTTCTTGTGGTCTAGTAGCTATTATCACGACACTGATAGATATAGACATTTTAAAGCTGTAAATGCTTAAACAAAGGAAAAAGAAATATCTTTAGTGCTTTTGTAATGTTGTATCTTGTAAACTGCTGCATTTAGCCCATGTTTAATATGCCTGTAAGCAGAATTCCCTGCATTCACTCAAGATTTCCTAAAGGACAGATTCTCTGTAAATTATTAACTTTTATTGCCGTCTTCTCCAGATTCATTTAGATTAACATTTAGCATCATTACTCTTGAACTGACAAGCCACTGAGATTTTTTTTTTTAAAGGAAGATACACTATATATGTTAGTGACCTTTTGCTTAACTTGTGTTTAAAACAATAAAGTGGCATAATAGCAACATGGAGCCTGAGTTCTACCTTGGGTTTTCATGAGCAACCTCATGTCTTTGATGGAGTAGTATATTGCTAATGTAAACTCATGCTACAATAATTCGGTGAGCAGATCTCTTCATAGAACAATTTAAAGAATCACATACTATGCTCTGTAATTGTACATCATATCCCTCCACAATATAGGTGTCTTGACCTTTTTTTAACCCTTGACTGTCTGCTTGGTTGTATGTACAGAGAAGGATGATCCAAATTACGTTGACATTAGAATTCATCCATATCATTTTTGAGGATGAAATTACTTGCACTGTTCTTTCAGCACTAAACCACAATATTAGGAATGGGAGAAATGTTATGCAGATCTTCATATTACCATGGATGGTTTGAAAACCACACTCAGTCCAGGGATGATATTGCCATTAATGGTACAGCTATTGGTCATGTTGGTTATATGCTACCACCAGGATCAAAGGCAACGAGCCCTTGAATACCAGTCTCTGTAGGGCAATATTAGGAAAGAGTTATTGCCTTCATATCTCACTTAAGAACTTCTTGGATACATCTAGTTGACCACTTTGGGAAACAGAATGTGGTACTAACTAGGCTTTTGGGCTAATGCAAAAGAGTTTTTGCTGTCTTGTATCCTAGTCTTTTGGCCTAAATACGCTAAAGCACCAGATCCTGTCTGATCTTGGAAGCTAAGTAGGGTCAGTCTTGGTTAGTACTTGGATTGGAGACTGCCAAGGAATATCATTTCAAAGGAAGGAACTGGAAAAACCACCTCTGGGTATTCATTGCCTAAGAAAACCCTAAGAAATTCATAGTGTCACTATGAACAGTACACACACGCACATGCATGCACGCACACACACACCTTTAATGCTCCATCTAGTGTGCTTGAAAGAAAGGATGGTTTGGCCATTAAAAAAAAAAAAAAAAAAAAAAAATCAAGCCAACATGTGAATGCCTCTCACTTGTGCTTTTTGCATTTCTACAATGGTGTTGGGAGAGGAGATATGCAACTGTATATATACCTGAAGATAATGCAGTTGCCTGTACCTCTCTCATGTCCTCATTCCATTTTTGATTTTACAGAGAGAGCACGAATTATAGAATGCATTCACTTGTTGGCACTTGTAATGGTCAAAGTCCCTTGCTTGTTTACCTTTCTTGACCTTACATTCTAAGGAGAGGAATGTTATTATAATTATCAGATTGTATGAAGAAAGAGTTCTTCTCCTACATCTTATATTTAAGTTGCAGTGTGCTAGACAACCAATTTAATCTACAAGTAGGGATCTTCTCAGACCAAAGAGCACATGAATGCAACATTTATCTTGGGCCCATAAACCACATTGAGGGACTGCCTTCGAGGAGCACTAGCTGACTGACAAGGCAGATCTTTTGATGTGCTGAATAAAGGTAGCCTTGTGGGCCTTATTGTTTCACTAGCACCGCAACACTCTTTTCCACAGTATGTGGTAGCATCAAGAGGAGTCACAGCCTCTGTGCTGAATCCTTCGCTATGGCAGCAGCCACTTCAAACATAGCTTCATGAATAGGAACACATTTGACCCTTGACCACAACCAGCCTCTAAACTGGCAGACAGAGAATCGGAGTAATTTGTATCATTTCAATTAGTTACTAGCTGCATAACAGGGAGGTCATGGCTTTTTGAGGATGATCATTGCCCATGGCAACCAAACTTCAATGTACGACCCATTTCCAAATACTTTCACTTAATAAATGTAAGTTCATAAACAAGGCTCAATTGTTGTGAGGAAACAACAAAGCTAATTATCCTGTGCTGCTGCTGAATGAGAGGAAGATGACATAATCTCATCGGCAAAATGCTTTTTTATTAAGAACCTCCAAAAAGGGAGTGAGGAGGGGATGGCAAATAAATAGTTTTAATAATGGCAAATGAATGAGGCATATTGATCCCCGCATATGGAAAAATGGTGAGGAGAGGCAAGTTTATATAAGAGCACTGTTGTTGTGCTACTGAGAGCAGGCGGTTTTTGTTCAGCAGTTTGTTCTGTGCACCAAAATTCTGAAATTCTAAAATCAATGTTGCCATTGTTGGGCCAAAACAGCACACCCGTACTCCAGACAATGCAAAGAATTTCAAAATATAGATAGCTCCCTGATACATACAGATTGGACTGCAAGAAACGTTGAGTTGTTCTCTCCTGCCCATTTCTCAGAGAAAGAGCTGCTTGTTCCAGACTGTACACAATGGCGTGTCTACATTGCCTGCAAAACTTCTTGAAGCCCATGCAATAATTCAAGCCTTTGATTTGAAAAATGTTTTCTGTGCCTTCCTCCACATCTGCAAATACCTCCATTTTCCCTTGATGCCAGCCAAGATTTGTTCACATTTGAATGTTTGCCACTTGGGAAAGGGAGAAGAAGAAAAAGAAAGCTCTGTGTGTGTGTTTGTGTGTGTGTGAGTGGGAAGACAAGAAAGAGAAGTTAAGCAGGTACATAAGTTTTGCTATTTTGCTTTTGTTTTTTGATTTAAAATAAAGGTTTCCTTCTCTCATGTCACAATCTATTAGCCACGGGGAAACCTGGTATCACAGTTCTTTCCCCTTCACCCCTGCATGTGTAGCAGATTTGACGGGGTGTGGAAACCAACACAGGCGCTGCACTGTGACTGCGTCGCATGTAATCAGGCCATGCGGCTGCTAAGATTAATCATGACAGTAGGCAATATTTCCAACATTATTAGAAGAGAAACCTAATATTTTGGGACATCAGGGATCTCTGAGCTGTTGTCCATCAAAGTGAAGACCTTCATTTTCTGTTCCTTGGATGGGTAACTTTACGTATTAACCATTTGATGGGTGAGAGGAGCTTCACGTACAACCCCTCCCCATCCACTGCATGCATTGTACACGTGAATGATAATATACCAGGTGCCTAAAGTTAATCTTGGATGCTTTTTTGCGATTCATGCCAAATGGCTTTTTACATTACTGCATTTTGGGACACATCAGCTGCTTCTTGAATCTGCCTTCCCAGCATGTTTAAGTGTGTCCCAGTTCAAACCCTCACCTCCTCATCCATTTGCTAATTTGTTTATAAATCTGTGAACATTTGCAAGACATAAAGCCCAATATTAGTGTTTGGTTAACATCTGTCCCCTCTCCCGTCTATGGCACAAAAGGGAATTTCCTTGCTTCGCCAATGATATCTCAAGTGCAAATTTAATGAGTTACACCGAAGGTGAGTTTAAATATGGAAATGTTATATTATGCAGGAGGGCAAGGAGAGTGTCAGATTAAATGAAATGGTGATTTGGCTGTTTGGGCAACTGTAAGCACACAATAGATAGAGAAGAAAGATACTGAAACATTTGCCTGCTGTCTGGAGAACCATTGATTTGTATCAAGAGTGGTAGCGCCTTGTTTTTGTTTCATAGGTAAAATTAATTGATTCATTATTCTACATTGAAATCAAAAGGGGGTTAAATGGAGAAGAGTGGAAAGGCTGCATATTTTGTGCAGTTGAAGAATGTGTCCTTTCCTTTCTACAAATGTTGCACTGTCTATAACATGGCTTTTACACAAATCAATCCAGTTTTGTCACTACTATTTTGTCTGAGAGTGACCTGCTGCTGCTTTGGGAAAACTAAGAACACACACAGGAGGGGTACACTACAGACTGCACCTACATGACCAGTAACAAATGGAGCTGGTCATGAACAAGGTCATGAACATTGAGGCTGGAGTCCTGCATTGGGAAGTGTATGTGTAATTACTTGCCAATAGCTACATCTCATAATGCTATTCCCCTTGAGAATCCACCCTTCAAGTAATGCTGTCCACAGAACACAACCCATTTCTCTGTTGTTGTAGAACAAGAAGAACCATGGAGACATCTCCAGACGTTTTCCTATAGTTGAACATCAGGCATCTGTAAAGATCTCCAGGGGTCCCTGGGAAGTCCCTGCCAATGAAATCCTTGAAGCCCATCTAGCTACAGGAAAATAGCTGGATGCATCTTTGCTATCGCCCCTTGCTCTCCAATGACATAGAAATGGCCATGTTGTGGAGGCTGAATTGCTTGAAAAGTAGGTTTGGGTGGGAATTTTTTTGCTTTTACCTAAATAGAAAAGAATTCTGACTCTACAGTGACCACCTCCGCCCAAAAAAAAAGAGTTGTGAATGCATAAGTTTGACCCTTGCTGTTGTAGTTTACTAGTAGGATTCGCCCCAGGATCTAAGGCTGCAACACACCTATCAGGGTCACAGGGGGACTTACATTTTAGGAAACATGAGCTAGATTCTATGGTAGCAAAAATGCTTTGAAAATACTACATATGATCATGGAGACTACATCTCCCAATATCTACTATCTTTAATAAAGAATAGGACCAGAGAGAATGGACAAGAGGGGATGGCGGCCCACCTTTAAGGTTTTCAAGAGCCACAAATCAACTTCTCCAATGGAGACAGTTTGCTTTTGGTACCACCAATATGTTTTTCAAGGGCAGTGTTACAGAACTTCATCCCAGAGGAGAACTACCAGACTTGCTTTGATTTTCAGAAGGCAAATGAATAAGCAAAAGCCAGTATGGTGTAGTGGTTTGAGCACTGGATTGCAACCCTGGAGACCAGGGTTTAACTCCATGCTTGGCCATGGAAACTTTCTGGTGACCTTAGGCCTATCACACACTCTCAGCCCCAGGAAACCCCACGAGAGGGTCGCCTTAGGGTCAGAAATGGAGTAAAACAACAACTGAAGATGCAAACCTACTTCTTTCATCAGGGCATTATTACCCATTTGAACTGTACAGTTTCAGGTGGCACTGTTGTCAAAGGCCATTTCCACACGGGGATATTGCCCGCGCTGGGATGACCTCACCAGGAGGTCGTCTACATCTCAGGGTGCGCTTGGGCAGTTACAAAAGGTGAGGTTCTAAACCTCAAAGCGCCCTCGCACGGCCGCGGGGGTGGTGCCCCGTGTTTTATAAAGACCACCTTTCAAGTGGTCTTTTTAAAACAAGATCACGCTACCCCATCACAGCGCCCCATGAAGAACTGCAAGGGCGCACAAGCGCGTCCCTGCAGAGCTGCCAGGGGGCGGGCTTCCGGCTGGCGTGCTGCCCCGATTGGCAGAGTGCCGCTGGAAGCTGCCGGCTGCCATTTTGGGCGCCGCCAGGCGCCGCTGGACGGCAGCGGCGTGTAGAGCGGTGGCCGCGCACTGCTCCCCGCGGGGACGGAGCCATCCGGATTGAGGTAAACTCTGTCTCTGCGTGCGCCACCCCGTTCCGCCATGTTTCGCCCCCCCCATGTGGAAATGGCCAAAGAAGACTCATTCTGCTATTGTATTGTAATTTCTTTTTCACTGCTTTCTCTGAGACAGCCAGGATTAAACTGCAATTTTGTTTACTTTTCCAATAATGCTGTTTTTTGGGGTGTGGGAATGAACCTCTAATTTGTCACTTTTGCTTCTCAAGGTGCCTTATCTTGACTATGCTTGATATGTGCTGTGCTATTACCTATGCCATGCTCTTGTTTATATCAGGAAATGTGCTAGTTTCTGTGCTGGCTTTACTAGACAAATAGTAGCTCAGCCTTCAATGGATTAAAATCCAAGTTGCAGAAGGATGTGGTTCTCCTAGTATTTAAGCTGTATTTCCAACAGTCCTTTCTGCTCTGAAAAGGGGTCATGCCACGAATAAAGAACAATTGTTGCAGATAGATATGGATGCAAGTGGGTTCTGAGTGAGTGGATTCATATTTCTCCTTTAAAAATGGGTGATAATAGAACTAAACAAAAACAAGTGTTTAAAACATGTATTAAACTTGTATTAAGGTCCAATTAAATTAAATGCACAATTTTGGATGCATTCATAAAAAGTAAAGCGATTTTTTTTAAAAATAGCACCTAGTTAGTAATTATCTCTTCCTCAGCAGCTGGTCACTTGCTGAAATCCACCTGTAGAAACAGATCTTTGCCTGTAGCAAAAGGACAATATGGAGTAGGTTAGGTCTGGAAGTTGCTACCAATAAGCCTTCCTTTCCACCGAACATGCCTCTTAGGGCTGCAGGCCTAAGTAAAGGGATCCCTCTCAAGATCTCAAGACTGGGCAGGGTCTTATGGGAGAATATGATTTTCAAAATAAGTTTGATTTAATTATGTTTTCATTTTTATTTTTGATGGTGAGTCATTTTCATTAAATTAACAGGGCCAAACAACAGGAAAGGCTGTCACCTTCATTCAGATTATATTCACTTGTTTCATACAGTTTGCTGTATGAACAACATCACTGTTATCCACATGCCTAATGCAGTTGTTCATACTAGATGATACTTCAGGAATCCAGGACTAAGTACTGAGAATCAGAAAGAAATGAAACAATTGGGCATCCTTCAAACAGATTGGTTTAGTAACTGCACTTACAATGGGATGACTTTGGTCTCTATACCTGGAACAATTTCTTTAAAAATGAAATAATGTCCCCATTATTAGAGGACTACTTGGAGGTCTGCTGCTTAGACCTTGGCTTGAATATATTTAGTTGTACTCTTAAAAACAAAATCTCCATATGCAGAAAAAAATACATTAAAAAAGAAAAGGAATTTCTGGATATTTGTTCTTAAAGCTTTTCAGCACTGCTGGCTACTAATCTGACTGGCTCTATCCATCATCATTGATGGTTTGAGAACTAATTCATTTATCACATTGCTCTAACTTTGTCACCTAGAGCTTTGGATACATAGACCCAATTTCTTGGATTTGGTCTTTCATGTGGCCTCTTCCCTGCTGGCATCTACTCAATCATTCCTTTCACCATCTAAACTTCTTCTAAGCTATCCATATGTCATACACTGCCCAACCACCTGGTGGTTGTGCCTGCAATACCAACTTTTCACTCTACTTCCTTGCTCCTTTGTTTTCTCTGCTGTAGGTTTGGCATAGTTAGGAGCTCTGGATTTCAGTGACTGAAAAGATTTCTCACTGGAAGATAGTTTTGTCTTAATTAAGAATTTCTTAAAGAGTTCTTACTACGTGAATTAGGGAATGTGTACAAAGACACCTTTTTTTTCTTTTGATCTATGGCAACTACTGGGCAGATGTTCAGTTCCTGGCATTCTGTTCACAGAAGTATTCTGCTTTCTCCTTCAAACCTAACTTACATATGATTGAGAAATGTCCTCTATCATTCCCTCTGCATCTCACTGAGAACTGGGATTTTTCCAGGGGGTTTCAGTATGCAGTGATCCAGGTAAATGTTGGACCAGCTTTCTGTACTAATAGTGGAAGCATTACTAGATAATGTTAGTACTTTAAAAAAAATATTTCAGGGATGTTTATAGTAACCGGATTTTGAATTACTCTATTTGATAAAATTAACCTAATTTTCAGCAAGCAGTGCATAATTTTGGATTATTATTGACTTCCTTATAATATTTTTTTCCCTTGAATTAGCTTCTATGCATGCGACTAGGCACTTTTCTCCATGTCAAGAGAAATCTTGCCTTACAGAGCTTTATGATGGTATGAGTAAAAATATCTCAGTCCATGTGATGAACTGCTGTGCACAGTGAGCTGTGTGAGTTCGGAAGCTACAGAAATGTGCATGGAGAATAGGGATGGGAGATAGTCAAGTGACTTCTACATTGTGGGCCTTTTGTCTGTACCTCTGGCCCTTTGTCTGGAAGGCATCTGCTTTCCAATATTCCTTTATCTTCACCTGTTCCCTGTTCTGTTAGAGATGACTCCATTACCATTAATATTCCTTGCTGCAAGGTAGAATCATCTCCTGCAGATTCCAGTTAACTGCCTTTTGCTCTCTGACCGTTACACCCATATAACTCTTGATATGTTAAGTAGTACCAGCTAGCATTAACCTTATTACCAGAGATGTTTTGAGCAACCCTGTAGTCCTGAGGTATCATGGAGATAGCTCACTAATGGGGAAGCCACTTTCCATTTGAGATTAATTTTCCTACTTCTGGCCTTTAAGCTAGAAATCACATCTTTTAAAATTTGACATTAAAATTGTGTTACGTTTTGTTTTTTCTCTTTTTATTCACCTGTATGTGTGTTCTTCACAACATTTTCATGTTGATTCACCATATTGATAAAAGATATCATTGGGCTCATGCATATACATTCCACATATACCAGATGAGTATTGTGGCTATGAGGGAAGCCAACAAAGTTAATTATGAGTTGGCTTTGGACTGACAAGTCTATGAACTGAAGATTTCCTTCCATTTACAGCAGGCACTGGGGTCCAACAGAGGCTCTCTACTAGAGAAGGATGGGGCAAGACGGCAATTTTCAATTATGTCATCTTCCATTGTTAGCAGGTGGCTTTCATGTCAGTGAAGTGTTGAATCTGCTTCAGATTTTAGACTGAACTGTAAAGGAGCCATCCAGGGTGCTGACGTCCAGTCTGAAAATTGGTTCAGAACCTTGGATAGCTCCTGCACAGGAACAAATTTACTACCTCATTGACATGGAAATCACTAGCCACAATTACCTTCTTCCCCCTCAGCCCTCTCTCTCTCCTTTCATGATTTTCTATGGGGTCTCCCAGTCCTCCAGAGTGAATTTTCTGAAGGTTTGGTGGAGAATAGAGGAACAACAATTCCCTACCTGTTTCCTTCCTCGAGTGAAACTCTGGTCCTTTCTGCACGAGGCTGGTGAATCGGTTTGTGCCGTTTCTTACTGGATTGTCTGGGCTCGAAACAAGGCGGACTTTCCCTCATTTCCTTCCACCCAGCTACTGCATATGTTCCATTCTGATTCAGAGGAGTGCGAGTTCATAAATCCACACTGCCTCTACCGTGGCCACTCCCGCTACTCCCCTCACCCCACCCCGTTGGTTGTGATTGGCTCTTTTTTTTTTTTACATGGTTTAGTATGTCATTGCATACGTGCGTACTTGCGAAAGTCCATACTACCCCCTGGCCCCTCCCATGAGCCCTCCCCTGACCACCAATTCTCATTGGTGCGAATGTACGTGTCTGCACCACTGTGAAATTACGAATTAGATCAATCTGGAAAACTGATTTCTTCTGGTTTTCAAATAGTGCTCTTTACCACCACATGGGGGGGCTTTTAGTCAGAATTATGTGCAGATGAAGGTAAATAAGCCGAATCTAGTCCACTCCAACGTGCAGAAGACCTCCGTGGCAAGACGCATTGGCCCGCCTTAATAACTGCATGCGGAAAGGGCCTCTGTCTCCAACCAAATTATTTTTAAATATCTTGGGCACTCAGAATTAATGGTGTGGTTATTGGTTACATGATATGGAGCCACTGTACAGGGTAAGCTCTATTTTCAAGTCTGAGCATAATTCTGATTAAGCTGTCTTAGGCCGAGCCCTATCATTGGTCCATCCAGTAAAGGAATGTTCACATTGGCTGGCAGAGGGTTTCTAGAATTCCAGAGAAGGCCTTTTCCAACAAAACCTGAAGGTGCCTAGGACTGAACCTGGAATCTTTTGTGTGCAGAACATGTCTACAACCATTGAGCTAGGTCCTTTCCCCAAGGTATATTGCTGACTGATGGTTCCCTCTTGCCAGTCCATGTACAGAAGGTGATTAAATTGATAGTTAGCTTGGTAGTAGTGTTCTTCACCACTGAGGTAGGAAGTTACTTTTGGTGACCCAGGACAAACTGTGTGGCAGGCATAGCTCTATCCTCCAACAGAGGGAAACATTTAGGAAGTTTGGAAGGAATAACCAGGAGGCTACTAGTGTTATGTTCCGGCAATGATCACAGTAATGCAAGCTGTGCCTTTCGTCAAAATTCATTTGCAAATGTTGAGTCATTTCTGAATCAGCAGATGTGGCAAAAGTGTAATACATAATCTCACCGAGATTTCAATCATCAGAATTCCAAGCATCTAAGGAGGCATAACCCAAACAGGTTTTTTGTATATTGTGGTCAACACCGGATTGACTTGATCAACAATGTTGGATAGTGAATAAAAAGAACCATGGATCCAATGGTATTGTTTTATAAAGGTCAATGTTTTCTAATAAAACAGATAACAGTATAAAAATTCAGCAACAATCCTGTCCTCAGCCATTGTGGTTGCTGTGTTGGCCTTCTCAGGCCTTTCTTCCTACTACTTCTGTCTATTCTTTCTTCACTAAAAAGGTGACACATTTAGCTAAATGGGCCTATTTTATTCCTCTGTATCACTTCTGAAGGAAAGCTATGGGCCTTACCTTTTTGTGCAAACTTACTTTCTGCTTGTTCAATTTTACATGATGGTGGGAAAACACAATTACAGTTGGCCTTCCGTGTTCACTAGGGTTAGGGGCACAGGTCTCTCACAAAAATGAGAAAATCACAAATATATAAAGGACTGATGTTACGTGTGTATGTCAGTGGGAAGGAGGCTGAGACATGGTGGGGAGAACAGGCATTCAGGGTCCAAACCAGCTCAAGGAAAGAAGAAGGAAAGAGGGTGAATCAGCATGGTGGCCCTATACTTCCTCTCTCTTAACCATGTCCCTCCCTGTGGTGGTGGGGTATTGGAAGAGGGTTTGTGGTGCTGAGAAATTGGGCTGCAGTACATCCTTAACTGGCCAGGCTGGTGGGTTTTTAAAGGGCTGTGCAGCCTGATCAGAGCCACTGAGAAGGAAGGTTCCCCAGCCAAAAAGCTCCTGAGATTGGGGAGCAGATGTTGAAGAAACTCACAAATAATCAAATCCATGAAAGTCAAACCCACAGATGTGGAGGGCCAACTTTATACACATTTTCATAGAATTTTGAAGGATAATTCAGGAGGGTGAATGCCAACAAACAAGTCCCTAATTGCTTAAGTATTGCAAGAGTCAACACAGGAAGGAAATCTCTTAGATCCCATTGATTTAGTTAGTTTATTGTTGTTGGGGAGAAAAGGGGCCTATGTAGTAGACAGTATGTTCTGTATATAGAAGACCTCAGATTAAATTCTTGGAATATCCAAGCAGTAAAGATGGACCAGTCTTGAGAACTTGAAATGCAGCTGCTACTTCCTTCATATTGAGATGACTGAGACAATAACTGAAGGCCTTCCTAAGATATGTTTAGTTAGGACTCCAGACAGGCTCTTTTCAGTGATTATACACTTCCTTATTAACAAGATCAAGGAAGTTAACAAAGACTATCCTATTTTGTAAATATTGTTGATGTTTTAAATTTCGAAGACTAAAAATTTTAACTGGCATTGCCATATAATTTTCTGCTTTGTTGGGGTGTGTGTGTCATGTTATGTCATAAATTGAAAGGATAGCGTTAACTGTATGGATTCCCCTGAGATAAGATGGAGCATAAATATTTTTCAAATAATAAATAATAGGCAATGCTTGTCAAATTAAAATATCCAACTGCATAGTAGAAGTAACAATAAATAAACCTCTGTGGTTAAAAATAAGATATAGGCCCTGTAATACAAATTCAAGTGGGAAAGACAATTTCTCAGAGATCATATCAATGTAAACCTCTGTTCTTAGGGATTTTACATTAGGTTCTATATATACTAGGCCATTGTTGACCTATTCTTACTAAAATCATTCTCTTTCTTAGTTCCTTCTTTCTCTGTGGTAATTGCTTTGCAACACGGCTTGAGTTAATTCATTAATTTTCATGGGATTCTTCCTGTCCTGGGGCTGTTTTTCTTACACTAGCTTCATTTGTTCTCAGTAGAGCAGCTGTTTGTTTCCTTATACAGTGCTTTTGCAATCTAGCGAGTATGTTTTACTATACCTTTTCTTCATTTTGTTTTGATGTTGAAATAAGTAATAGGCTTCCCTTCTAATTTTGCTCTCCTATTTCATCCAGTCCTTCTTCTGTGATTGTAGAAAACTTACACACACTGTTTTTTTTTTATTGTAAGTGCAGTGGCTTGATAAACAAAACTGCCGGGTATTTTATGTACCTTGTATAATCCCAGAACACTGATTTTTCCAGCATTGCTTCATTTGGAGTTGGATGTGTTCATTCATGTTCCCCCCCTCCTTCTCTCTCTTTTTTTTTAAAGGATTAAAATTAACACTGAAATCCTAGGTATACTTAGCTGGTGGGTAGGCTGCATTGATTTCAGTACCACTTACTTTTGAATAGGCTTCTATAGGACCGGACTGCAACATCAGTCCTTATCAAATGGTCAATTCAGTTCAGAATTAAAAGTTTGGCTGAAAAATGGAGAGCTAAACTTTAGAAGTCTTTTACAGGACCTTTTTTTTCAGGACTTTGAATGTATGTTTAACATACGGGAAAAAAGAGGGAAAAGAGTTTCATTCTTTATTCTCAATGAGCTTACTTCTAATTATCTTGTTGCTTTTTTCTTTTTTCCTTTTCCTTTTCATAGTTGTATTTATATATTAGATTACTAAAATATCTATATCTATATCATCTATATCTACATCTATATATAGTGGTGAAGATACCTATATAGATTTATATAACAGATTTATATTGGCTAGTTTAAATACAGCACTAATAAGTGTATATTTATTTAACATTTTATTCTACCTCTCTTCAAGCAAAATTATTATTGCTAGATTCTCTGTATATTTCTATTGGGTTAGCTTATAATGGTTATATCTAGGTTATTTATACTACTTGTTTTATGTTTGTTGAATTTTTTTTCCAGTAAAAAGATATTTTTAAAAATGAAGTCTTTTACAGGGGAATTACCTTGAGAAATTATCTGAGAATACCAGATAACTGTGAATATGGTTGAGAGCCGGCATGATGTTGCGGTTTGAGTGTTAGATTAAGACACTGGAAGACCAGGGTTCAAGTCCCTGCTTGGTCATGGAAACCCACTGGGTGACCTTGGGTAAGTCACACTCTCTCAGCCTCAGAGGAAGGCAAGGGAAAGCCCTCTGAGCAAATTCTGCCAAGAAAACCCCGTTATAGGTTCACTTTAGAGTCACCATAAGTCAGAAATGACTTAAATGCACACAATAACAACAGCAACAACCTATATGACTATTATAGGACTTTAAGTATGCTTTAGTCTATATCTTATTTTATTTTTATCTTAGCCACTTTGCAAAATATTCCATTGGAAAGACAGGACATAAATATGCAAAACAAACCACCAAAGAAACCAACCAGAAAAACCAGTATACTAGAATAATAGGATATTCCTTTGATGATATACATCCTACTTTAATATGCTCTCTGGCTTTCCTGTGTTTCTTAAACTACGATCACAAGCCTAGACTTGATTCACCATTTGTTCACCCTCATTATTCCTAATAAAGCCACCCTGATAATCTCTTTTTTCTCTCCCAGAACATTTAGGCATTCTCGCTTTGGCTTTGCTTAATCACTCTTGCCACCTTCATCCTACAACTACATGGTGACAGTCAGATCCAATTTCTCCTTTCTAAAAGATTCAGATTTTGTACTGAGAATCTCATTGTTATTGTCCCACAATTAGGCCTTTTACCTGAAGTCTAAGTGAGCTTCTGCCATGGTCTCTGGCATTGGCATTGTAATTTGTATAGAGGCTGGCTAGAAAATTTGACTTAGCTTGACTTGAAAGATAGGCACACCTTGTTAATGGTGTAATATAAATAACTGATAATGATAACTTCTTAGGAATATTGTACAGTTTTTGCCTTACAAGATTCATGTGCTTTGTACATAAATCCAAGCCACTTATGGCTATTTGTATCTTCCCCTTTCCTTGGCCTGAATTTTGAGGATGAGCTTCTACAAAGCATATGGCCATGTGCTTTTGCAGCTTTGCAAATATTCACAAGTGGCTATTTCTCTCTTTCAGAATAGGTAAATATAACTTCAGATGTTCTCTGAGACCTTAAAAGAACTCCATTATTCTTACTTCCTCCTCTTATCTTGGCATCATGAAGACAACAGAGAAATAGCATTATTTTTTCCTAATAATTACTTGTGACCCCTTCTTAACAACATAGGCTGGGATTTATAGTCACAGTTAACAAATGCATAATCTAGAGCTACACATTCAGAACTGAATCATATTCATGATCCCTATGTTCTCAATAGTGTAGGGAATATGTAGTGGTTGTAATAGTGTATCAATCCTGACTTACTGGACAGCAGCCATTGCAAATGATTGGGATCTGTTCTCTGGGTAACCTTGGGTGCATGACATACTCTCAGCCCCAGAAAACCCCATGGTAGGTTCACCTTAGAGTTGCCATAAGTCAGAAACAACTTGGAGGAACACAACAACAACAAATATGTGTGTGTACATGTGTGCACACATCTATCACTTCCTCTTTCTTTCTTAGCAGTACCTTTTTCAAGAATTCTTTTTAGCCTTTCCTGTAATAATGAAGTTTTTCTTTAACAAAATTAATGAATGCACATGAAATTTATAAGTTTTAAAGACAATAGAATTATTTCACAGTTTTTCTGGCACTGAAATCCCAGTATGCAGGAAATAATGGACTTAAAGCTCCAAAAAGGAGGATATACTTTTAAAAAAGAACTCACTAAACATAAAACATGCTGAGACATTATTTGCTTGTATTCCCTTAACTGACATAATAATTAAAACATAAAACTGTACTTAAAATCTGATCATGTCCCCAGCCATAGAAAACAATGAACAGCAATCTGTACTTGAAGGCAAGAGAAAAGCTGGGGGTTATGATTGTCATTGTTAAAGACTGAAATGCATTTAAAAAGATACAAGAGGAAAAGTATTCTGGACAGTAGGGACCTCCAGACATGAGTCAGGCAATAAACATGCCTCAACACATTTAAAAAGCTCTTTGTCACAGTCCAAAAAAACAACATTTTTAGTGTTTTCCCTTTTGCTTTACATCCCGCTATTACAAGGATAGAGCCAATTATGATCTGAATGATATCTATTATTCCTCTTTCCTTCTAGACCAAGCCGGATATGTTCCAAATATGGCCCCAACCATGTTATAGTGTGCAGTGAAATCAAAAGAATAAGATAATTATGTTTAAAGGGTTACTGGTATTCACTCCCACTCAGTTTGACTCACTGGACAAAAGCTCTACTGTTGCCCTATTGAAAGCAGCTGTGCTGAATAATAAAGATTTAGAGTCCTTTGTAGGCAGGGGATAAAAAGTAAGTCTTTGTCAACTTTTACTTGGGATATTCCACCAAACACCCATGCACAACAGTAAAGACATTTGAAGTTGCAACAAGTTAAGGAAAGTTTGCACAGATAAACAGAGTTATTCAAAATTTTATGCCTACTAAGGACTGACTCACAAAGTCCCAGTGCATTTCATTTTAAAGCATATGTACAAATCATTACTCTGTTAAGTAGGCCCTTTTGTTTTGAGGCTTAATTTAGTCATATGAAAATGTTACTGTTGAATCAGAAGGATTTTCTCATCACCATCCTCTGCAGTTTGAACTGCAAAATGTCAGCCATTTTCCTTTCAAGCACTGTTGCTCCTGACATGTTCCCTCAGAGGTAAATCATAGACTCATAGAATCTTCAAGCTGAAATCTCTTTTTTTGTAGTCTGAATTCCATTGGATTGAATTGAGCTTTTTTTACTTTCAAGTGGCTGCAACATACAAAACCAACTTAGGCTATTTCTGCACTAGACTGTTAAGAGTATTATTATTCCACTTTCAATGGAATCCTGGGGTTTGCCTTGAGGCCCCTCCTTAAATTGCAAACCTCAAGATTCCATAGGATGTTGAAAGTAGAATAATAGCGCTATAACAGTCTAGTGCGGAAATAGCTTTAGACCAGGACAGACTACAGATAAATCCAATTGATTCCATGTGTATTCTCTAGTTGGGAGTAACAGTAGGTTTTAGGACACTATTTTCTATCATGCAGTGTATCATATTAAACAAATAATATGCTTTATAGTGATAATTGCTGTAGTTAGGATGGCTGCTTCATCGTACTGTACTGGCTATGAACTTTAGCAAGAGGGAAAATGTTTTTCAAAGTAGCAAGGTTAACATCATCTGAAAACACCGGACTAGAACAAGCTCTTGGCCAAAACACAAACCAACATAAAATGAAGCATTTAATGTGTTATCTCTCAGGCCATTTCCACTCTACACTGTTATAGTGCTATTATTCCACTTCCAATATTCTGTGGAATTCTGGGGTTTGTAGTTTACTGAGGCCAAAGAGCTCTCTGGCTGAGAATTCTAAATGCCTCTCCCTAAACTGCAAACCCAAGGATTCCATAGGATGTTGGAAGTGGAATAACAGCATTATAACAGAGTAGTGCAGAAATGGCCTCAGTGGCTTTATCTTGGTGTATCAGTGAAAAGTACTTCTTTATACAACACATAAATCAATGTTGGCTTTAAAAGGAGATTAGCGAAATCCAGCAATTTTAAATCCTACTGCTAGTTTCAGCTAGAGAAGCCAATGGAAGTAACAGTTAAATGTTAAATCTTAACATTGGTGCCATTTCTGCACCAAACCTCATTGCCACGATGATCTGTGGCAATCCCAGCATCACCAGTGCCAGGATGGGAGCAGTTTTATGCCGCTCTCTCCTGCACACATCCTTTGGTGATAGAGGAGTAGCAGCATTAACATCGCTGCACTTTCCACATTATAGCATCCATAGTGATGCCTTCTCTCTGCCCTTTCCCTGCCCTGTGGCACCTGATTGGTCACCTTTTCTGGGGCCTTTTTTCCAACTGGGCAACATTGGACGCATACGGGCATCCATGTGTCAGGGCCTCCAGATTGGCAACGGGAGCTGGTGCAATAGGAAACCACACACCATCAAGTAACAGGCTGGTTGCATGAACAGGGGTTACTATTGGACTTTTTCTGGTATTGACATAGTGCATGATACAGGTGGTTAGAGATGGTTGGCGGTAGAATAGCAATGGGTTGCCCACAATGT
This sequence comes from Iguana delicatissima, assembly GCA_948472985.1. Lineage (NCBI taxonomy): Eukaryota > Metazoa > Chordata > Lepidosauria > Squamata > Iguanidae > Iguana > Iguana delicatissima. The sequence goes on from CAOKZL010000056.1 coordinate 920,061, forward strand.
CGTGCAATAGCCTGGCTCTTGGAACCGTGATCATCCATTGCTGTGATGGATTGACATCGCTGTGTGGAAATGGCCTTAAAATCATAAAGTTGGAAGGCATCACACAGGCCATTTTGTCCAACATAGACAGCCAAAGCACTCTTGGGAGATGACCATCCAAGCTCTGTTTAAAGAGTTCCAGAGATGGAAAGTCCACCATATTTCAAGATAGTCCATCCCACTGTTGAACAGCTTAGGGTCAGTAAGTTAGGTGGAATCTCTTTTTTTGCAATATGAATCCATCAGTTCTCACATCCACTAAGGCAGCAGAAAACAAACTTTCTCAATCTTCTACATGCTATCTCTTCAAATACTTAAAGATAGCTAAATGTTACCTCTCAGTTTTCTTTTCTCCAGGCTAAACAAGCTCCAGGTTAAGCTCACAACCTTTTTCCTCATAGGACTTGGTTTCCAGACAGCTTACATTCTTGGTCATCCTCCTCTAAACACATTCCAATTCACTGATACTTAAAAAAATCACGTGTTCCATAGGTTTACCAAATGAACTACCAGTGGAAATTTAGTCCATGAAAGATAAGTCTATTAGTTTTGATGGATATACAAACTTCCAGATTCATAAACATTGTATCACTGAATGTTAGCTGGCAGGGAGGAGCATCAGGAATGGTTGGCCCTAGCATAAACACACAAGGCAACTACCCGAGGAACCAGTTGCTATGGGGTAGCCCTGCTAGCATCCTGGCTGTTTCTCATAAACTCATAAGCTCCCCAACTTTCCCCCCATGCATACTACACAGTTTGTCATGGGCCTCATTAAATAGCTTGCAAATTTAGGTGTGCTGGACAATGCTGTCTCATTGATATTAGTGTCAGTACTGTTTGGGACTTCTGTCTCACAAGGTTTATCAGCATAAAAAGGAGGAAAGGAGTCATATCCACTGGTCCTACCACTTCTGTTTCTCTGCCTCCACTATATAAATGCTAGAAAGACATATATGTACAGCTGAGCCTCTGTTCTATGTGTACAGCTGTTATATGTGAAATGAACCCCTGGCTATACAGGTTTCTGCCTCATTGGGGGTTTTATGTGTATGAAACATGTTTCCCTTTACACACCTGCACATCCAATGTGTGGAAGAAGTACTGGAAGAGAGTGGAGCCAAGGGGGAATGGGCCTGTGAAAGCAGTGAGCATTTCTAGTTTTCCCCTTACGTGATTTTTGGGAGAATACCCAAGTAGGGTTTTATCTATTAGATTCTTACAAGAACTGATGAATAAACCAGAAACTGCATCACTTTCTCTCTGCTGCTGCTGCTGCTACTTGGAGTTAGTGACTATTTTTAAAGGCCAAAGAGTTTATCCAATTATTTATGTATTTAGAATATTTTTAATCCATTTAAAAATGTTCTCCAGGACATATAGTACAGTATAGGATAGTATACAGTATATTTTTACAACTGTGAAAGTACTGCACCACAGTTGTGTCTTGAATTACAAGTGACTTTCCATTACCAAAGCAGCTGTGTGGTTCTGCTCCAGCCAAAAAATAAAGTAAATGTCAGATGTTTCTCTTCATTTACTACCATTTCTGTGTATTCTCAGATTGCAATAGATGTGATAAAGCATTAAAATAAATGGAGACGTTTGAAATGAATGGTTCCTTGTGTGTTACCACAATAGATACATAAAAGTATAAAGGTTTAGTTCAAGAAAAGATCTGACTTAGCATTTTGGTCACACTATTTAACAAAAATAAACTCCTGTAATTGGAACATTTTAGCTTGTGTAATCAGATACAACTGTTGACCCTGACACTATGATAGCTTGTGCTTGTATTGTAAAGATAAATTTCAAATATGAGATGATCCATAACAAATTAGGCTCCCAATACAAGTCATAAGCATGTAGCCATTGGAAGCTGAAACATTTCTTTATAGACGAATTTCAGAGTCAAGTTTGAAAGACTGCCATTATTGGACTAAACAAAGAATATCGACAAATGAGCTTTCTTGATATAGGAATCCATTTTTCACAGTCAATCCCATTCTGACCTGGAAGAGAGTTTTCTATATCCCTAAAGCTTGACTGTCAATATTCCAGCTTTAGCCCAATAAAAGGTATTACCTGAAACTTGACTCTACATTTTGTCTCACCAATAATAAAGGCAAGTAATTAAAAATATTGAGTTAGCGAACAAGATGCATAGTGCATTGTGATGCACTAGTGACTGCGTTCCTTAGAAATCATCTACTGTATCGCTCTCTAAAACATACAGTGGATACAAACAAACAGAAAATGTAAACTGGAGACCAGAAGAAGAGGAGAAAAAAGCAATTTCCAAGTGTGGTTGGATAAGCAAATATACAAAGGAGCACAAAGCATGAGATGTGTCCAACAGTCTCTCCATTCCAGGGCTTGACATCTGCAGTAATGGAAGAAGACAGTCCCAGAAAGGATTATTATTTGGTGGTGGCAAACCCTGAATACATATAACCAGCTGGAGTGTTGCTTTTGGCTCTGAAAAAATCTAAGTTCCTGTTTGCAAAGGTAATATGTGGAAGCAAACTTCTTTAGCCAGAAATTCTTTGAACTAGATGCAATGGGAGCGTCTAGTTCAGCTGGGATCGGGCAGCAGGAATCTTCATTCTAGAGCAAACTTTTTTCTCTCTCAGAAAGTGTACTCCGACGCTGCAAAACTCATCCAGACCTGTGTAAAGACAGAAACATTCATTCTTGTTCTTGCACTATATTTTCAGGTTTTAAATGAGAAGGAGTTGTTGTGTGAGAAAAGTATTCCAGTGGTGTGCTTGGGATGGAATTAATGGAGTTTCACCCCTGCTTTTGGCCACTGAAAGACTCCTCAGAGATCCAACATGTTTCATATACCAGATATGATACACTTGGATTCTTGTATCTAGTATCATATGCGGGAGTGCATCATCTGCTGAATAAACTCCTTGATGTATTAAGAAATGAGACCTTGATGTGAATTTTTTCTCACTCTTTGATTCAAATTATCACATAGGGCCTTTTCAGTCATGGCACTTTTATAATGATTTTTTTAAAGTTTTTTTAATTGAATCATAGAATAATAAAAAAAATAGCAAAATAAAAATACACACAGTAACAATACCTAAAGCAACATAATACAAAAGAAAACATTTCAGAACCTACATCATAATAAACTAACAAGAAAGAAAGCAGAACTACAAATATCACATTAGACTACACAAAACAACATATAATTAAAAAAGTGGTTCTCTCCCCTGCTCCAAACAGTGAATAGTAATCCAACAGTAACAACTAATCATTAAAGCATACACTAAATTTAAGGTATATATTTGTTGTTTATTATTTATCTTTGTTATAAATGTAAACTTAAAATATTTGATAATAATTAATAAATCTAAGCACACTATTGGTAATAATTCTAAATTATTAAAAATCATATAAAAAACTTAACAATTACTTAAAAATTAATCATTAGTAACTTATTCTATTCTATATTAAAATTAGTAATTCTTGAAATAATAATTTTCTATATAGTAAGTATTTGTTCTTCAAATTGTCACATAGGGCCTTCTCAGTCATGGCACTTTTATAGTGTTGGTTAAACCACTTCTGAGGCCATTTCCGCACGAGCTTAAAGAAACAGTGCAAAGCATGCTCCAGGGAGGACATCTGCACCTGGGAGCGGACTGGGTCAGACCTACTTAGTGTAGTTCCGCACCTCGGCCCACTCCAGAACAACCCAAAGTGGTCGTCCAGTGTGCTTTTGAAAGACTGCTTGAAACAGACCTTTCAAAAGCACGGACCACACCACTCCATGCCTGCGCTCCGGTGCAGATTTGCAGGCTTGCACTAGTGCAAGCCTGCAATCTGCCAGGGGCGGGCTTTAGGCTGGCGAGCTTCAGCGGTTGGTGGAGAGCCTCGACCAACCGGAAGCCGCCATTTTCATCCCGGACCAGCCTGGACCAAAGCGTGGAGCCAAGAAGTCTGGTAAGTAGCGGCACAGGGCGATTCCCTTGCCTCGTGCGGAAATGGTCAGAGTTTAGAAACTGTGCTATCTGCACTCCCTCTAATTCATACTGTATTAAAGCAAAGAACAGCGGTTGCTGCATCCGCAACAGCAAGTCTCTGGCTACTCCATTCCCCTCCCTCACCCTGCCCTTCCATCAGTGATTGGTCTGGGTTTTTTTTTTTAAAAAAAAAAACACATTTTAAACATATTTCTGCATTGCTACATTTGTGCGTAGGTATGTATGTTTGTTGATATGTGGAAAAAAACATGTCTTAGTGGTCTATTACCAGATCTACTCTCTTCCCGCTGTCCCTTTAACGCACAAAGACAATAATGATGGCAGTCTGTCCTTTGATGGGCAGAGAGAGATAGGGATGGAAATGACAGAAGGGATAACTTGAAAATGCCCACAGCTGGCCACTTCTGTGCTGCGAATCAATGATATGCTTCTGCACATAGGCAAAAAACAAACCAGAACCAGTTTAGGAGATTACATCTGAGTTTTTCTGGTTTTTACATACAGCAGTTTCTTGTTGCAGTGAACCATGCTGGAAGCTGAAAACATGCAGAACTACAAGGAAAACTATGATGCTAAAATGCTACAACGTGCAGGTGGGAGGGTAAGAATTTGATGCTACTACGATGTATCGACTTTGTGCAGAAATAGCCTTAGATAGCATTACTTTTTCTCATTTCAGCGGGCTTTTGGAGGCAGGTAGATAGAAAATTATCTGAACTGGAGCTCATGCTTTGTTCCCATAATCTTGTCCTGAAGGAGTAGAAAGTACAAAGCCACAACCTCACTGACCACTAGGAGGGTTTGAAGCTACACCCCTTTTCCACTATTTCACCCTCCAAGATCTCAAATTCAAGGTACGGGTCTGGGTTCACCTGATACTACATCATGGCAAACTTTGAAAGCAAATGGAAAAAACCCTCCACCCAATCCAGAAAGTCCACCTTTCCATCACATAAAATGTAGGATTGGAGCTGCCATATGGCATAGTTTAATTCCTATCCCTGCTGAAACCATAATGCTTAGACCAGTTTTTAATGGCAACTTTCCAGTTATAGCCAAGATCATACATCAAGATTGCATAGCATAGATGTCTGCATGTGGAGTTACGCATTTATTGTGCTGTGAAACTGCATGCATACCTGAACATACAAATGCATTCATGTCCAAATGCACAAATGAATGTGTGCAAACAATGGTGTCTTATGCACAATTCACTTCTGCAACCTAGGACTGAATGCAGATATTCCATTGTTGTATGCGTTTAAGTCAATTCTTGTTTATGGCAAACCTATCGCAGGATTTTCTTGGTAAGGTCTATTCAGTGGGGGTTTGTCTTTGTCTTTCTCTGAGGCTCAGAGAACATGATTTGCCCAAGGCCACCCAGTGAGTTTCAATGGCTGAACAGGGATTTGAACCCTGGTCTACAGAGTTGTAGTCCAGTGCTCAAACCATTGCACCAAACCATTGCACTATATATGGATCTCATATATAGTCCATATCAGATTAAAAAACTAAGGCTCTTTCTGCACCCTACCCCCAACCCGCAATGGCCATAGGATTGTGACGGGATTGCAACAATGGTACTGCATGACATCACATTCCTGTTGTGATGTCATGGCCACCCATCTCAATTGTGGATTACATCACTGATGGCCTTCTCTCATCAATGACATATGATTGCGCAATCCTCCCAGACATCCCTCCTGCACTTACCTGTCGTGCAGAACAGCAGGAAGTGCAATGGTTGCACCTCCTTCCCCAGCACAGCCTGGGAAACTGCTGGGCTGTGCTTTAGAAAAGAGAGGCAGAGCCATCGTGCTTCCTCCCACGCAGCAGGCAGCTGGTGTGGAGAGGAGTGCTTCTGTTGCACTCTTCTCCCAGGAGAGGCTTTCCCTGGATCCCCATGCAATGGCTTCGAGAACAGGTAAGATGTGGAAAGGGCATAAGTGCTTCATAGGCTAATTTATGCATACAGCATATCCTGTCTGATTTTAGAAGCTGAACAGAGTCAACCTTAGTTACTACTTAGATGGGAGACCACTAGTGAATACCAGGTGCTGTCTGCTACAAATCAGAAGAAAGAACTGGCAAAACTTCCTTGAGTATTTCTTCCTTAAGGAAACTCTATGAAATCGATGGGCAATTTGAAGGCACACACACACACATACACACACACACACAAAAGACACCAGTGAAGATTCGAACTAAAAAAGCAAAAGCAAAATAAAATTATATGTTTCAAGTTGGGCAACAAAATGTTGTGGAGTGCTTCTATTCAGGGTACCAACCACTGCAGTGTTTTTCCTTCCTCAAAATGGTTCGGCGCAGACCTAACTTCTACAAAATTGCAGCTACATTGAGACCACCAGTTTCTCCATTGATGCAGATAAACAGTTCTCTTTTTGATCTTGGGACATTTTAAAAACACTTCTCAGGGAGAGGAAGGACATGGTTTGCCCAGAAAATCAGACATCTACATTTTTCTGTGAGTCCTCTCCCCTTGCCCAGCCATTTAATGTTATCTCCCTTTCCACCAAGTTGTTGGTTTCCCCCATGTCACTCTGTCAATATTCTATGCCACTGGTTTGAGTTTTTTGTGGGAGGTGTTCTACCACCTTAATTTTTAAAGTTTTCTCATAGCCTTGCAGAGCTCAGGCTTAAGCCTTGAATCAGCTGACACCTCCTTTTTGTATGCAAGATTTTGGCTACACCTCTTTGGCTACACCTCCAGATCCTACACTACAATAGTATATCATTCCTTATAATACCAGTTCAGGATATATTATTGTAGTATAGGATCTAGATTCTTCAGGAAAAAAATTTGAGAACTACATGATACACAGTTCCTCTTAATCTTTTGCTAATGGTAATGTTGTTACCATTAGGGTGAAACTTGGACTTAGACAATCAGTGGGAGTTTTCTCATCCACTTTATTGATATGTTTTGTGGCCCACGTATAAGGAAAAAACAGTGTTTACTAATGTCAGTCATTGGAATGGCGTTGAACAACATTCCACTCATAAAGTAAAACTCTCAGATTTAACATAGCATTCAACACAAGGACCACAGTCTGGTATAAAAGTTAAAATCTATAAATCCCTAAGCTAAATAATGTGAAACATGCTTAGCTCCATGTTGGATCAAGATCCTGACCTATAAGTACATTTTGTGACTTTTAAAAGAAATGTTAACAAGCCTTTTTGTACCACATCTAAGCAAGTCTATCAACAGATCAATAGATTATATAATCTTAGTTTTTCTTTCAACTGTAGTGGTAGAGCTGACTCACAAGTAAAGGATCAGAGAAAAGATGCTTAACTCTAAAGTGAAAAATCTATGATGAGCTTTGAAAGTATTGTGGGGCAAGGAAAACAGAGATGAGTGAATAGAAAACGTTTTGTCTGTGTTGCACAAAACTTCATTTTCAAGCAAAACTCAACCATCAAAATATTAGAATACATACACAAGAAGTCATTGTCTCTAAAACTAATTAGTGTTCTGCTGTCTAATGCAAAAGCCTACATGATGTCTTGACCTTTTTATGCTATTGTGTCTAAGGTTGTGCCATAAAACAGAGCGAAGTGCAAAGTGCCTCCAGTGAGCCTCAGAGATTTCATCTTTAAGTAGTTCAGTTGATGGGAACAATGTGGGCTGTGTATGGAACTTCTTTTAAAGATGCTCTTTATTAGATCATGGCCACAAGGAAAGTAAGACCATCCAGTGAAGACAAACAATGATACACCACTAAATGGTTCCTTTTTGAATGGCTGACTTTTGAAGTGACTCTTTTTTAGATTAATATTTTGTGTTTTACAGATTTAAAAACTCAAAAGAATTAGGGCTGCTACCCATGTTATACTTTCATGTCCTGAGATCAGCACCCACATATGAACACAAGCATTTCCTTTTTGATAATAAGCGTGCTATGTTTTTGTATATTGCTCCAGGAGCTATGCTGAAGAGGTAGCATAGAAACTTTTAAAAAGCAGGATTATAAATAAGTAAACATATAAATAAGTGCTCCTAGTTTCTGTCACGTGTATTGACCTTTTAATAAAGGGAAGCATTTGTGTTATGCATACATGCAACCATACACAATATAGGTGTACATATATAATATAGGTTTAGGTGTAGCCATTAATAAGGCATTCCCTATCATTCCAGTCAATCTCCTCCATGGCTGGGACCCTCCTTCAGATCATAGGCAGCAATCTGCAAGGGGAATAGACATGTATAAGGCATTTGAATAGATAAATAAAGGGCTGCATAGCTGATGTCACCTTTTACAGTGATGTTCCTGTCTATGGCCCTTTTCGCATGCCATTTCTCATGCGAAATGGCTTCCAGATTGTCGCGCGATTGCGAGGACCGTTTCACATAATGTCTTCACAATTATGCAATGCTCCTGAGGCCAGTAGGCAGCGATCATGCAATATATAATTTTTGGCTTCTTGCTTCAAGGTAAGTGCTTTTTGCTGAAAATTGTGAACGGTCGTGTGTTGCTCCTGGGCCCCACATGCACTTACCTTGCATGCAGAGCTTCCAGAGACACGGCCATCATGCTTCCTCCCCCAGTGCAGCCTGGGAAAGTACCCGGATGCCCTGCAGAAGGAAAAGGTGGAGCCTTCACGCTTCCTTCTGGCCAGCACGGAGCTGGTGTGGAGGAGAAGCAGAGGGGACATGAGTGCCTCTCACAAAAGGCTTCTCGCGTGGTCCTCATGCACCCACGTTGGGAAAAGGTAAGGTGCGAAAAGGGTCTATGCTTGCTTGGAAGTGTGTCACAGTGAATTCAAAGATACTTGCTGTATACTAAGTAGAGTCCTTTCCATTATACTTTTGGGTCACAGAATCGTAGGCCCTTTCCACACCTTACCTTGTCCTGATGTGGGTGTGTGGGGATCACACGAGCAGCCTCTTGCGAGAGGCACTTGTGTCCCCTCTGCTTCTTTTCCGCAGCAGCTCCCTGCTGGCTGGAAGGAAGTGTGAGGGCTCTGCCTCTTCCTTCTGCACTGCAGCCAGGTATTTTCCCAGGCTGCACTGGGAGAGGAAGCATAAAGGCCACGTCTCCGGAGGCTCTGCGTTCAAGGTAAGTTCACATGGGGCCTGGGAGCGATGTGTGATTGCTGATGTATGATAAAATGATATATTCCGTGATCGCTGCCTACTGGCCCAGGCAGTGTCGCACGATTACGAGGACATCATGTGAAACAGTCCTCACAGTTGCGCGATGCTCTGGAGGCCCTTTCACATGTTAAATGGCACGCAAAAAGGGCCATACAATCAGAGAGTTGGAAGAGGTCCTATAGGTCATGAGATCCAACTCCCTGCTCATTGTAGGATTTCCAGCTAGAGCATCCTCAGCAGGTAGCTGTCCAGCCTCTTTTTGAAGATATCCAGAGAAAGAGATCCCACCACCTCTCTGGGCAGTTGGTTCCATTGCTGACCACTCTCACTGTCAATAAATTCCTTTTAACGTTCAGTTAAAACCTACCTTCCTGTAACATAAAACCATTAGGCCTAGTTCTACCCTCTAAAGCAGCAAAGAACAAGCCTGCACCCTTTTGTTTATGGCAGCCCTTGAAGTATTTAAAGAGAGTACCGGTAATCATATCATCCCTCAGTCTCTTCAGCAAGCTGAACATGCTCAGCTCATTCAGCCTCTTCTCATATGTTTTGTTTTCCATACCCCTTATCATTCTCATTGCCTTTCTCTGAATATGACTCAACTTTTCTATACCTTTTTTAAAATGAGGCACTCAGACTGAATACAGTAGTCTAAAGGAGGCCTGACTAGTTCTGAATATAGTGGGGCTATTACTTCCCTTGACATAAAAGAAATGCTTTTATTAATGCCAGATAAGATAGCATTTACTTTCTTTGCTGCAGCATCACATTATTGGCGTATGATCAACTAACAATCAACAATAATTCTAAGGTCCTTTTCACATGTGATATTGCTGAGCCAAGCATCCTATATCCTATACCTGTGAATTTTTTGTAGCCTAAATGTAGAACTTTGCGTTTGTTTCTGTTAGATTTCATTTCATTATTTTCAGCCCAATTTTCTAGTTTATCAAGTTCCTTTTGAATTCCATTCCTATCTTCCAATCTGTTAGCTACCTCTCCCAGTTTTGTATCACCTGCAAATTTGATAATTTTGTATCACTCTATAATCTCAATCATTCATAAAAATATTGAAGAGCATTGGTCCCAGGACAGAAACCTATAATGCTCCACTTGAGATCTTCTTCTAGTCTGAAGCACAGCCACTGGTAACACTGGTCTCCTTCATACTACATAACTGTAGCAGTTTGACTGCCATGGCTGCATCCAATGAAATCCTGGGATTTGTAGTTTGGTGAAGAACTAGAACTCTCTGACATCAAATACTAAATACTTCATATAAGTACAAACATCAGGATGCTATAGGATGCCGCTATGGCAGCCAAACAACCAACTTGTAAAACATTAGTATACATATATGTCTGCTTAGGAGACTATAATGTAAGAGCTTTTAATTGCTCTAAGAAAAAAAAATTAAAAATTCCTACAAAGAAATTATTTGAGGGTTTATCACTTACTATTTTTGTTTTCTCACAGTGAATGTACAGGCAGCTTTTCAGGTCTTTTTTCTCCTTCAGATTCCCATTTCTGACTATTAAGACCAGGCTCTAAGTGAGATTAATAGGGAGGTATATTTCACGACGGTCTGATTTTGCTCCCATAAATTATTAAGCAATGCTTTGCTACAGGCTAATGCAGTATTATGGCAGGGACAAAGGAAGATCATCACACAAGTCACTGGAAATTACACGTTCCCTTTTCAGCATGTTTAAAACACTCCAAAATTTGATTCTGTTCATCAGATCCCGCAAAATACAGTAGGATCATTCATTATTTTTGTTATGGCCTTAAGTCAAAATTTGGATATTCTAAACTGTTAACATCAGTAATGTCCCTGAATGGATTGAAATATTATTAAATATTTGTAGTATATGGGTGTTCACCCAAAACATCTAATAACAGAAATAATGAAGTAGTCAAGCACCTAAAATAACCACTGTACCATTTAATTAGAGAATTTGAAAACGACATGAGGTCTTAGGGAGGAGAGAGAAATATTAAAAAGTGAAGATGAGGCTCTAGACCTGAAAGAAAGAAAAAATCAGCTAGGGAAAATTTAATTGTCCTCTGGGAAAAGACCAAGTCTGATGGTCTTCTGACCAAAGCTTGGTGTCAAGTAGACCAGAGCAAAACCAACTGGACTGTAGGCAGCTCTTAGGGGTGTGGTCTTTTGTGTGGAATAAGTTTTATACTACCAACAGTTTTTAAAAACTTTCAAAGATATTCTTGCAGGAATTGGTAAATTAGTTGTTGCTTCCTTCAGGAGGAAAACTGATGAAGAATTACAACTCACTCTGCAACAGAACACTGAAGAATTCTCTTCTTCTCCTGCTGCTCCTCCAGCTAGACATTTAGGCCCTTTCCACACCTTACCTTGTTCTGTCATCATGAGGGTGTTATCCCGGCAATACTGTTATTACCGTTTACTAGCCTTACTTTGGAAGATATTAGATATCCTTTGATATCATAATTCGGTCTCATTTTGCCACCCTCGGCCAAGTGTTTGTGAGGCCCCCGAACAAACACAGAGCTAGGCATGGCCATTAACTGCTGAACATTCCATTCTCCACCTAGGCAGGCCAGACTCAGCCAGATCTTGCTTTAGGAGACCTCCCTAGACAAACACCTCATTAAAGATGCATACTAACACAAGGAGCCCCCTGCCCCGAGCAGGTAACTTGACAAGCTGCATGCTTAACCACCAAGCGAGCTGCATCTGCATACTGGCCATTCCATTGTCAATTCGGACTTAATCATGCTAAATTCTGACCTTTCAGAGACATTGTCTCATGCCCAAACCTCATTGCTCTCTCCCAAAGTGCAGACTAGCCCACGGTCATATCTTCCCTATAAAAACCCCCAGTTCCGAGAGCTTCCTTGGATTGCTCTGAACTTCCACCCCGCCCTGCTGCCGCTGCGTCTGCTGAGCTTTCCCCTCGGTCTCCGTCTGAGACTGTGCATCTACGGACCTCTTCATTGGTCTACCCTGGGCTTCAGACGGGTGTAGTATCTCCCACTTCAACAATCCCTCTCAAAATCCCTCTATACCGCTAATGCCTTTATTTTCTATAGTTACTTGTGTGAGCGCGTTGCATACACTGTTTGCCTGTATTTAATAAAATCACAGTTAAGTTCCTATTTTGGTGTGCTTCTTGACCTAGCCTGACCCCGTAGACATTGGGTTAAAGATTCCGCTGCATTGCCCTGCCTCTCATTTTGCTAACTTGTGCTCTGAGCTAATTTTCCCCACCAATATTTTAGCACGTTTGGAGTCCCTCATGGGACCCACAGTAAACAGGGTAACAGTGCCTCTGCCAGGATGGAGCATATCCCCAATGCTCCCCTCCACATGCAGCCAGCTGCCTGCAGAAGGAAGCACGGGGGACATGCCCCTTCCTTCTGCACTGCAGCCAGCCTTCTTCCTATGCTGTGCTTCCAGCCCTTCTACATGGCCAGCTGAGACAGAAGACTCACACAATCGGGGGTCATTTATGGAGTTTCTTCATCAGTGATATACCCCACGATTGTACCAGCTGGCAACACAAGATGGGTGGGACTGTGATGACATCATGCTGAAGCATCATCATGGTCCCGCTCCTCTCGTGTCCCCATGACAGGATGCTGCCGTCCTGTGGAAAAGGCCTTAGAGTAGTTTTAAAAACTGCATTTCCCCAGCCAATCTAATAGAGTTAGGGGTGGTATGGTATCCAAATTGGAAGGAGACAGAGTATGCTGTTGGGTTATATCTGGATGCACAATTTGCAATCACATCATGGACTGCAGAATGGAGGATGGAAATCTGTACAAATCTGTACTTTAGTCAGACTTCTTTCTATTTTGACTACACCCATCCTTTCACATTTTCTTAATGATGTAGGCTTTACTGGTTGTATCCAGGCAGAATATGAATTTTAACATGGCATGATTGAGGTTTACTTTGTTTTGTTTGGGGGAATTTTTGACTTACTTTACAAAGTGAACCAAGGCGATCATCTGTTAATGCTGTGAGGGGGGGTACTAGCTTGGTTACAACAAACAAGGCTATGTGAGAAAAGGGAAAAAATTAAGAAATTAAGCAAATACTTGGGGACACCTTTAACATGACTAAAAATTCCTGAGATGAGTCACTGGGGAGAACAGGAAGTAGAATCATGGAAGTCATCTGCTGCTAGTGGGTAGAATACGTATCTTCTTTTGGGCCCAAGTTGAGTCATCCATCTAAATTTGTGGGACTAGGGGGAAGAACAACATAGTATTTGAACAGGTATGACCTGTGGGCAGGTGAATGGTAAGCAGTAAACTATCACCAATCCTATCTGAATCTGGCTTGCTTAATTCTGGGCATATTTAATTGCTGGTCTGCTGCTGCAGTTGAGCAAAGAGAATTCACACCTAGGTCATTTAACATCTTGTTTGCAAATGAGTTTTAAGTCTAAAAAAGCTGTGGCTGTACCCATGATCCTTGTCTTGTCCCTTGCATTCCTAGTTGTGGATGCAAAAGCAAAGGAACCTTTTGAGACCTATCATAGCTAAAAACAGACACACTGATAATTACGTTATTTCATAGAAGCTGAGTAATAAACAAGTTGAGACTATACAGTTGATGGGAGTGTTTTATGTTTCTCCTACTAATAGCATAATATTTATAACAAATGTTTGTTGCAAGGATTTTTTTTCTGGGAAAAGAAAGCATTCAGCTGAAATCAGCTCTTCAGTTGTGAAAAGACTTTGGAAATCCTGGGAGAATAAATCTATGATTCCACTGACTGCCCTCTCCTACTTTGTGGTATGATCTCTGACAATGCGGGCCTGGCAGCCGGCAAGACAGTGTGAAGCTCCACCATTAAGTAGTCTCCCTTCATTTTTATTTGATGTAAAAATACTGATCTTACACACCAGAGGTGGGCAACTGTCAGAACCTAGGAGGAGATATTGGAGGGCTACACCTCCTTACAAAGTAATAATTTTTTAAACACGCTCCCCCCGTTTTTGTCCCCAGATACACTCTATGAGGCGTGGGACATTTTCATCATGTTTTTGTGTCCCCTTGGACCATTTTAGGCCCAGAATAGAAAGTCATTTCCTGTTTACTTTTTTTTTTAAAGCCCTTCCTGGGTGTAAAGTGGTCTGGAGCCCCAAAACATGGCAGAATGCCTCCCACACCTCATAGAGTCCTTTGGTGGCATTTGAGGGGATTTTTTTTTTATTCCTGGGAGTTCCTGAGGGCCAGAAAAACATGCCTAGGAGACCACATGTAGCTTGAAAATTGCACTTTGTCCACTGTTGAAATCCATACTTTTCTGAAAGCTGTGAGCAAGTTCACCAATGAAAAAATGCACACAAAAAAGCATGCGGTAGATAGGAATGCAGATCAATGCATATATTAATGAACCTTATTACTTACTGTGGAGGCAAATAAGTGCATTTGAAAAAATACTTACAAAAATGTTGCATTAGGAGAAATGTGTATAAAAAAGTATGCATGCATTTTCCTTTAAGATACTCCTGCCTTTCAAAAACGGTCTAAAGCCTGCTCACATTATGAAATTTGTTCCCTAAATCTTGGGAACCAATGGCCAGCTGTACTATTCAGCTCTAAGCTGTCCCAGGCAGCTGATCTGGTATATCATGGACAGGCAGTAAATTATTTATTTAGGTTTATCTCATTTATAACTTGCCTTTCTGCCAATAAAAGCACTGATTGTGCTCAAATATTAGTGATTTAATTTTTAGCTGTTATGTGTTTACTCCCAAAGTGAGAGACAAAGGCCATTTCCGCACGGGCTAAAAGAAACGGTCCTCCACAGAGGACGTCTGCACCTGGGAGCGGACTCAGTCGGACCTACTTAACATAGATCTGCACCTCAGCCCACTCCAGAATGACCCCAAGTGGTCGTCAAGCGTGCTTTTGAAAGACCACTTAAAACAGGTCTTTCAAAAGCACAGAGCGCACCATTCCATGCCCGATCTCCAGTGCAGATTTGCAGGCTCGCACCAGTGCAAGTCTGTGATCTACCGGGGGCGGGCTTTAGGTTGGCGAGCTTCAGCGGTTGGTCAAGACCAGTGGTTCTCAACCTGTGGGTCCCCAGATGTTTGTGGACTTCAGCTCCCAGAAGCCCCAGCCACTATGGTCAATGCTCAGGGCTTCTGGGAGCTGAAGTCCACAAACCTCTGGGGACCCACAGGTTGAGAACCACTGGTCAAGACCCTCAACCAACTGGAAGCCTCCATTTTCATCCCCGGAGCAGTGCGGAGCGACAAGCATGCACTGCTCCAGAGCAGCACAGACTGGATCAGGGAGCCAAGAAGTCCGGTAAGTAGCAGCACTGGGCGATTCCCTTGCCCCATGCAGAAATGGCCAAAGAGAGAGAAAGAGAGAGAAAGATGTGTAGATTTTCTGTCTTAGATGCAAATATAACTTTTCTAGCTTGGATACTACATGAAAAGGGCATCATTAGCTGTTTCACATTAGCTTTGTGAAAAGGGCCCATGTTATGCATCCTGTTGTAAGTGAGTAGCTGTTTAAAATTTGGAAGCTATCTGTAGGCCTGCTTCCCAGAGCTTGTGAGAGGGCTGCATTATTCTCCAGAACTGGTTGTAGCTCATTGGTTATTACTTTGAGTGTCTTATCTGGGGATTGCAGGTGACAACTAGGGGTGTTCTGTCATTTTGTGTTGTTCGTCTGTGCTGTGACGGTCCTGGCATCAGCCCTGCTGGGAACAGAGCATAACAGGAGTGCTCCTCTACATATCAGCTGCCTCCAGGATCCAGGAAGCATGATGGCCATGACTCTTCCTGCCGCAGCACAGCTGGGTACTGTCTCAGGCTGTGCTGGGGCAAGAAGTGCAGCCATTGCGCTTCCAGGGCCTCTGCAGAGAAGGTAAGTGTGGGCACGTGGTGAGATGGTGGTGTGATCGCTGGTCATTGCTGGGAAAAACCCGTCAATTATTTGCGATGCCATCACACTTCCTGGGGACAGGAAGATGGGATCATGATGATATCATGTATAAACATCGTTGTGGTCCTGTCCTCCCCCCGTCCCTATGGCAGGTTGGGAGGGTGGAGCGGAAAGGGTCTTGGTAAGCAGATTTATTGCTTTCACACCTTAACACTGACTATTGTAAAGATTTGAAATGCCAGCATCACCCTAGACAGCCCTTTGAAAATTCAGGGCAAGGGTCATGATCTGCATTGTTCTGGGTTATATTACATTCCATCCCACTCACACTCCCACAATTGCATAAATATGCTTTATATCTTGAGTTCTGGATATCAGTTTGTGCTGCATCTGAATAAGTGGGTTTATATCCACAAGAGCTCATGCTAAAATAAAAACCAGTTAGTCTTAAAGGTGTTGCTACATTTCCCCCCTCCTTCTTCCTCTTTTTAAAAACTTCTAACACTGTGACTGACTGCAGAACTACAACTAAGAGTCTTGCAGTGTCTTAATTTATTAGGATGCTAGTTTACAAAGGCCTATGCCCTAATAAATTTGTCCTTTAAGAAACTGCAAAACTCTTTGTTCTCCTCTATGGCCCTTAGGCTTTCATTGTAAGCATGGCTGGACCTCTGGACCTTGCAGCTTCAGCATTTGAGACCACTAAGCCAGCTGGCTTTAGAAATTAAGACCTAGCAATTATTTATTGACTTCCTAATTCAGCCCTTAGTTTTCCCTTAGTCAGAATTAACCTCGCAGGTCAAAAAGATAGAGACTGACCTAAACAAGAAGATAATATCTGCAATTATATAATATAGCAGGGTCAACATTAAATATTTGTTAATTATATAGGGTGTTCAAGTCATGTCAACCTCTCTCTTTTGTTGTCTGGAGAGTTATGCCAATCCTTTTCTGGCAGTTAGTTTTAAGATCATTAAATGATCCTCATTTGCAATATATTTGCAGAAGATTACAGCCCATCTAAATTGACCCTGAAGGAAGACTTATTTCATTAATAGGCTGTCCTGTGCTAATGCATAAAGCTAGAAAAATATATCTATTAAATTCTTAATGTCCAAATGATGTTTCTGGCTTTCTTCTTAATTACAAAGCAAAATGAGCCTGAAGAGCAGTACGTCTACGAAAAAATGATCAATTTAATCTATCTTCAAGGTGGTTCCAAAATTGCAGACGTACTTGGGCTACAGCTTTATTGCATTGTTGAAAAATGCAATAAAAATGTGTCAATACAATTTACATTTTTTTTTAGATTAATATTCCACATGGTTAGAATGTCTTTCGTGGGCACAGCAATTTCACCACCAAAATGTCTGCTAACATTTCCCAATCACTACCCCCAAATTCAGAAGCTTTTTGCTCTAAGGCAAAACATGGATGAAGAGAAGTCTAAAAATGAATGATGTCATGGTATTTCTGCCTGGTGGGGTCTTGGTGGAATATGAACAGACTGAATAGGGAAATTTACTGTGCATACATATTTCAATGTGCTGTCAGTACAGGACCACCTAATTATGTAGTAACTACCATTAGAATATGCGTCTATGGCCAGACTACCTTCCCTGGCGTCATTATCCAAGAGGACAGGTGGTAAATGCCTCTTTTTTTTCCTTAAGGAGACCGTTGTAGTTTTGAAATCAATTGTCTACCGGGTTGGATTCAGGAGTAGATTTCCTTGGTTGGAAGGGCTGCACTCATAGAAGCTGCCTTCATTTTAGAGGACTCCCTTCTCTCTATACCCCAGGCTACCCCATTCAGCAAGATCCTCCAATCTGTTCTGTAGCATTTTCAGGAAGTTCTGAATTACTTCAGGAGTAGGAAGTCCATTTCCACCAGTCCAGTCACACATGCTTAAACGTAGATCCAATCCACTATCAGAAAAGCAGAAGCAGTTAGCCTCTACTGTGCTCATGGGTTATAGCCAGTTCCCTACAGTACATTTCTCCATGTCTGTACTATAAAATCCAGGTTCTTGTATTATAAAGATATTTGATTTTTATCCTGGCTGTCATTTACTACTAGACTGGATGAATGGGTTCAAATATCTCTTAAGCCATCAACAGTGCAACTCTCTATACATGTCTGTTCAGACTTAAGTCCCCTTGAGTTCAATCGGGGTTAACACAATGGGGGTATCTCAGCCCCAGAAAACCCCATGACAGATTTGCCTTAGGGTCACCATGAGCTGGAAATGACTTGAAGGCACACAACAACAACAACAACAGTGTGGTGGTAGGATTACTACCAAGTTACTGTTGGTTGCCTTGGGTAAATGACTAGATTCCTGATGAAACTTCTTCATAGTGATATGCCATCCTGAGTGTTATGGAGGAAGAGCATGTTACAAATATTGTCAGTTAATTCACAGTCCCTAAGGTATGTCTGTCTTCACTATCTGGTTTAATCTATATTTTAGTATTTTAATGTCATTTGATTTGATGCAAATTCCAAGCAAAATGAATTATTGAAATGATATCCCTACAAAATTCTCCAACAAGCTTTTGATGTGGCACTTAGTCATTACATTTTGTTCAGAGAAAATGCCTTTCTTTGGTCTTAAGTCAAGACAAAAAGCAAAACCCCTAAAGTGTTAGCTGGTTATATTTAAATAATTCCAACTCAGAAAACAAGTATTTTTGTGAAAAATATCCCAAGTGTCTGTTGATGCCTCGGTAGGACGAGTATTGCTGAAACCAAAGACTTCCCCACTTATTTCTGTCGGCAAAAATGAACATTATATGACTTCCACTACATTTCTAAAGGGACCAGAGGAATTAGAAGACTCTACACAGATGCCTTTGGATTTAAAATACACTTCATTCCCAGGCTTGTCTTATAATTAATTTACCCAATATAGAACAAGGAAGAAAATACTGGGCAAAGGGTGGCATTGCTCAGCAGTTTAAGAACTTCATGGGACATAATGATTTGTTGCTGTTGTGTGCCTTCAAGTTGGTTCTGACTTATAGCAACCCTAAAGTGACCCTATCATGGGGTTTTCTGGGGCTGAGAGTGTGCGATGTGCCCAACATCACTCAGAGGGTTTCCCTGGTTGAGTGGGGATTTGAACCCTGGGTTCCTGGAGTCTTAGGCCATTTCTGCACTAGATGGTTATAGTGCTATTATTCCACTTTCAACATCCTATGGAATCCTGGGGTTTCAAGTTTAGGGAGGGGAATTTAGAATTCTCAGCCAGAGGCCAAAAAGCTCTTTGGCTGAGAATTCTAAATGCTCCTCCTAAACTGCAAACCCCAGGATTCCATAGGATGTTGAAAGTAGAATAATAGCACTATAACCATGTAGTGCAGACTTGGCTGTAGTCCAACACTCAGACCACTATACTGTGCTGGCTCTTTAACATGACACATAACTGAATTTAACTTCATTTTAAAAAAAATCATCCCATTTCCCAACATTTATTTTCATCATGGCTAAATGTAGTGGCAAATGTTGAGGATAACATTCTACGGGTTTGTCATTAATCTCCTGCAAGAAAAATATCTCAGCTGCTATAAACAGCAAGTGCGCATATAGGCCACATCAAACAGATATCATTCATTCTTTAGTTTCAATTTGTATTCCCATTAATTTGGACTTCTGGTATGCAACTCTGTAAACAGCCTATTAGGCATATGAAGCTTACGACTTGACTCTTTTAGCAACAAGTATTTGAAGCAAAAGTTTTAAAATGCCTCCCGTTTAACACAGCTTGTATTTCATTAGAAACTACCAAATCTCAGCTGTTATGTGAGAATTGACAGCTGTATTTTTCTAACGTTAACTAACGCTATGTAAAAAAAATTGCCAGTGTTTCCAGAGCTTCTGTCACAAGTTCGCTGGAAATATTGCCTCCCCTTGAATGAACTATGCAATATGGATATCACCAACTGTGTGCTACAAGCTGTTTCTTGACTACAGTGGGGGGGGGGGTGTTGGAAAAAAACAACACATTGGGAGTGGTATATAGGAGCAATTATAAGACAAATGATTGGCTAATACAGATTGCAGTCAAAGCAGCCTTTCAAAAGAAGCCCTAATTTCCAGAGATTCCCACAGTTTAGGTCCTGCCAAGATCACTGTTGCTTTGAGTCCTCCAAAGTGGCGTCACACTTTGCTGGTTTCATAAGCAGTGCCCTAAAAGAATTTATTTATTTATTTATTTATTTATTTATGCATGCCGCAGTGATTCCAAACCTTTGGCTCTTCAGATTTTGGGTGATTCCAGCTCCCACAATCTCCAGCCAGCATGGTCAATGCTAAAGGATCATGGGAGTTAAAAACAAAATCAACTGGAGGGCCAAAGGCTGAGATTACTGTTTTGCAGAAAGGTAAACTTGAATTGTTAGTAGGTATGAGCCAACCAAATTTGCAAATCCTCAAATCCTTGGCAAATCCACCAACCAAAAAATTTTAAAACAAAAACAAAAACGACTGTTTAAAAGTTTTTTAAAAAAGTTTAAGTTTTTTAAAAAGTTGCTTTTCAAACCCTTTTTTAAAAAAGGATTCGAAAGATTCGAGATTCGTCAGATTCATGGATTCCCAGAACCTTCTCAGATCTGGATTCAGATTCAGAAAAATCTGCGTTTTCCATGAATTTGGTGAAAAAGCAGGCTTCAAAATAAATAAAGAAAAGATGGGAATAATAACCAAAAACATGCACAGGAAGAAAGAAGAACAACTAATCAAAAGGACCACTTTCCAGTTACAAAAGAAAATTAAATATTTAGGTATCTGGTTAATGAAACAAAACATAGATTTGTATAATAACAATTACAAAAAAGTCTGGGCTGAAATAAAGAATGATCTAGAGAAATGGAATAAATTGCATCTCTCCTTACTCGGAAGAATAGCAGTAATAAAAATGAACATACTTCCTAAAATGATCTTCCTGTTTCAAAACATCCCGATTATAAGAAATGAAAAACCTTTTAATCAATAGCAAAGAGAACTTACAAGATTCATATGGGAAGGAAAAAAACCGAGAATCAGTTGGAAAAATTTGACAGATCAAAAAGAAAGAGGAGGATGCAATTTACCGGATCTAAGATTATACTACTATGCATCTGGATTATCTTGGATAAGAGAATGGATAATACTACAAAATAAAAGAATACTAACCTTGGAAGGTGCCGATAATAGGATGGGCTGGCACGCCTATCTATGGTATAATAAGGCGAAGGTTGATAAAGATTTTTGAAATCATTATATCAGAGGCTCTCTATTGAAAATATGGGGAAAAATAATGAAAAATTCTACAACAGAATACTGTGATAATGGGGCTTTCCATTATCTAGGCTTATCAAAGGGAGATACTTCCCTCTTCAGGTAAACCAAGGGTTAATGAGATGCTAGGATTACATCAAGGGTCACAGGGTGAGAGTTGACCAACCAAAAGGAAAGGGTCAGCATCACAGGTCACAAGGTGAGAATTGGCCAACCAAAAGGAAAAGAGGTGGGCATCTTGGAGAGGCTTCCAGATCCTTCCAAGGAGGAAAATAAAAAACTTCTGAGAGGCCATGTGACCAGAGAAAAAAGAGAGAGAGAGAGGAGAGCGGGGCCAGTGGAGCTGGCAGCATGCCCTGTCTCCTGGACCCCCCCCTCTTCTCCTTTAGACCATCTGCGCCTATAACCTAATTGTGAGTAACTAGAAATAAGTAGTTAGTCGCGTTAGGGATGTTGTTATTTTGGGAATTGGCTGATCTTAAGAATGTATCTGTGCTGTTATATCTGTTTTGTAAATTATTGTAACTAAGTGCACCTGGGAGAGGGGAGTCTCCTAAGTATATATTGTTTATTTGCATGTCTTGATTAAAACACTTTTATAAACCTCCGTTTCTCTCCATTTCCACGCCAGGGTTGGCACACGCTACATAGGACCTCTCACTCAGGGGAAGGGGGAGGTGGAAGTTCCTTATGCTTAGAGATTGGGCAGGGTCCCTCCTGTCCTGTCCAAATGATTCTTAATTCAGGGGGGTGGTGGCAGCATACCTGATAGAGCTGGGAGATTGCCAGTCGTTCCATGCGTGGAAGTCAGCTTTGGAAGGCTGGCAAGAACCCTAGTAAAACACTGGTAGGAAATTTCCAGTCTTGCAAGGCTGAAGTCAAGTTAAGAGACTGGAAATAAACCTACAGTGTAACAAATACCAGCGTGGATATCCCCACAAGAAGCCTTTCTTGGAAGATAGGTGGAAGGACAAGAAAAATGGCTGACATATAAAGATTTGTTGAAAAATGTGGAAGATGCAACACCACAAATCAAGACAAGAGAACATCTACACCAAATTGGTTTTAAACTTAATTGGTTCCTGTATAGGCAACTATATGAAAGATACAAAATAGATTTAAAATTAGAGTGGTTTAGCAGAAGATCAACACCCAATGAACTAGAGAAGATTATATTCAGAGAATCAGATCATGTTATAGCAAAGTTCTACAAATATCTATTACAATATGATTTAGAAGACCAAACAGTGAAAGATACTATGATATCATGGGCAAATATAATAGGCCATTCACTTGATTTGGATCAATGGGAAACTTAGTGGAAATTAACACAAAGATTTATGCTATCACAAGATCTAAAGGAAAATTACATAAAGATGTTCTACAAATGGTACATAACATCAGAGAAAATTTAAAAAAATGTATAATACAAAGCAAGATAAATGTTGGAAATGTCAGGAAAGAACAGGGACCTTTATGCATATGTGGTGGTATTGTCCAATTGTAAATAAATTCTGGAAAGAGATAAAATACTGATGAAAATATTTAAAACTCAAATACCATTGAGACCTGAAATATATTTGCTAAACATGATTCAAATAATAGACTCAAGAATCTCAAAAAAATATTGAAGAATTTTATTGTACTTAATAACTGTAGCCAGAATTATAATTGCAAAAAACTGGAAAAACAAAGAAAGTTTAAACAATGAGCATTGGATGTTAAAAATATTAGAAGTAAAAGAATGTGACTGACTGACCTTAGGTATAAAAGAGAAATTGGATGAAATCATGAAAGAATGGCAACCAGTAACAAAGTTCCTCTGAAATAAGTGGGGAAATATATTCATGGAAGAAATATAATAAATTTATAAAAAGTTATTTTGATTACAAGTGCAAAGAAAGACTAAAGTGTTTAAATTTAAATAAAGACGAGTGTACATTACATTACAGATATTACAAACATATAATATATATCAGGTACCATGAAGATATAAGCTACACATTATAAAGTATACACTACGCTCTACAAAGTGAGCGAAAGTGCAGGTGCAGATATGAATGAACAATAATAATAAGGTATAATGGAATAATAGTATAATGGAATAATTGTTAACAATGGCTAATGGTAAAATAATTGCAATGGATTAACATAAAAACATAAAATGTATGAGGAGGAACAATAACAAAGGCATCAGAGAACGGGGAAAAAAATAAAGCGGGGAGACGTGTAAATAAAAGAAACACAAATAAGTAAAAACTGGCCAGTCAGTTGCGTGAGCCCTATCTAGAGGAAGTTATTATTTAATTTTTGTATTTTCTGTTTTGTTTTGCTTTGTCCATTTCTTGTTTTTATTCTTTTTAAAAAAGGTTCGAATATACGTTTGTACAAATATACACAAAGTTTGAAAAATGAATTCTGAAAGAAATGTAAAATGTGGCAGATAAGTTAATATAATAAGTAATGTAATGTAATATGATGTTAAGAATAGAGACGCTGCACCTTTACTTTGTTTTAATAACCGAATATAATTTAATATCAATAAAAAATAATGTAAAAAAAAGAAAAGAAAAATCTGCATTTGTCCCGTCTCTAATTATTAGTGACTGGCCATCAGGCGCAGTATAGAAAGGAGAAAAATGGAATACATACTAGGATATGAGAATACTGTTTCAGATTTCTTCTTGTCTGCAAAAATGGCAGCTATACAAGGACAGAGAGAGAGGCTAAGATCTGAGAGGTGACAGATAAATGCATTAAATAAATAAAATAAAAAGAGGCTTGTTGATGTATGCAAGTATGAGGGACGGTCTGCTTCTACATAACTTCCAACTGTCCCACTTTGGCTGGGACAGTTTGGCTATTAATCCTCTGTCATCCCATTTGTCAGGTGCTTTTAAAATGTTCCAGTTTCTCTGTTCTCTTTCCACTTTTCCCTTCATCTTTGGTCTACTTCAATTGCTGCAAACCGACTTCAAGTGCAAAGGCAGTTTGTATTCAATCAGTTCAGCAAGGGGAGAAGAGAAAGGGATAGGAACCTTATCCTTCCTAGTAGACTCAGGCAAAAACAAACTGCCACAGCCTTGCCTCCTTGTGTGTTCTTCTTTATTAATAACTTTTGCCATCTTGACCACACTCTGATGTTGCTTGGCCACGTATGTCCCAGTTTTCATCTGTGAAATGTTGGAGGATATGCTTCTATCTACTTTCCTTCATGGCACTTACTCATTTCAGGTCTAAGGACTGTATCAGAGGGCTTTTCAGAGGTACCTGGAGATGCTTCCTGAAGGTATCCTTACATAAGAGCTTAGAAATCTATTTGCATTTGAGAAGCTAAATTCATAGCACTCCATATACATTAATTTGGATGTAGGCCTTGTGAAATGAATACTTTGGTCTAACAGAAATTCTGTAGATGTTACATATCTTGATTTCAGCAAGATTTTCAGCAAGATTTTTGTGGAAGAGCTGGAAAATTTGGACTAGATAACATTGGTGCTAGATGGCTTTGTGGGTGGTTAATGGGCCAAAACCAAAGAGTGCTCAGTAAGAATGTTCTATATCATCTTAGACAGAAGTGACAAGAAATGGTGCAGGGTTCTGCCGCGGGCCCCATGCTGCTCAATATCTTTATAAATGATTTGGCTGAAGGAGAAGAAAGGGTGCTCATCACATCTTCAGAGAACTTCACACTAGGATAGGAAGATACCCAATACCTCAGAAGACAGCATCCATCTGTTGAAGATGACCCTAACACACTGGGCAACTGGGGGAAAAATAACCAAAATGAATTTAGTTGTGATAAAAAAAAGGGCTTTGCATGTAGGCAGGAAATATCAGATACCCAAATATAGGATGGATGACACCTGGCTTGGCATTAGTAAGCATAGAAAGGAACTGGGGTCTGTGTAAAGCATAAGTCAACGGTGTGATATCACAACAAAAAAGACCTATACAATTCTAGGTTGCATGAATAAAATTGTATCAAGATCAATGGAAGTAATAGTACCACACTTTTCTGATTTTATTAGATCTCACCTGAAGTAATGTGTCTGGTTCTAAATACCACAGTTTAAGAAAGATTTTGACAAGCTGGAACTTGTCCAGAGGAGGATGACCAAGATAGTAAAGGTTCTGGAAATCAAACATATTTGAGAGAGCTGTGCATGTTTAGCCTGGAGAAGATAAAACTCAGAGGTGACATGATAACTACCTTCGAAGATTAGCTGGAAGATGGAGCAAGCTATTTTCTGCTGCTCCAAAGGGTAGGATGGAAAGCAGTCAATTTAAATTACGTAGAAGGAGATTTTGAGTAAACATTAGAAAGAATTTCCTGATAGTAAAAGCTCTTCAGCATTTGAGTTCCTTTCCAGCTCAGCAGTTCTATGATTCTATAATATTCAAGACACTGAGTGCATAATATTCAAAAAATGATTTTCAGAATTAGCTTTCCGATTTGTAGGCAAAACTGCATAGACAGATGCAATTGTTCTGATCTTTTTTTTTGTTCGGAGTGTAAAATATTATTTTGTTTTGAGAATGAAACACTGCAGAAAGCAAGATTCTGAGCCAAAACTAAGGCCTTTTCCGCACAGGGCGAGGGAATTGCCCCGTGCCGGTAATCACCAGACCTGTGTGCTCCTTGCGTGGGTCCAGGCTGGTCCGGAGCAGTGCATGGTAGCGCTCCACACTGCTCCGGGGACGAAAATGGTGGCTTCTGGTTGGTGGAGGCTCTCCACCAACCGGTGAAGCTCGCCAGCCTAAAGCCCGCCCCCAGCAGATCTGCAGGCTCACACTGGTGCGAGCCTGCAAATCTGCATCGGAGCACAGCCACGGAGTGGCACGCTCCGTGCTTTTGAAAGGCCTGTTTTAAGCGGTCTTTCAAAAGCATGCTGAACGACCACTTTGGGTCATTCCAGAGCGGGCTGAGGTCCAGAATTACACAAAGTAGTCCAGACCCAGTCCGCTCCGAGGTGTAGACATCCTCTCTGGAGGACGTTCTGCACCGTTTTAAAAACCCCGTCCGGAAAAGGCCTAAGAGAAAGAAAGAGGAGAGACAATATGCTTGGAAAAATTACTTTTTGGGATACAACTTGCCAGCTGGGGATTCTGAAGTCTGAAAGTAACTTTTCCAAGGTCTGTGCTGTGGGTGTATATGTGCATGTGTATTTAAATTAAACCTGGCATTCTTGGGACTCAATAAATATACCATGAATTAGGCAATTAAACACACCCGGGCAGACTTTGTAATCTTTGATACCACAGTGGCAGCCTTAAATGGACAAAAGAGTCCTATATTTAACTGAAAGAATAACTGTGCATTTTATTTCCTGCTTGGTAATTCAGGAAAAGTGCCTTGAAGCCTTTCTTCACAGCCAGTTGGCCTAAAATATTAATTTAAAGTTAGATCACGAATGTTGGGCTCACAATCATTTACACATGGAGTTTTAATACTAGGTTTCATTTTATGTCAGGCTGTGGAAATATATGAAACAAATGATGAAATGCATGAAAACTATTTAAAAGGCAGTTTTCTCCATGTTTTGTGACCTGTGAGGTCAGATCAAACTGGCTGGGTCCTCTGAACAAGTCAGCAAATGTCAAAAGAATAACCTCTGTTTAATGACAAATCTGAAGTGTTCCTTCTAACACATCTGGCTAGGTTTCATGGAGATCGGTGACTGATGACTTAATAACAGATGAATCTGAGTTGGAACTTTTCTCCTCAGTCTCATACCCCACAGCCCCACTGGAGCAAGTTTCATGCTGTGTTAGATGCAGAGCTCAGACAACTTACTCTGAATTAGTTTCACCAAGGTCAAGAGGCACTTCCAAAGTTTTTGGGGAGATAACAACCTTTAGTCTTGATTCAGGTATTGAACTGTCAATGGATAATCTCCTATTGGACTCAGTGGTTCATTTTAAAATAGATAGATAGTTAAAAATACCTATTTTAAAATGGATAACTTGCAATCCTATGCACACTCACTGGGAGGCAAGCCTCATTGAAAATGGTGGTACTTACTTCTGAGTGAACATGCAAGGAAACTGCATGGTTGCATGCAAATTGTGTACATGTACAGGAGTACATTTTGGTGATTTGATGCTTCCAAACAAGCAGAAACAATGCAGGAATCCCATGTTTGGAGTTTCTGACATCTTTTTGCTTGTCTTTTTGCTTGTGCATACAGAATTGTGGGAACTTGATTTGAACAAGGACCTTATCTCCGTGCCACTTCCTGCACACAGAATCATAGAATCATAGAGTTGGAAGAGACCACAAGGGTCATCAAGTCCAACCCCCTGCCATGCAGGAATATACCATCAAAGCATTCCCGACAGACAGCCATCCAGCCTCTGTTTAAAAACCTCAAAAGAAGGAGACTCCACCACACTCTGATGCAATGTATTCTACTTCTGAACAGCTCTTACTGTCAGGAGGTTCTTCCTAATGGTTAGATGGAATCTCTTTTCCTATACTTTGAAGCCATTGCTCCGTGTCCTAGTCTCTGGGGCAACAGAAAACAGGGTTGTTGCATCCCTCATATGACATCCCTTCAAATATTTAAACATGGCTATCATGTCATCTCTGAACCTTCTTTTCTCCAGGCTAAACATACACAGCTCCCTGATCCTCTATTCATATGGCATGCTTTCCAGACCGTCTACCATTTTGGTCACCTTCCTTTGGACACATTCCAGCTTGTCAATATCCTTCCTGAACTGTAGTGCCCATAACTGGACACAGTATTCCGGGGGGGGGGGTCTGACCAAAGCAGAATACTAATCCTTTCCCCTGCTTTAAGCTGCTATTAGCCATGGATGATTAGGTTTCCAAAAATTGGTACTAATACATAGATGTTTTCCCAGGAGAATGAAATATGTGGCCATCCAGACCCTGTTGGACACAATTTCTCACTTCATACCATGCCTGGAAGGCACAGTTTCCTACTTCATCCCATGTTTCACTAACATATCATCTTCTTAACGGATAGTGTGGGCATCTCTTCTCCATATGTAATTTCCATGCCAGGCCCATGGAAACCCATATGGAAAGAATGGGATTTTGCCATATAATTTTCCCATTTGTATATTAATGGGATACATGTAAATTATTAGCATATCTTTGTCAATCTTTCCCATGCTGTCTGATGTCAGAGACTAGCAATTTTTCCTGTCTAATGTGTCAGGGACTGGTATCATATTTGTGCCCCTTGGTTACAACTGTTTCTTTCCTTCCTGGAAACTGTCTGCAAACTGGTGGCCAATGGCTCAGTGATGGGCTTCAGTCTGCAGACTACCACTTTGAGTAGCACCGTTCTACACCATTGGGAGTCTAAAGGGAGTCTGTGGTAATGTGCATAGTTACTTTCATTTCTGTGAATGTAGTAGAATTTTAACTAAGATCTCTCAGGATTAAGTCACGCAATATGAATTGCCAACAGAACAACGACAATTAAATTTGCAGTAGCAGTAGTATATAAAAAGTACTTTGTAAACAATTATGTAAGAGTTCAAGAGGAACTACAAAATTAGATTGAACCAGACTGGAGTGTATTTTATAAAAATATACCAAACTTTAGCAAGATAACCAGGATCCAAAGGATACCCAAACACACAGCACTGGTAACTTTATTTCTTTCTAGCAAGTTAATTAGGCAATCATACATATTCTACCTTTAGTTAACTTACATAGGAAACAGTAATATAATTTGATTGCCAGCATATCCTTAGACAAAATCCCTACTGCTGTGTCTCAGTAGAATAGTATTCTAAATGAATGTTCCTCATAATCATGGTGAAGACTTTTTTCTGCGTCCTGCACCATATTCAGATTTGTAACTGTCTTTTATCTTAAAATACATTTTTAAATCTGGATGACTATGTAAAGGAATTCCCTGAGTATTATAATAAGCATTTTTATCTAGTCAGTACACTCACAATAAATCATTTTTTTGCTACAGAGCTCACAAAATTAGCAAATAAAACAACCTCTTTTGTTGAAATGTCTGATACTGTAGTGTTTGTTAAATTTATCAGTAACATGGTCTACTTTATTTTTATTTTTTTTTGTCAATCCCAAGGCATTTGGTTTTTTTTTAGGTCTTGTGTTACTTCTATTTGTCAATGCTTTGATAAATTAGGCATTTTTAGTATTTTATCAATGGCAAAAATCTAATTGCCTTCTTGCATTCTGATTTATTTCTTTCCTTACTTTCTTTGCATCTGCTGCTCAACAAATGAGTCTCCAAAGAGAGATATGTTATGATACAGTGTCAGTGAAATTAATCCTGATCAATTTTAAAGTTCACATTGTTATTTGACAACTTTCTTGGGGATTCACTAAAACTGAGATTACTCAGCCTCTTCTTTTGTTGCTTAAATATTGTTGTTCAATTATAAAAAGAACTCTTACTGGCACTAGTGTGGTTGCATGTATATTAATTAATATGTACACATAAGAAACTGCTAATGATCTGATGAGAGAATCTACACAGTCTACAGAGTCTACCTTGGAAATGAAGCAGGATGAGGGCCTTTCTGCCGCACACTGTTGTAGTGCTATTATTCCACTTTCAACATCCTATGGAATCCTGGGATTTGCAGTTTAGGGAGGAGCATTTAGAATTCTCAGCCAGAGGGCCCGTTGGCCCCAGTAAACTACAAACCTCAGAATTCCACAGGATGATGAAAGGGGAATAATAGCACTATAACAGTGTAGGGTAGAAAGGCCCTAAGAGAATGGGCTTTTCCGCACTTTGTGGGGGAGACGGGGCAGTCCATTACTCACTGGACTGGCACGCTCCCCCGACGATCCACAACGCTCCGGAGCAGTGCGTGCTCGTGCTACACACTCTCTGGAGATGAAAATGGAGGCGTCTGGTTGGCGGAGGCTTTCCACCAACCGGAGCTGGAAGCCTGCCCCCGGAAGATCTGCAACCTCATGCTGGCGTGAGCCTGCAGATCTACACTTAGCGCAGCGACGGACTGGGGCGCGCTGAGCTATTGAAAGTCCTCTTTTAATAGGTCTTTCAATAGCACGGGGAACCACCAGTTCTGGGCATTCTGGAGTGGGCTGAAGTCCAGACAAACATTAAGTAGTCCGGACCCAGTTCGCCCAAGTATAAACGTCCTCTCTGGAGGACGCGCCAACCTGTTTCAAAAGTAAAATGCGGGAAAGGCCAATGTCTCATTCTAATGGTAAAGTTGGGCCTGTTCTGGAACATCCAACAGGGCCATAATTGAGTTTATATGGAAAGTACTGGCTGTCATTCTGCATCAGGGCATTTGGGGTATACGTCACTGATAGGATTCTAACCACTGTTTGCGAAAACTATTGTATCCATTTAGGTGCTGATCTGCTACTGTCTTTGAGCTAATTCCACCCACAATAAGATGCAGATGTCACCGGCACAGATGCTAGCCAACTCACAAGCCTAATGGCAGAACCACAGGGCAAAGAACTCACAATGTTGATTTAAAGTGAGAGATAAATATACAGTTTAAACATATCTACACCTTTAATTTTATTGAGTGAAGAGTCCTTTTCATTTCTAAATAGGTACAGACCAAAGCCCTCCAACAAATGAAATCAATGTAACATAGGCGATATCATTTCATAATTTTTAGTACTGACAAGTGGGACTTCCACTGAATCATTATTTTATTTTACTTTAAAAGAAAACATTTAATTATGTGTACTATTATTAGGATATTCATATTAGCAAGGCTTTACAAACTTTCATAACACATACTTTCAGCCACTATACTTGCATCTTTTTCATTACTGTGTTCTCTACAAATTTCCTCAGATATTCCTGGACACTTGAAACTCAGATAGGATCACAATTTTTGTGCATTTTCCTTAGGTATGAACATTTAAATAGCCCAACAATATGATTTTTGGTGTAAAATGGATGCTTGACTGGGAAAAAAAAAGAACATGTTAACAATAACTGGAAGATATAAATAAAGGTGGGAAATACCGATGTTTGGGATTCTTCTCCGAAGAACTTGTAAATAAATGAATACATTTCTTGCCAACATACTTATTGAAAAGGGTGGTTTTAACTTGATAGAAAACACAGAATAGTCACTTTGGTTTTCTTATTGCCTGTAAATAAGAGGTGGTGCAAGAGGAAGAACTTATCATTGTTTCCCTTTGGTATTCCTTATACAGGAATAACACTGCAGTGGAAAACATAGAGGGGTTTTGTTAGATCACAATCTTTTGTTGTTAACACAGCTTAAAATCCCCAGGAGGTCACTGGGATTGGAGTAGGCTCAACATCGGGATTGGAGTATAAATACATAACTGGTTTCTGTGTTGAAACCATTTTTTTCCTTTTATTGATAATGTCAAATAAACATTTATTTCAGGCTCCAAGCCTTGGAATGCGCTAGTGAAAACAGGGGCACCGCTTACTGCCCACTAAGTGGGTGGGAAAAGGGTGCCGTGACCCTTTACCCTTCCCACCAGTCTCCCTAACAGCTTTGGCCTTTGGGTCAGCTCAATTTCCCCTCCACTGAGTGGCCATTACTAGGGCTGTGCCGTGATAAATGCTCTTTTTTCTCTTTTGGCAAGAGACTGTATTGCCGTCAGCAAGCGCTAGGGAGGTGGGTACCCAGGACCGGGCTGACAACGCTAAGAGACAGAGAGACTAACATGCCTGTGCACAAAACAGCTGTTACCTAGCAACATGGGGGGATCACGGGGGGGAATGAACAGGCGTACAAACAAAAATGAAAAGGAGATCAAATAAATGAGAGAGTAAAAATCTGCGGGGCTCAAAGGTTAATATTCCTCTGTCTAATAACTTAGTTTCAGAAAATTGCATTTTAACCTTTTCAAAGCATTCAGGAGGGAGATTTCTTTGAAATTAAATGAGATCTCATTTGTATCAAATTGGGGTGGTGGCAGTTAAACGAAGAATTTAGGTTTCTCCTTACTTTTGCTATTTTTGTTATTGAGTTTCCACATCCCCCCCCCATCGGTCTTCCCAGTTATCATTACTACTATCTTCCCAACATGTAGGAATAAATATACCAGCCCAGGGCTATGGTGTATAAATTGGGATAAAGTCTTTCTCTATTCTGTAAAAGGCCGGACAGAAATTTGGAAATCTAATTCATGTAGACTCAAATGTACAAAAAAAAATAAAAATAAAAAATAAAGTCAGAGTTATCCATGCCATGTTAGTTCTGTGCATGGTTGTGAAAGCTAGACAGTGAAGAAAGTTGACAGGAAGGGAATCAACTCATTTAAAAAGTGGTGCTGGAGTAGATTTCTACCAATACCATGAACTATCAGGACAAATAAATGGGTTCTAGAGCAAATTAAGCCTGAACATGAAGCCAATAGTACTTTGATTGTGTATTTGTGCATGGCAGGGGGTTGGACTGGATGGCCCTTGTGGTCTCTTCCAACTCTATAATTCTGATTGTATTTTGGTCATACAATGAAACTGTGTGTGTGCGCACACACACACACACACTCATGCCATCAAGTTGCCTGCTGACTTATTGAGACCCCATGAATTTCATAGGATTTCATCAGGCAAAGAATTCATTGGAAAAGTAACCAAGACTGTGGTTACTAAAGCGGAAGGTGGTAGGAAAAGAGGAAGACCTCATTATGGAAGACTTGATTCAGTAAAGACCTGATCAGAGGTGTTAAGAACAGGATGTTTTAGTGATCTCACATTCATAGGATCACCATAAATCATAGCTGACTTGACAGCAAATAAAAACAAAAATCCATGTCGAGATTGTGACAATTAAAGACGTGAACCTAAACAATCTGGATGTGCACTAATTCAGCATGAGAGAGGAGCCCCACCACAAGAAGCCCTTGCATTATTTACAGTTCCAAAGGCTCCTCAGGCAGTAAGGATAGAAAGTTGAAGGGTATCTAGAGCCTATTTAGAGGCAGAGGAAACTTTGGCTTCCATTCTTCTGCAGTTTCTCCCTTACCCTTTGTCTGTGCAGCCAATTTTGTTTAGGAGCTGGGATAGTGAAGGACAAGGGAAAGTAACTGAGAAGAAGCATGACGAGGGGAGATCAATGAACAGGGAAGAAGGTAAGTAGCATCTTCTCATTCAGTTTGTGGATAATAACTATTCCCTCCAGTTTTCTCTGCTTCCAGGATTCTCAAGTCAGAGCTTCCTAACTCTCTATGTGAAAGAGAGCAGCCTCTCAATGTGATATGTTTCATTGGGTCTGAAAGAAATTCAAACTTGACTGCTTCCATCTTCTGTAACACAAGAGACAAATATTCCAGAACAAAAGATGGATGCCATATTCAAATAGAAGACACCTTTAAAGGAAACACTACCCTCTGGCAGTTCTTCAGATATAGGACTGAAAAATAACAGTCCTCTATTTGAAAAGCTGTCCAAGGGTAATCTCTTTGAAGGTGTCCCCTATATAAAGGCACCATCTTTTTGAGGGCTGCTCAGTCAGCTCTAGCTGAGAGGCTGCTCAGTTACATTTAAAAATTCATATGGAAGGAGAACAGAGGCCTTGAAGTTACCTATCAACACAGTGGGCACACAGGTCCTCTGGGCACGCAGGTCCTCTGTTCACAGTATTCAACAGTGTGTCCATTTCTGCATTAGACTGTTATAGCGTGATTATTCCACTTTCAACATCCTATGGAATCCTGGGGTTTGCAGTTTAGGGACGGGGTGGTGCAACATATGTTATGCCATATTCACTCACAGTGATTGTTCTATTTTGTCTTGTTTCTCCATATTGGCATATATATATATATATATATATATATGCCATTTTGTTCAACTGGGAACACAGTGGTGAAGTGTGAAGCTACTGTCTATTAGAATAGTACTGAATGTTTGTAATTTGGAATGTAATGTAATGATCCCACAGCTCTGTGGAGATTGATTGGCATGACATAACTTGGTCATGTGGCTGATGAGGAAATTTATTTTTATTTATTTATTGAATTTCTATCCTGCCCTTTTTTCTGAGATGGAATTCAAGGCAGTACTACTATGAGGAAAACCATCCATAGTAGTGGAATGTGGCAGGAAGCTCATTAACTCTTAGATGTACAACATAACTTGTTCAAAGGGCTGCCCTCAACACCAGAAGTTAATTCCAGGTTCTCATATTCAGTGAATTCAGTTGCAGTTGTTCAGTACAGGATTTCGGCTGTAATCCTACATGCACTTTGATGGCAATGAATTCCACTGAATTCAATGGGACTTACTTCTGCGTAGACATGTATAAGCTTGCATGAAGAAATCTTGAATCAAACCACATTTGGAATTGACTGAAAAGAGAGAAATATTTGATCTACTATAGTTTCCCATGAGAATGTGCTTTAACTAGGTATGTGGCTTAGTACGTTTAGTAGTCTTTGGCCCTTTTCGCATGACATTTGCCATGCGAAAGGGCCCCTTGAGCATCACGCGATTGTGAGGAGCTATCTGCATGACACACTCACAATCGCGCAACACTCCAGGGTAGGGCAGGGGCTGCTCGCACACTCTTTCATTTTCGGCTTTCAACCGAAAATGGTGCATGATCACACATTGCTCCAGGGCCCCGGATGCACTTGCTGTGCATGCGGAACCTCCAGAGCCGTGGCGGTAGTGCTTCGTGCCCCAGCGCAACCTGGGAAACTCCCATGCTGTGCTGAGGAAGGAAGAGGCGGAGCTCTCGCGCTACCTTCTCGGAAGCAGGCAGCTTGTGCGGAGCTGAAGCAGCGGGGACGCGAGAGCCTCTCTCTGGAGGCTGCTCGCGCGATCCCTGCACCCCAGCGCCGAAATAGGTAAGGTGCGGAAAGGGCCTTAGTGTGGAACCAGAATTGCAAGAACATTAACACACTTGATTTTTTTCCTGTCTGTGATTCCCCTCTGTAAACTACCACAGACTCCAAAGAGGTCATTTCTGGAAGTTTCTGATATCCCGTACAAGGTGCTTCTGCTTTTACTTGGCACAGTATTCTGATTCACACTATTGGCAAATGAACTCTTTGCATATCTGCCTATTATGTCAACCAACAGTAAACTGATGCAAGACTTTTATCATCTACATACAGAAAGATATTAGTACATACACAACAGGAGTGGGGAATCTGTGACCATCTGACAGTTGTTGGATCCCAGCTTCTCAATAACCCTAGCAAGCATAGCTAAGGATCAGTGAGAGTGGGGGGGAAATTTGTGACTCCTGAGCTACAAGAACTAATTCATGTGTAAAAATCTGATTCATGGACAAATCCAGTTCTGTAATTCCAAGTGAGTTAGCAACTCCCACATAGTTACCCTGTTTATTTTGTGATTGCTATTTTTTAATTTCAATTAGAATGTGTTTGAATCAAACTATGATCTTCCAACTAATGAACTGTGTGCTTAACTAATTTTCTGTTATTTCATGTACGATACATTAAGTCAACTGTGTATCTACTGGAAAGATTTTATCAATTTGTTTTCAGAATCACTGGGTATAAAATTTTATTAGCCAACAGCTGTTTCCTTAAAGACAAATAAATCATTACTTAAAAAATTCTAAACGTAGCAAAAATAGCATTTCCTAAACATTAAAAAGCATCCAGAATACTCAACTGGTAATGAAAATTATGAGATTACAATTGGAATCCTGCAACAAAATTTGCAAACTTTGAAACTGCAACACAATTTGCAGTGCTTTGTTTAAGGAACATTCCATTCTGTTCCATTCCACACACACTCCTCCCAGTTTTTTGTCCCTCTCCAACAATGAATCAGTAAACGTGAAAATGTGGATGATATTGCTGTTAGAGATGCAAATATGCAAGACCAAGAAGACTGAAAGTAGAATAGATAACCTTTCTCTTTAGTATTAGCATCTTGGTAGCCCTGCGTACTAAGTACACTAATTCATTTGATACTAATTTCTTCTGTTTATATGCATTTATGCACAGGAGAATATGTAGAAGACTGCTGGAAAATGTTTCCCAGCCAAGAATTCTCTTTAACATCTTTCACCCATTTGCTTTAGAGCAATGGAGTTTTAGACAGAAAGGGTTTCCTGCATGCTTTTATCTTAAACATGCTGTCTTAGAACTTTTCCCATTTGTTCAGTTACTCATTGTGGGGATATATCTAAGTAACTGCACCATGTGACCAGATCATATCCATGGGTTGCATTCAACCAGCCATGGCTCAAAAATGTATATATTATATAAAACAAACAAAAAGCAAACCTTGATTTTGCTGTACATTGAGCACTACACTGGTGTGTAAGCATACCCTGCTGTAACCTCCCACCATTTCACAATTCCTCAGGCTCTCTCCAGTGCTCATCTGAGTTGTTTGCCATTTTATAGAAGGGATATTATTTTACTAAGCCATTGTATATAATGAGAATTGAGCATCCACAGATTTTGCTACCAGATTTTGGTACCTGGAACCAAAACCCAGTGAATATCAAGGGCCCATTGTACTTCTAATCCAACAAAGACAACATATAAGCTAAAATCCTATTGAGAACCAGTAGAGCACAACACTTTGCTAATGTGGCACGATGGGATTATGGAGAGAACTAAAGTAGCTAGGCTGTGCTGTGCCCATAGATGATTCTAGGATCTTAGAGGACTCTTGTGCCATCTGGAGGGATGCTTGCATAAAGAGGTCTCGGAGCCCTTTCTTACGCCTGCTTGTAAAACATACAACTATGCAACTGGCCATATACACAAGCATAAAGCCCCAACAGGATTCCAGCCTTAACACGTATAAGTATGCGCATATGCATAGATATTCTTCTTGTTGTGTGCCTCATTTACAACTTATGGTGACCATAAGGTGAATCTATAATGGGGCTTTCTTGGGCTGAGAGTGTGTGACACGCCCAAGATCACCTGGCAGGTTTCCATTGTTGAGCAGAAAACTGAACCTTCCAGGCCTGTGTTCCATCTCCCAAACCACTACACCACGCTGGCTCCCATAGATATTCCTACAAGTATATAAATGCGCATGCTTACCTATGGGCCTTTCCGCACTACACTGCTATAGTGCTATCATTCCATTTTCAACATCCTGTGGAATTCTGGGGTTTGTAGTTTACTGAGGCCTGGGGTTTGCCCCTCCCTAAACTGCAAAACCCAGGATGCCACAGGATGTGGAAAGTGGAATAATAGCACTATAACAATGTAAGGCAGAAAGGCCCTATGTTTATTTGTGTAGTATTCTTATATCTATCTATTACATTTCATGAGTGCATGGTAAATAATTGGGGGAGAGCAAGTAAAAGAGAGAGAGAGAGATCATTTCTAGGAGGCATATTTATATCTTTGTTATTGTTACATGCTTTCAAGTTGATTTCAAATTATGGCAACCCTAACTTAGGGCTATCTTGGCAAGATTGATCCACAAAATGTTTGCTTTTGCCTTCTTCTTGGGCTAAGAGAGTGTGACTTGCTCAAGGCCACCCAGTGGATTTCTGTGGCTGAGCAGGGGTTTGAAGCCTGGTCTCCCAGAGTCCAACATTCAAAACCGTGACACCACAGTGGTTCATATTTGTATCTACCCAGATCTGTATTATATTTTATGAATTCATTTTCATATCTTTACTACAGCTTACTTACTGTAAAAGAAGTGATATGAACAAGGACAGGACACCAGGCAAACACCAGTTTTATCTCTTTAGCACCATTCCACTTCTTTCCAACTAAGACTGGACCAACCTTCTTTTATATATTAATCTTTAATTGTGCAGTTGCAGATTGGCCAAAGATTTTTTTTCAAGGATAAATATAGACTTATTTTCCCACATTTCCAACACTATTCAACCAATTTCTCCTGATGGATACACAAATCACATAGATTTTGATATCATGTGCATCTTGATGTTATTTGAAGCTCAGTGTATGTTAAAATGGCAGTTTTCTGCTAATATAGTTCCTATACTAATTCCATATGCTCAGCAAAAGCTCATGTTTAAAGCTGCATTAATTTGAAACTGGCAGAGATGGGGCTATCCAAAAGTTCTACTAGATCTTCATATGTACATGGACTTCTCTTTGGATTGTGTGCATTCTGTAAGAGCAATACTGTATATATGCCACATATTGGTAACCTATTTGAAGCATTCAGCAACACTTAAACCAAAACATAGTTTCACAAAACTTTGAATTCAACTGAATTATTAAATTTGGACTGTGATGTTGAATTTGACAAGCAGATGACTATTTGAGATTGCTACTGTCAAATGCTCTTGTATCAAAGGCAGAAGTTGGCACATCCACAAATATTCACAGCTCAAAGTTCATCGGAGACTTTGAAAAACCTTCACACCAAAACTCCTGTGTTTGCTGTGTCCACCTTTGGTAACTTTGACTTCCCCTTTTCTTTGGGAGCCTAAACTGTGCTTATAAATGCTCAAATGAAGTTTTAAGTTACTGCAACACTACAAATTTTGAGAGTGGTAGAAAATTTCATTTGAGGGGATTGAATTCTTATTGGAGGGCAATGTCCTCATTTTGCCCTAGCCCATAGCTACACCCCTGCACAGTTGTCAGTAAATCTGCATGACCTATGCAGTCTGCAGAGACAGCTATGGTCATAGAACTGAAGCTATCAGCCATGTGGATCGTAAGACCTGTTCCAAAGCCTATATTATGGTTATACCTTTTTAAGGCCAACCCACAAGGAACAAAATTCTTCATGTCAGTTTTTGAAGCTTCACTGGCTTCTTCACTCAGCAAAGATAGTTTTTTAAAAAGCATGCAGGAGACAAAAGGGAATAAGGACAAAGATGACAGTGCTCATGTCACGCTCCCACATCTTCCTTAGAGACAGTGTTACGGTAAGGGTTTGTGGGGACTATAGCAGTGGCAGAGCTTGGAGTGTGTAGGAGGGAAGGGAGGGGGGCCATGGTGCATGGGGCATGGCCACAGTGCATCGGGCATGGCCGCGGTGCATGGGGGCATGGCCAGGGCATGCGGGACTATGAACTGGGATGCCCAAAAACTTGGCTGCCTGGGGTGAAGCACCTCCCACCTCCCCGTTCCTATGTGACTGGACTATAGAAGAAGCCCATTCTCCCTATGGCCCTGAGGGCACTATAAAAGAGAAGCAATGCATTTATGTTTCCACCATGCAAAAAGACACCGTTTTATCAGAATTATGATATGGTGATAGTAAAAATAAAGAAATTGGTAACTGTTGCGTATCCAATTAATTTCATTGTTGGGAGAATCATTCTGATTTTTTCTCACTCCTAAACTGCACTGTTACCTAAATACAACTCTTAGGTGTCAGTAAAACCTTTGTCTCCCATGTTTGCTAACAGTTGCTAGAACTTCAGGAGTTCAGTCACAGCTGAAGATGAATGTCATGATGAAGAACGTATCTTAAATTCTTTACCAATGGTGTCTTATAATGTGAGAGTGCAAGTGCTACATAAGCAATAAGGGCCTTATATTTAAACTGTTTCTTTCCTTCTTTCTGTGTGCAATAATCTAGGAGATAATGAATGGGCTTGTGCTAATTAAAAGGCTATAATTCCATCACGGAGTTGTGATGATGATGAGGCAATAAACTGTGAGAACAAAGCTTGAGGGGCCTAATGACTCATCAGCCTCTTGATGGAAATTTAACCTTACAATCACTATCCATTCATTATTATCTGTGATATATTGTTACTGTGAACACATACACAGGAAATGATGCTTCTCTCACTATAACTAAAAGAAACCGCCTTTTTGCTAATACAGGGGACAGTTTTACTTGGCCAGTTTAATGCTAAATCCTATGTTAGATTTTAACACATTCTACAAATGTTAAAACCTAGACAATGTCTGGTTCAGCACCTAGTTTCCCGGGACAGCATATGCACAGACAAACAAACTTCTTATATAGACAGGAGGAGATACTGAATGGCTCATCAAATTTGGAAAGGCCACATTTGTTCAAATGACAAACCAAAAGATTTCCTTTTTATTTTTCGAGTTGATTTTTTCCAATAAGCACTTTGTGAAGCTTCTAAGGCCCAGTTTTATATGGTGGGTATAGCTATAAAATGCCATCAAATCTACAGTGAGTGTTTCAGTGGTTTACAGATGAAAACTGAATTATTGTCTCCCATGTATCTTTGAAAAAGAGTATCATATGTGTGAATAAGACAAAGGATGGATGCAAGACATTTTGCTCCCTGAAAAGATAGAATTCACTCCATTCCATGTACAGAAGCCAACTGGACTGACACTCAAATTTACTTCCACACTTCCATCGGGAACAGGTCCTCCAGTGCACCTGAAGATAGGGTACTTAGGAGACATAGGGCAGGCTGTATGATACACGCAGCTCTGATCTTGAAGAGAAGGGAATGTATGTGACACTTGTAAGGAACAGCTGGGGGCATCAACATGTGGTTGACTGCTTAATGGTAGGAGTGAGCCTGCTAAAACAAGAGAGGTGGGCAAAGAACCTGTACTCTGAACAGCTGGTTTCTTAGAGATTACTAAATTCAATCCCTAAAATGGTATCTAGTCAGGCATTGTGAACACATGTCATGGCAGCTGGTAAAAGTGGCCTTTGCAAGGCAAGTCATTTTAGGAATGTGGAATAGATGCATGTTCCGTGTGTCTGAGGCCATTACCATTGGGACAAGGATGAGTCACCATGGAAAAGCTGGTAGCATCCTTTTAGGTTCAAGTCCTTTCTGGGTCCAAAGAACAATTGAAACCTAAATGCCTTGCTCAAGATGTTAACATCTTGATGACGATTCTCCCTCTCTCCCTCCCTCCTCTCTTATTTGCTTACTTTATATATGATATTTTTAAACAAAAGCCATCAAGATGACTCACAGCAACTTTTGTTTTATATCACTGTGATATCCCAAGAGTTATTATGGTATGTTTGCTCATTAATTTCACCTGTAACAACATCATGATTCCTTCATTTGTCTTGGTGGAGAGTTTGGGATTAGTCTGCCTTGTTGACATATGTAGTTTTTTTCTTCCTATTCTCCTTAGCTATCCAGAATATAGATGTATTGTTTGTAGAATAGCATAGAAAACTGAAACAGCAGCTATTTTGGATTAAAGTTTTTCTAATGAATCTGAGAGTTTCTTGTGGCATCATTGTAAAAAAGCTTGCAGCTGCAAATGGTGATGGGAAAATCTGTTTCACTTTCTCCATATTTCAAATTTTTTAAATCTCAAATACTTTTCTTCCCAAATTCAATAGAAAAAGCTACTGGGGAGGACACTGTTGTATCTATATTCTATGTAGAAATAAAATATTAATAAAAAGAACATTTCAGAAAAACCCAGTGGCAACCTTACTTCAGCACTAAAATGGTTGAATAGCAGGGATTCAAAGTCAGACTTTGAAGAGCTGAACGCTCTACTTACAGGTAAATTCTCAGCTGACATCCCTGAATGCTGGCTGGGGTTCCCTGTAGTCACAAATGATCACTACCACATATTTTGACCTGTCTGCTTGATTTCAAACCTGTCAAGTAGAGGATGTGAGAGATAGCAGTCACCCACCTACCGCATACACATCTTTACATGGCATTGTCCAGGCTGATGTTGATTATTTTTTTATTTATGATTTAAATGAAGAAAATGTTTGAGTTGCATGATCTAAATTATTAAAATTTGTTTCACATGAAGTTCCATACAAAATGGGCCAAAATCCATGGTTTTCCAAGTTGGATGCCAGCTTTCTGAGTTAGCAACCTTTGCATGCCTTTACTCACTAATTGCTAGCTTGCACATTGTTCTCTAGAAGTTCAGATAAAGTGGCTGGAATTTTGTCTCAGCATTATTGTTGGCCTGACCCCCCTCAAACCTGATGAAAATATCATTTACTCCATTTACTCCATTTTCCAATCATTGGCAGAAGAATGGACATCCCCATGCAGGCTGGTAAAATAGGTTATGGAGGGAGTTAAAATTGCCACAATCATGAGTAAGTAGTGACTGTGAATACCGAACAGTTGTTATTGTTGTGTGCCTTCAGGTTGCTTCTGACTTATGGTGACTCTAAGGCAAACCTATCATGGGGTTTTCTTAGCAAGATTTTGTTACAGGGGTTTTGCCATTGGCTTCCTCTGAGTCTGAGAAAGTATGACGTGCTCAAAGTCACCCAGTAGGTTTCCATGGCTGAGTGGAGATTGGAATCCTGGTCTCTAGAGTCATAGCCAATGCTCAGACTCCTACACAACTTATTCAGAACAATTATGGATAAGTAAATCCAGGTCACTGTTCGGTATTCACAGTCGTTCCCTTGCAAACCTACTTTACTGGGCATTAGCTGCATAGGGAGAAGGACATCCATTTTGCCATTGATTGGAGTATGGGCGAATGACTTCGCTGGCAGGCTTGGGGTGCCTACTTGGTATACTTACCTAGGTACATGATACAGGATTCCACCCAGCAGATACTATTGGTAACTTCCAGTTCATTGGAATTTCCCCCCACACCTTCTCTCTAACATTCATTTTCTTTTCTCAGTCTGTCCTCTGTTAGACCCTGTGTTTGACTATGAACAAGTAATTTGTAAGTAAAGCTATTTTATATCTTTTTTAATCAAAGAAGGCTAAGGTTATTTCTTATCTCTACTGGATTTTGTGTGTACATGTGTGGGTGTAGGACTGGTTGTTGTTTAGCTTTTGCATTGCCAGTTGCTTATTCTGCTTAAGAGATCTAGGCCCTTTTTGCATGCCATTTCTCATGTGAAAGGGCCTTCAGAGTGTTGTGCGATTGCAAGGACTGTTCCACATGATGTCCTCTCAATTGCGCGATGCTGCCAGGGCCAGTAGGCGGCAATCACACAATACATTATTTTTGGCTTTTTGCCGAAAATTATGCATGATTGCGCGCCACTCCCAAGCCCCACACACACTTACAGTCCATGTGGAACCTCCGGAGATGCGGCCCTCGCGCTTCCTCTCCCAGCACAGCCTGGGAAAGTACCCAGCTATGCCACGGAAGGAAGAGGCGGAACCCTCACGCTTCCTGCTGGCCAGCAGGGAGCTGCTGCAGAGAAGAAGCAGAGGGGACGTGAATGCGTCTCACAAGAGGCTGCTTGCGTGATCCCTGCGTGCCCACTTTGGGACCAGGTAAGCTGTGGAAAGGGCCCTAGTCTTATTCTCAAACAGCCCAACATTCCCACAAAAGTGTCTGAGATGTCAATCTAACTGTAAATGTCAAGTTTGAGGAACGCAGATTCCTGAATATGAAATCTAGAGTAAAAATAATACAGAAATTTGATTTTTCCTCCTTCTGGGAGATACCCAAAGTAGTCTAGAAGAGTCTTCAGTTTGATAACATTTGATGACGAGTTTGGTTACCATAATTAGACATGTAGATTTGTGATATAACAGACAGACAGACAGACAGACAGACAGACAGACAGACAGACAGACAGACAGACAGACGGAAACACTTGAAATTATATAAGTATTTACACATACATACAAATGCATTAAAGAAGATGAGCAGATTAACTGCCTGTGTTGTAACCTAAAATTAGTGTCTAATACATCCTCACATGTGCTTCACAAAGATACCATGGACAAATGGAGATATTTTTGAGTGTCATGAGGGGAATGATTGTAAAACTGCACAGTTGCAAAATTGAAAAATCTATCCACCTTACTATCAATGAGAATCCTTTTGTTCATATTGTGTGGGCTCATTTATTAGGGCAGCAGGT
Organism: Iguana delicatissima; assembly: GCA_948472985.1. NCBI lineage: Eukaryota > Metazoa > Chordata > Lepidosauria > Squamata > Iguanidae > Iguana > Iguana delicatissima. Next base: position 964,077 of record CAOKZL010000056.1, read on the forward strand.
TCATAGGTTTCCCCAAGACAAAGCCTAATGCTCAGATTCCACAACATGAATGATTACCATTAATGAGTAGGGATAGATATAAATACTGATGTGAGCAAAGGGAGTGGAAGGTTTATATTAACTGGGCATAGCCATACACACATTTTCATACACCATCTTAGCATTTTCATAAGATATTTTGTTGCCTGTGGTGAAGGACAGAAAGATGCCCCTTTGTTCCACATACAGAAGTAGCCTGGACTGCTGGTTCCCACTATTAAGAGAGCCCTTTGAGATGGTTTAGGTTATGGTGGCCAAACTGCAGCCCTAGGACTCCTAAATATGGCTTTTAAAGCCCCCCCAAACTGCCCAGACCTACCAAATTTTTAATATTGGGGAGATTTGGGGCCAATTTTTCCTCAAAACTGCCCCAAAGCTGTCTGGAACTGCTGGAGTTTGCTTCCCCTAACCCTCCAGAGCCTCCTAAACTGCCCAGAGGGGAAAAAATCAGCCGCAAATCAGCCAAAATAGTGGCCAAAAGTGACATTGTTTCACTTCAGCATGCCAAAGATGCTTGTGCAGGCCACTGGATGGTTGCTGGGAGGGGGGCCCTACCCCCAGAGCAGTTGTCTGCTCCAGGTTTAGGAGATCAGAACAGGCTCTTCAGTTCACAAAGAATACTGTGGGCTGGGCTCAGAAGGAATATCAACAGGAATTCTGCTGTTGTCCCCCTGTATCTTCTGCCTGAGATGAGTGGTTTATTCTGCCTAATAGTAGGACCAGTCCTTGCATAAGTTGTATGTGCAAAATCTGAGAAGTTAATGCTTGCATTCATATTCCGCTTCACACGTAATGTCTGCTCAAAGATGCTCTGTGAACCATAATTTTGTTTTGGTCGTATTCATAACAACATGTATTAGATGTATTCATAACGACATCATAACTGGACTTGTATTGTAGGAACCAGAATTGAGTAAAACTCCTTTTAAATAGAATGTCCCCCTGACCATGTGCAGCCCTTGCTGCCTGGAGGGGAGGAGTTTGATGCCCTCCCCGGAGGAGGCCACCAGTTGGCAGATGGCATGGGTGGCACCAGACTGCACCATATGATGGGGCAGGTGAAGGCCTATTTATTTCTGGCTCATCCCACATGTGGCCTCTTTGGGTAGGAATTTTTTCCCTTCGTTCATTCATTTATGTATGTATGCATGTATGTATGTATGTATGTATTTGCCTACCCCACACTGCCTTGATTGGAACTGGGAAAATTGGCTGGGGCATGGTTGTTAATTTGGCATTCATCTGGCAAGGAAGAGGTAAAGTGACAGCTCTGGTGGCTGCCTTGGGCACCCCACTTCAGCTGTAGGGAGAGCCTCCGAATCCGCTGCTTGAGTCGTGTGACCTCAGAAGTAGTGAAGGGGGTGCCCCCTTGAGACTAACACAGGAATTTAACTCCTGCAACTTCAGTGGGAGTTACCCCTGGGTACACCTCCCCCTATAGAGCAGCCGGTGAGCAACCAGTAACAACTGGGTTGCTCTACCGGCTCAGGCGGTTTGCCTGAAGGAAGGCTGAGAGCTGGACAGCAGTTGTCATCTGACCTCGGCTGGACCCATGTTCCTCCTCATGCTGCTTCCTCCAGGCCCTTAATGAATGAATGAATCAATGAATGAATGAATGAATGAATCAATCAATCAATCAATCAATCAATCCAATAAAGGTGGCCCTAGTTAACTCAAGTTTATGTGTCTGGACTATTTATTCCGGGGTTAAGACATCAATAGTCATCCTGAAGGTGTCTTTGCTCATTCATCGAATTGCTATCTTTACTAACCTGGATCCTTATAAAATGTTTGGATCTCCCATTGTAGATTAAAGAAAAGTGCTTATATTTAGTTTGCATGCACAAAGAACAAAATTTTCATGGTTTTATCCTTTTTGTTACATTGCTAATCACCAAAAGCAGGCTCATGTTATGTCAGGTTGCTTCTCATTACCATCCTGGTAATGCTATAATTCACATTCCTTTACCAAATACCAATATATTAGTTAGCATTTTTAATTAAAAGGTTGGGGGAGAGGACACTTAGCACCTGCAAGTCAGAAAACACAGATGGATTCACCTCTTTCCAGAAAGACAGTTTTATGTGAAGTTGCTGCAGACTCAAAGTCAAAATAGGTGTTAAAATAACACTCTTCTCTTCATAGGGACTCCATTCATTCCCCCAGAGACAAACATACTTTGTGTGTGTACACAGCTTGTCCCACACACGTAACCACTCAGATGGTGTCTTTTGAAGACAGTAACCCCCTGTCTTACTATCAAAGCCCCAGGAAGACCAAAGGCAAACTTGGCTTTGCAAAGGACCTGGTGTCTTAGTGTCTAAAGCAATGTTTTCTTTTAACCTTGACATTATCAGCAGATGGGAGCCTTTTACACTTTGCACACTGACCTTGTACTTAATGTGACTGAAAGGCAGCATTTTGTTGTAATTTTTCAGGATGGTTCAACACCACTCCAGTTCTGGTTTTAAAAATATTGGCCAGATAACACTATAATTTGACTCATAGATGCTTCCTCACCTCTTCAACATCTGCACACAAGTGGGCATAAAGAGCAAAGGTCCCCAGTCCAGCAAGATAGATTCACATAGGAAAATAGCCTTCTCTATGCATAGCTTATACTGATATAAAAGCTTTGATGGATATTTAGTGTTAATGCAAACTCTACTGAACCATGTGGATGCATCTACTGATACACACATGCTGAAGATGCCAGTTGCCATTATTTGACTGCAACTTCAGGTGGCTGGAAGACAAGGATATATAATACTTAAGAAGGTCTTCGTATTGCTTCATGTTGTGCATATCAGCACAAGCAGAAGTAGGAAAATTTGTAGAAAAGTTTGAACACATTAAATTAATCATTAACAAACCACTAAAATTCTATTACACTTACACGGGAAAGAGAAAAAAAAATTGTTGGTTGCCATTTCAATGAAATGCTTAAACTAAAGGCCCTACCAAAATGAAGGTGAAAAATGGCATCTATCATTATTTTCACCCAGCCACCCCCCTATCTGTGTTTCGAGTTAGAGGGAAACAGCTACATGAGTTTTTGAAAACCCCATTTCTCATTGACTACTCTCTAAGCCCTTTTCTTGCTTTGTCCTTTGCTTATAATCTCAACTGTGAAATGGAGTTTTAGTGACTCGGGATTTGTCTTTTGGATTATAGCTTGAATACACATGCTAATCTTAGGAAGATTAGACCCACTGAATCAATCAGTAGTTGATTCAATGGGTCTACTTAATTGGGACAGGCAATTGGATTTAGACAAAAAAGTTCTCTGAAAAGAAGATAGTTGTCTGAAACAGTGTTCTTAAGGTTCTTTTTTCTCTGGTCTTTTTTCTGCATCAGTCTTTACTTCACATGGATCTCAAGAGTGTCTATAACTTTCTGAAGCTCTCCATATTTTACAGAGATAAGTAAATGTCTTCAGTAATATGGGCTCTTTATTATTTTTGGAAAAGGAGGATCTGGTGCTGAGTCTGCTATAAGCCATATACACAATTCATCTCACTTGTACTACTTTAAATTTAGTGGTTTGACTATTGTGACCTACCCTCTATAATTCCTCAACCTGGAGGGGCTAACAAAAAGCAAGAAGCAGCTTTGAAAAATCTAAACAAACTAGCTTTGGATAAAAAGCAGCTGGGAAATGCAACTTGCACATCTCTTTATGTATTTGTTGGCTCGTTAACACTGTTTTTTTTTATTTAATTAATTCTGGAATTATATTCACACAAATTCCAACATAAGTCAATCACTTTATTTCTAAAAAAGTAATTAGGTTGTTGGTTTTGTTAAAACAAATTTCCAGCATAATTCATAACGTAATTGGTTTTAAATTCCTATCAATGAGCTCACGTTACCTGAATTTTCTTGTTCCTATTTTGAGTAACATGAACCAGTGCATCTCTTTTATGTTCTTTCTAATCACCCTGCCTGTTTTGCTTTAAATTAATATCTTGTGATATAATTAACATGCTCAAAAGTGCTATTTGTTCTTCTACATGAACAATGGTATCTTGAACATGTTACAGATTTGAAATTTCATTGATGTAGGTTCTTTGACCATTGGTGTAGTTTCCAGCTATCTCTGCATAACTGCTATGAAAGATAGCAGCATACATTGAACGGAAAAAGCAGATCTAGATCTAACAAATGAGGTAAAACTGTGTTTTTTCTGCAGATCAGGTATAAAGTTTTTCAACATTGTTCCATACCCCAAATTCTCTAAACACAGGAAACTAATTGCCGCCCAACCCGCGAAATGAAGAGACCACACACAGGGCTTGGGTTCAACTAGGGCAATTTATTAGTATGCCGAATTAACATAACTATGAGGTGAACTTGATCTTGAACTTGAACTTCTAACCTGAGACGGGGGGTCAAGGCCTGGGTGGACTAGGGTAAGAGTCAGCTCCCGACCATCTTCCCTAGTCCGTATAGCGAGATACCGGGCCCCAAAGCCAACCGCTGAAGCTGCATTAAGACTTTGGCTGGCCCCTGTCTGGGAGGTGAGCCCCGAACCGCCACCCCCTGGGCTCACGCCAGTAAGGGCCAGTCCTGAGCCCTCCTCAAGGATAGCGTTTATCCTACACCAAATGGTGCCATAGGTACTCACCGACACCATTGACCCCCCTACCGGCCTGTGGAGCTCAGTATATCTGTGAATTCCTATTTAACCAGATTTGACACCACCCTGTACAACCAATTACCCAATCCCTCGGCGCAGTATAGGGTAGGCGAAAAAACTCTTTAACAGGGGAAAAAATTCCTACCCGGCCCCGGAGCGACCAGCTATCTTACACTGAAACCATAGGGCAGGAGGGTGGGTCATCGCCCACAGGACAAAGAGGCCGAGGAAGGAGGCGGGGCGGCCCTAATAAAGCTGCAGCGCCCCGCCCCCTCCCCCGGTGGCCTCTTCTCGCAAGAGGATGGCAAAGGCCCCACCACCACCACCGCTTCGCATGGGTGTTGGGGGACGAAATGTCAGTGGAAACCATTCTGGTTTTTTGTATGCAACTACTAGTGTAGATGACAGTTTTAAACTGGAGGAGTGCTTAATCACCTCCAGTCTGATGTTGTGATGAAGCTTGGAAAAGTTACCTTATTGAACTGCAACTCCCAAAATTCTCCAGCTAGCATGGCCAGTGTGAGTTTGGGAGTTGTAGTCCTCCCAGAATTAACATTCCCAAGCTGCATGTTGATGCATCCCATAAACAGGTTTACCTCTTCAGTGAGAAAAAGCTTGAAGGTACACGACGACAAGGAGAGAGTTAGGATTCAGTAATATATTTAAAATTGGATATATCTTGAGCTGCTAGGAGTTGTTGGGAGGACAATAGGAGATAGCCAAAAGAAATCTGTGTCTTTGGTGTGTAACTGTCATTGTTTTTTTTTAATTCTTACATTCTTCCACTATGACGCAAAAAAACCTTCCAGGAAACGGAAAGAAAGAAAGAAAGGGAATGAGAACATTTCATCCATGCAAGACAATGTTAAGGGTGAAGTCGGTAGCCTCTCCAGTCTATTTAGCAGGCTCTGAGATGTGTAAGTACATTATCTGCAAGACTGCTAAAGAGCGCTTAGGGAGGATTTGTGGGTCTGCGAGAAGGACAAAGAAAAATGTTTTCTAATAAATTATTCACCATCTCTCCTGATCCCTTTTGGGCAGATTGTTGCTCTGTTTGCCCCGACGCTTCCCATCTCTTTGCTCGGTTTCCGCCTGCACAGAGCCTCTCACCTCCAGGGAGCAGCAGAGATCGCAGGCAGGCTGCTGCAGCTAATGGTGGCAATTAATAACTTGTCATAATCCAGAGGATGAAAGGGAAAGCCTCGCCATCAGCAGTCAGGTCATGGTGCTTCGGCAAAGCAAATGAGGTGCAGGTGTTGTCCAGATTTCAGAGGCTTTCACGAGGGTGCCGGGAGGAGCGTGCCACTGCTGTGCCAAGCTGCACCGGCAAGCAGATCGCCCTCATGGTACTGTACCTGCTGGGCTAACTTTGCATCTTCAGGTGACCCTGTGGTGTATAGCTTGCCTTGGCCTGAACAACAGCAAAAATGATGATAAAAAAAGGTCTATCATCTTTTGCTATGGCTCTGGATGAGAAATCTTCCATTGAAAACAATTCAATGTATCACAAACCCGCACACTTAATTCCAGCCAAGTAATTGCAACAGGGCTATATACATCTCAGAAGATGGCGTGGGCAGAAGGAGTAACCACTAGCATAGAAAGTGATGATTTTTATTATCTGGTGTTTTGCATTTGTATTTGCAAACAGGATGTGTTTTTCATCAAACGTATTTCTCGCACTTTTAATTGAATGTCATGGGCAGAGTATGGCTCAGCTTTCCTAATGACATTTTTGGGGATTTTGTTCTATGGTCAAGCATGAGAGGACAGACCCGTATTATGCTCTGTATATAAGTGTGCGTGTATGTGTGTGATACCATAAATGGAAGAATAACTTATTTTTAGACAGCTCAGCCGCCTCTTCTCTTTTCCTCTTCCCGTGGGGTCAGTTCTGCTTGAAAAGAACCAAGTTTACAAATCTCTACTGGTTTGTACACTCCTATTATGCATACTAGGTTATGCATTTGTAACTGTCACACAAGTCAGGGTGATACAGCACTCTCATCTGACCCTATTCATTTAAATGGGTGCGTCCTGTTGACATTGATTCATGCTATAAGTGATATCAATGCATTATAATCGTTGCGTGTCAACCCCCACTGGTTTCTCCCTGGGAAAATGGGGCAAATAAAGGCTGGCAAGGATGGTCAGGAGGATTTGAAACTCTTTTAAGGGCTACAAAGCACAGAGAAGAGTCCTGGGTCATTGTATTATGTTTCTCCTTGTGTCCTGCAAAAGAGATTAACATGCAAAGTACTCTATTCCTATGCATTTGTCTGGCTACAACACTGACTCCCAGCTTTTTAAATAATTTGGGGCTTTGGGATTCTCCAGCTATAGAGTGCCACACCAAAGGGATAAGTAAACACCATTATGCATGCATGTAGGTCTTCATCAAGGTGTGGCTGATAATGTATTAGAGCAGCACGATCTCTCATGAAAATAGCTCCCTTTAATAGCCTCTGTCTCTTTATTATGCTTCTTAGCGAAACATAAATCACTAATATGTTTTCAGCTGCAAAGTACTCTCTTTTCCCATTGTATTCACAGATTTAGTGGCATTTCAAATAGATAAACACAAGCAACATCTATCAACACTACAAAAAGGGGGCCTTAATCAAAGCTCCGGGTCCCAGGTCTCAGCATCTCCATTTACCTTGAGATAAATCCATTGGTGTGACCACCACCGCACAGGGTGACAAATCACCCTCGTCAGCTGGCGCAGTGCAAGGGCTTATTGGCCTTTCTTTAAGTGGTCTTACCCTTCAATGAAAAGGATGGTGCTTGTCAACCGGGACCAGATTAAAGTTAGACAAAAAGAAATGATCTGTTATTAGAAAACTGCGATTGAGAATCACCAAACGGGGAAGAAATATGAAAAAGAATTCATAGCCAGGGATGCCTGACCTCCCCCAGCTCCACTCCAAATGGGGAAATTAACTGTAATTCCATGTATGGTGGAATGTATTGAGCCCATCAAGATAATGAGGCATTAACATTAAGTAAATATGCAACTGGAGCAATGCTGGTTGCTGCGGCTGCTGTGGGCAGTGCAATGCAGATTGGTCTGAAACAGTTTAGGGGGACCCTGCTATACCACATCAATACCATAGAAATGTTCTGCTTTGGATATGGCAAGAGCAAAGAGGCATGTCCTGGCTATCAAGAAAATTAGGGAGTATAGTTTTTCTTCATCATGTCAGTTTCAATTTCCCAGATGTTGTCTACTAAAGGACCAGCCATTCAAGGGACCTGGGAGAGAGAAAAAAAATTTACTAGCATTTGGTGAGGAACTGTGGAACAGAAATCACACTGACCTTTTGGAATTAATGTGCTTGTGTAGTTTAGGGCACTGTGGCAAAGGTATGTAGTACAAGTCTGTACATGTTTACTTTTAAATGAAAGCTATTGATTTTTATAAGACTAACTTCCAAATTGGTGAGTGTAAGATTGTAAGTCAAGGTGAATGCACACACACATGCTCACCTCTACGCAGCTGCCAGATCATGTGATGATTTGCATCATGTATGAACTAGCCATTACAGATACTCTATCACCACAGGTACATTTGGTGAGCTTACCAGGGACAACCTTCATAGTAGCTTCTGGTAGACTGTGAAACTCCCTCCCACAGCAGGTTCAGTTTGGCCCTCTCTCTCTAATTTTTTTGCTGCAGGCTTTTTGTTTTGACAGGCTTTTGGTTCTTTACTTACTGTGGCAGAAGGGTGTTTTCAATGGGTTGAGCTGTGCTCTTATTTTATCTCTTTTGAATTATGGTTTAAATGTGTTTTGAATTGTTTTAACTATGTGCTTTTTCAATACCATTGTTTGCTTAATTATTTTTTAACTTTTGTAAAGTAAGATTTTGTTTAAATTGTTGTAAGCTGCTTTGGATCCTGTACTGGGAGAAAGGAGGGATATAAATTAAATAACTAAAAATAAAAAAATACCAGGGATAAAGTTTTCATGCTACTTCACATCATCTCAAGGCCTTTCTGCACTACAGTGTTATAGTGCTGTTATTCCACTTTCAACATCCTGTGGAATTTTGGTGTTTGTAATTTACTGAGGCCAAAGCACAATCTGACTGAGAATTCTAAATCTCTTGGCCTAAACTGCAAACCCCAGGATTCCACAAGATGTTGAAAGTGGAATAATAGCACTATAACAGGTTAGTGTGGAAAGGCCCCCAGTCTAAAACAATACTTGCAAAGCAGCACAAGTGTTCAAGACAGTGAAAATCCAAGTGAGAAGACAGGAAATCATGTACTCAAGCATGTACCAGTCAGAAATGAATTCAAAAGCTCTTTCCAAAAGTGTGGGAGGGAGATCATTACCAGACCAGAATCTGATGTGAACTTCTAAATCAAGTACTGTTACAAATAAAGGCCAGGATTCTCTATCAGCTACTTAGTAGCCTGATCCTCTTAGACCTGACGGAAATGTCATTCTCTTGTTATCCGCTGGCAGAATGAGCCCCCTTTTCCCCATCCCCAGCTTATACCCAGTAAAGTAGGCTAGGGTGGAGAGCTATGGTCGTGGCTATAGTGAGTAAGCAATGATCATTAACAGAGAATGGTTATGGATGAGTAAATCTAAGCCACTGTTCCATATTCACAATCACTGTTTAGTCATGGTTGTGACATGTATATTTAATTAAGCAACTGATAACAAAATACTGCCCTTTATCTTTACAAGACATGTAGCCTCTGGCCCAACTCCTTGTTAAAATGAATGGAGATATCACATACACAACTGTACTATGCATTTTTGGTATCTTATACAGAATAGAAAACTATTGCCTAAACCACATGAAATTCATGTAGATCTCAGCAACTCCTGCAAAAGATACCATGAATACATTATAAAACATGAGTGTGTGTATCTCTGTCTTTCCTCAGAATTCCCTTTGACTGGTACTGCTTATAGAAGATCTTTTATCTATGTGCTCTGAATTTCAAGAGATCAAAAAGTAATCAAAATATTATTGCATTCATCACGTGAAACATGCTTGTGTGACTCTACCTTGATCCTAAAAAAGCCATGCTGGAATAAATCCCAATTAGCAGAGTATTTTCAAGACCACAGTGCAAAATTCCACACACAAACACAAGAGTACTAAGATCTAATGCAAATGCATTGTAATTTAACCCTTGTGGATTTAGCAAAACAATAATTTGAATGAAACAAACAGTGCAGTGCTCTGAACATAACTGCTTAGGTGAGGACTGGGTTTATAGAAGTGCTGGATATATTCATAAACACCTCTTGACCAGAAACCTTTTGTTAGTCCTGACCAGAGCAGAGCCCAAGGGGATTTAACCAACAGTCAGTGGTCAACAAGTGATTCAACTGGTCTACTTTATTTTGGAATAAATAAAGCAATTTATGATACTTTTGGAAAGCCAGCATGGTATAGTGCAGACCTTTCCAAACTGTGTGTCATGACACATTAGTGTGCCACCTGCAGTGTGTAAGTGTATCACACGAGCATAAGGGGTGGAGGGGCTGCCTTGCCTGCTGCTGCCACCCCAGGCTGAGGAAGACCCTGGCAGCAGCAGTGGGCCAGGCTCAGGTGGAGGAGCTGCCTACATTTACTGAATTACTGTGTCACAAAGTGATGCATGCCTAAGAAGTGTGTCACCAACATGAAAAGTCTGGAAAGCTCTGGTGTAATGGTTTGAACCTTGGACTATGACCCTGGAGACAAGAGTCCTTGCTGCTTGGCCTTGGAAACCCACGTGCATCACACACTCTAGCTCCCTAGAAAACCCCATGATAGTTTTGCCTTAGGGTCATTATAAATAGGAAATGACTTGAAGGCATACAACAACAGTGCCTTGAAGGTTCCCCATCTCTCTTACAGTGAAATCCTAGAACAATGCCTATTCAGACATGAGGCTCATTGAGTTCAGTGGAGCTTTGGCACAGAGTGGACTACCGCTGTCTTGTGATGGAGAATGAAATTGGCCCCAAAGTGTGCCAGCACTCCTTTACAATACTGCACTTAGTCCCCCCGCCAGGATGGATGTTTTTGTTAGTCTGTTTTCACCAAATGCTATCCCCAAACTTTTTATTACACAAATGCATCCCCTTTCTGGTAGAGTGGTAAGATTTTAGGAATGGGGTGGGCACAAAAACTGCAAACCACACCAATAATACATTTTTTTATTTATCATTTTTATACAAAACATAGGTTTAAAACAATTTCTCCATCATAATTTTATATATATACATGAAGATTTACTGCATTTTCTGATCTTCCTGCGATTGCACCTAAAATCTTAGTATTTTCATGAATGTTACCAATTACTTACATACTTCTACAATTATCCTTTAATATCATTTGTTCCAGATTCTTATATTCTAAATATTCTATTGAATAACTTTAATACATATTTTCTTAAAACCCTTCAGAATGTAATAATGTATTTTGCCCCTATTACACATTCTTAAATGTTCTTTATATCTTGGTAAGGGTCCATGAAATTTACAACAACACAAAACTTGAAAGAAAACTGTTTCAAAATCTTCCATAGATGATATACGACTCCGGAAAAAAAAAACAAAGAATATATAAAACTGGAACAGGAAGGTGTTGGAAATGTGGCACTCAGAATGGAACAATATATCATATGTGGTGGACCTGCCCAAAAGCACAAAAATATTGGAAAGTTATACATAAAAACAGAAAAAATCTTCCACATTCAATTCACTATGACCCCAGAAATGTATTTATTAAATATACTAGATGGAATAGACAACCAAACTAACAAGAAATATTGGAGAATTATATTATATATGGTAACAGCTGCAAGAATAGAATTTGCAAAACTTTGGAGAAATGAAGATGTTCCCAAAATTGAGCAATGGCTACAAAGCATACAGGATATGAAAACAGAAGACGTTCTATCACATAAATTGAGAAACCAGTCAGAAGAAATTATAAAAAATGAGTGGGCTTCAATAGAAACTTACCTCCAGCATAAAGATCGAAAAAAATACCAATAATACATTTTTGAAAAGGTTTACCAGTCTGATATAAAAACAACAGCAGCAGCAGCTTTAGAGTTCACAATTATATCCTAAAACAACTTTTAAAAAAATAGTTTGTTTCAGTTTACAGTAATTTCCAAATGAGCAATAGGGAAAACAAACTAAGGCTATTTCTGCATGGGCTTAAAGAAACGATGCAGAGTGTCCTCCAGGGAGGACGTCTGCACCTGGGAGCAGACTGAGTTGGACCTACTCAGTGTAGTTCTGCACCTCAGCCCACTCTGGAACGACCCGAAGAGGTCGTCCAGCATTCTTTGGAAAGACCGCTTGAAACAGGTCTTTCAAAAGCATGGAGCGTGCCACTCTGTGCCCGCGCTCCTGTGCAGATTTGCAGGCTTGCACCAGTGCGAGCCTGCGATCTGCCAGGGGCGGGCTTTAGGCTGACGAGCTTCAGCAGTTGGTGGAGAGCCTCGACAACCAGAAGCCGCCATTTTCGTCCCTGGAGCAATGCAGAGCAGCGGCCATACACTGCTCCAGACCAGCCTGGACCCAAGCGTGGAGCCAAGAAGTCCAGTAAGTACCGGCACGGGGCGATTCCCTCACCCTGTGCAGAAATGGCCAAATAATAAACAGATTCCTCTGAGCCAGTGATTCTTAGCCTGGAATTTGAGGACACCTGGGGGTCTATGGAGCTCTCACAGCAATGTCCGCAGAGCCTTGCTTGACACCAACAGCTGTGGCAGCAATAGCGACCTGCCCAAAGTCACCCGCTGTCTGAGCAGAGATTTGAATTCTGTTTTTAGAAGCCGTTATTAAATAAATGAATGGATATTTAAATAAATATTTGAGTATTTAAATCTAAATTTAAACATTTAAATCTTGACTTCAGTTGTGGTGGGTCCCTGGCAACAAATTATATTTACCGAGGTAACCTGGTAAAGAAAAAGTTAGGAACCACTCCTCTAGCCCATGTAATCACAGTCCCTTAGGAACATAGTTCTTACTCTTTCCCTGTAGTCTCTTCTCAAATATCTTTGCAATGCTTTGCCTAGGGCTATTTGCAAGTTTCCCCCCGAAACTGTTGCCCAACAGATCAAGGCTCACACTCTGACTATTTTGTTGCTTCTCGCTCCTTTCTTTGGTTCCTTCTTACAGGCCTACTTGCCTCCTTCTTCCACCTTCCCTTTTCTCTTTCTTCTTCAGTTGTTATTCCACCTCTCTGTCTTTTGCTTCTGCTCACCTTCCACTTGCAGCTTTCTTCCAACTCACACACTAACAACCACCCAGTTCCTTGGCCTGGCTCAGTTAGATACACTTTTGCTCTCACTGTCTATTCTCTATTTTATCTATTTTTATTATTTATTACATTTATTTCATTTATTTCATTCCCATGCTGCCTTTCTCCCAGAGTGGGACCTAGGGTACCTCCCCCCAAAAGTCAATTAAAAAACTTTATGAATAAAATTTTAAAAAACAGTTTTTTAAAAAACCATATTAAACAATAGAAAATCATATAAAGACATACAACAGTTTTAAAAAAAATAAATAAGAAGCTTCCCTACTGACATGTTAATAGCCCTTTTAAACATAAGAGGTCTTTGCCTGCCAGCAAAAGGAAATCAGGAAAGGGGCCAGCCTAGGCTCCCACATAAGGGAGTTCCGGAAGAGGGGAGCAGCCATTGAGAAGGTCCTCTCACATGTCTTTACCAAGAGAGCCTGTGATGGTGCAGGACAGAGGCCCTTTTCACACAGCATTTTCCTTGTGAAAGAGGGCCTGGCGATTGTGAGGAGCAATCTGCACGACACACTCACAATCGCACAACGCTCCAGGGGCCAGCAGGTGCCGATCACACACCTTTTCATTTTCGGCTAGAAGCCGAAATGGTGCAGGATCGCGCATTGCTCCCAGGCCCTGCGTGCACTTACCTGGTGTGCAGAGCCTCCGGAGCCACACTGGTCAAGCTTCCTGCCCCAGTGCAGCCTGGGAAACTCCCAGGCTGTGCTGTGGAAGGAAGGAAGAGGCAGGAATCTTGTGCGAGCAGGCAGCTCGTGAGGAGCCGAAGGACCCCAGACACGACAGCCTCTCACCAGAGGCTGCCCGCGCAATCCCTGCACCCCAGTGCCAGGAAAAGGTAAGGTGCGGAAAGGGCCAGAGAGAAAGATTTCTCCTGTAGATCTAAGAACTCTGATAGCTTCATATAGGGAGATAATGGCCATTCAGATAGTCTGGACCTAAGCCATGTAGGGCTTTATAGGTCATGACCAACACTTTGAATTGTACCCAGAAATGAACTGATAGCACTGAAACTGTATTAACAATGGAGTTATATGTTCCCTGTAACTGGCCTCAGTCACCATTCTGGCCTCAGCATTTTGGACCCACTGAAATTTCTGAACAGTTTCCAAAGGCAATCCCACGCAGAGTGTGTTTACAGTAATCCAAACAGTATATAATCAAGACATGTGCCACCATAGCCAGATCTGAGATCGCAAGGAATAGATGCAGCTGACACATACCGGTACCAGTTTTAGCTGTGCAAATGCAGTCCTGGCCACTGCTGATCGTCTAGCCTCAGAATAGAGTCTAGGAAAGCCTCAAAGCTGTGAGCCTGAGATTTCAGGGAGAGTGCAACCCCATCCAACACAAGCAGATTCCCTATTGCCTGTTCTCTATACAAACCCCTTGTGTTTTTGAAGATATTAAACTCTGCCACTAAATGTTAACCCCATATATGCATCAATGCAAAATAACATAAAGCAACATTAAGCCCATAGATATCAATTTACATTGATATAAAACATTGTTCTTTCACAGGTTTATTCCTAGGTACACGGGTATAGAATTATACCCACAGGAATGTAATTAGCACTGTCTATCACTAGGCTTTTTAACACAACTGCTACGTTTGCATAAGTTACATGTTCACATTTTTAATTAGGCTTTGACAAGTTATAGTAAAAAAACCCCAAGGTATGTAAACAACAATGGAATGCTATTGGATGATTCATTTTAGATTTTAGTAGCATATATACCAGGTGTTGCCTGGGATTTTATTTTCTCATAGGTAATACTAGTTAGAAAGATTTGAGATCCTGTGTCTCTAATTCCCCAAGCTGTCTTGTCCAGTACCTGTAACTTTTCCCTATATTCCCCAATCCAATCTGTATTCAGCGTTATTAACATACAGAGGTTGGGTTCCTGAGAGAATACACTACCTTCCTCCTCCTTGCTGCTAGGCCTCATCTCCATAGCAACCGGCCAGGCCCAAGAGCTCTCTGGCTGAGAATTCTAAAAGCCCCTTCCTAAACTGCAAACTCCATAGAATCCATAGAATCTTCTTAGGCAGCCAATCGTATGAAGTCTTTGCCTGACACAGACAAACAAACACACAAACTTTGACTTTTATATAGTAGATTATGTGTACTTAATATTAGCCGGGTCATCCATTCCATAGACCGAGGTTCAGTTGTACAGTTCTTTCATTCATCATATTCTAACATTACAAATACATGAAAATTAGATTATAGTTATATGCAAGGAAACCCCACTAAACACAGTTAAATTCTCAATAAATCTTCTTAGGGTTAAACTGTTTTGAAGGCATTAGAGAGTGGAGGACAGGCAAAGAAATTCCTACACGCAGGGTTTTGTCCTGAACCCAGTGCTATTCAACATCTTTATCAATGACTTGGATGAGGGAATGGAGGGCATGCTCATAAAATTTGCAGATGACACCAGGCTAGAGGGGTAACTAATACCCAAAGGACAGAATCAGCATTCAAAATGACCTTAACAGATTAGATTGCTGGACCATAATGAACAAAATCAATTCCATCAGGGGCAAATGTAAGGTTCTGCACTAAGGCACAAAAAATGAAAAGGATATAGGATGAGTGACACCTGGCTTGACCACAGTACATGTGAAAGGCATCTAAGAGTCTTAATAGACCACAAGCTGAGCATGAGTCAACAATGTGATGCTCCAGCTAAAATAGCCAATGTGATCCTAGGCTGCATTAATAGCTGTATGGTGTCTAGATCACAGGAAGCAATAGCACCACTCTACTTTGATCAGACTTCACTGGAATACTGTGTCCAGTTCTGGAGATCACAATTCAAGAAGGATATTGACAAACTGGAATTTGTACAGAGGGGTAGAAGGTCTGGAAACTATGCCCTATAAGGAGCAGCTTAAGGAGCTGAGTACATTTAGCTTAGAGAAGAGAAGGTGAAGAGGTGAAATGACAGCAATGTTTAAATATTTGAAAAGATGTCATATTGAAGATAGAACAAGTTTGCTTTCTGCTGCTCCAGAGATGAGAATGTGGAGCAATAAATTCAAATTACTGTTCAGGAAAAGATATTTCACCTAAACATTAAGAAGACCTTCCTAATGGTAAAAGCAGTTTGACAGTGGAATAAGCTGCCTCAGAATGTAGTGGAGTCTCCTTCTTTGGAGGTTTTTAAATAGAGGCTAGGTGGCCATCTATTGGGAATGCTTTGACTGTATATTTCTCCATGGCAGAGAACTGGATAGCCCTTACAACTCTATGATACTTTACAATTACTTAGAATCATAAAATTAAAGTAACATCTACTTTTTTCAGAACTTTTCATATAATAGTGATAAGGTCTTAAA
The DNA here is from genome assembly GCA_948472985.1 of Iguana delicatissima. NCBI lineage: Eukaryota > Metazoa > Chordata > Lepidosauria > Squamata > Iguanidae > Iguana > Iguana delicatissima. Next base: position 980,395 of record CAOKZL010000056.1, read on the forward strand.
GGCCCTTTTCACACCTTACCGCATTCCAGTGTCATCGCAAGGGGATCCCACAAGAAGCCTCTTGCGAGAGGCACTCGCGTCCCCTCCATACCAGCTCCGTGCTGGCTGGAAGGAAGCATGAGGGCTCCGCCCCTTTCTTCTGCAGCACAGCTGGGTACTTCTCCAGGCTGCAGTGGGGGAGGAAGCATGATGGCCGTGTGTCCGGAGCCTCTGCACACAAGGTAAGTCTGGGTGGGGCATGGGAGGGATGCACGATTGTGTATCATTTTTGGCAATGAGCCGAAAATGATATAATGCATGTTTGCCACCTAATGACCTCAGGAGCATCACAAAATTGCAAGGATGTCATGTGGAATGGTCCTCACAATTGCGCAATGCTCCCGAGGCCATTTCGCAACAGGACTGGCATACAAAAAGGGCCTAAATGTCTTCACATTCTGTCTGAGGATATGATATATGATTTGATCTTGGCCAAATATCAGTTCGTGTATACACAGCCAGTTCTTTATTTATGCGTGCATAAATTGGATGTTAGTAGTACAGAATAAACTTGGAAGTGGCTGGCACCCGAACACACCATTGGGTCAGACAGAATGACATCACAACTCCCAGAACTGACTGTGTAGGTTTGGGTGGCCAAACAAGGTATTCTGGTCTTATATTGTCTTCTGTGCACTTGATGGTGCTGAATTAAACAGGTTGCTTTACCTTGCTTTTAAATTTATTGTGATTAGAAAGAGCATTGTTTCTGCAAAACTATTTTCCATTTCTTGTAAAAAAATTGCACTCAGCATTATTCATCCCATGTGGTATGAATGTGGAACTAAAAAAAAGAATAACATGTTTATCACTTTTCTACTCTCTGGCAGGGAGCATATTGTTTTCTAGTTTCCATATTTTAAAATAGTTAGCATGACTTTATGTACAAATGTGCTCCACTAAAATCAAGTGCTGTCTTTCCTGTGAGAAAATAGTGAACATTCAAGTAATCATTAAAATGATTCGCGGAAAGCATAAAGAAAATGATGTAGGGTGTTCAAGATGTTCCAGATGGGGTGAAGCTGTAGCGGCGGATGGACCTCTATCACTTTGTCATGGGAAGCAAACATGGTACTTTAACAGAGTGGATGCAACTGTGTGTATAACTCAGAGAATGTTTATTTGCCTTGTACAATAATGACTGGCCAGGAAACCATTGACCAATATGTTGGAGTTGTTATGTTGGAATAAAAACATAGGTGCTCTTCACCTCCCTGGCTGGAACATATATTCAAATCCTATAATATTACCAAAACAGAGAGAATTTTCTATAGTTAAAAATATAGAGAAACTACAAGGCTAGTTTAATCTGGCATCTTGTTCTCTCCTTCTCCTGGAAGCCTCTCTCTGATGTGATATCTACAGATGTGAGATTACACTTATATATTTTCTACTAAAGTGTTGGTTTTGTTATTTCATCCTCTCACCTGCTCCATTTATCAGGTTTATCCAGCTGTCATGTCCTCTCTGGAACATAGACCATAAATTCTGGGATAAAGGCTCTCTCCATGTGTGCATGCAATGTTTGATGAGGACTTTTAGGGACTCAAATAAATGCTCTGATGATCCAGCCACAGCAAATTTTCTATCTCTGTCTGAAGTACCGATATAGACAGGACATCAGAGGTCAAGCTGTTCAATACTATGAGACACCTCAGTGACCAACTGAAGGTGCAGTCTTTTAAAATGTGCATCTTCCGGCCTTGGGAAACTTGTGATCTTTTCTCTGTTGATAAATGACCACTGCCATCATCTCACCATTGACCAGACTGGTGCAGGTTGGAGTCCAATGGCATCTGGAAAGCCAGAGATTCCCTGTCGTGATCTCCTGCAACATATGATGTATTGATGTATCCTGCTAGGCAGTTACAAATGCATAACCTAGAGTTATATACTTATAACCTAGAGTTATATACTTATAACCTAGAGTTATATACTTACGGTTGGTTCATATTCACAATTCCTACACAGCCTCTAGTTCAGGAGACATGTAGATAGTGTGAAGATCCTCCCAATCTCCACTTACTGGGAAGCAGGTGGTCTTTGGGGGCTATTCTCCACTGATCAGAAATCAGCTGGCTGATGGTCACGTGCGCACACATACCCCTTGCATGAGCAGTCTCCAGAGTGAGGGGGAATTATAGCAGGGGTCCTGCTTCTATCTGCTGCACAGCAGATAATTCAAGAAGGAGCAGGATCATCACTCAGCTGCTTCTTGGGTGACATGGGAACAGACCCCCATCAATCACAGAGACTACTTCCCGGTAAGTGAGGATTGAGGGGACTAGGAGGAGATTCACTGTTTAACACCTTAACTACAGAGTTCATGCATACGTAAAACCCCAACAGGATTCTGCTCATCTATTCTCTAAGTAACTGTGGCCCTTTCTGCACCTTACCTTCTTCCGGCGCTGGGGTGTGGGGATCGCACAAGCAGCCTCTGGCGAGAGACTCTCATGTCCAGGGTCCTTCGGCTCCACACAAGCTGCCTGCTCATGCGAGAGCCCCGCCTCTTCCTTCCACAGTGCAGCCTGGGAGTTTCCCAGGCTGCGCTGGGGCAGGAATCATGGCCAGCGCGGCTCCAGAGGCTCCACACGCCAAGTAAGTGGGTGCGAGGCCCAGGAGCAATGCCTGATCGCGCACCATTTTCGGCTTCTAGCCGAAAATGAAAAGTTGCGCGATCGGTGCCTGCTGGCCCCTGGAGTGTCACATGATTGTGAGTGCGTCATGCAGATTGCTCATCACAATCACGCAACGCTCCAGGCGCCCTTCGCATGGAAAATGCCGTGCAAAAAGGGCCTGTGTAATCCTAAGTGAAAGACACACAGCCTCATTCAAAGCCTCCAGTAATTTGCAAATAAAAAGTGGTACACGAGGCTGAGCAACAAAGTGTGATCACAAGGGTGTGGCCAGGCAACAAGAAGCACAAATTATTGAGGAAGAACACACAAAACTACTATTTTAAGCAGAGAAACCCTGGAATTTACATACTGAGTTAAGTAAAGGCAAGACTCTTCTCTTTTCATTTCACTCCCTCTCACTTGAGTTAACTGAGGGCCTTTCCACACTACACTGTTATAGTGTTGTTATTCCACTTTCAACATCATGTAGAATTCTGGAGTTTGTAGTTTACTGAAGCCAAAGAAGTCCCTGGCTGAGAATTCTAAAAGCCCCTCCCTAAACTGCAAACCCCGGGATTCCATAGGATGTTGAGAATGGAATAATAGCACTATAACTGTATAATGTGGAAAGGCCCTGAATGTAAACTGCTATTACAGTTTAAACTGTACAGCTACTGAAGTAAGATGAGGATGAAGGGGAAAGTAGCAGGATGAGAAAGAGATGGTGACATTGTAAGGGCAATAGAGAAAGTGGGACGGCTGAAAAGTAATAGAGGCTTACCATGCCAAACTGGGGTGGTTGGTAGGTATGCCTCTTTTGGGGTAGATGGTGAATGTGTTGCCACAGGGTGGATAGATGCAGTCTAAATTTTACCATTACTTCTCCCAGAGCTGCTCCAAACATATTAAGGTCCTACATTAGGGTCCAGTACTGGCAGTGCTCTATTACAACATGAGATAGAGATCCAAGCTTCTGCGGTCCAGGGACACACAGCCACAACGACAGCACAAAGCAAGATTAGGGTGAGGGTAGTCCTGAGGAATTTCCAATGTCCCCTAGGCAGGGAGAGGTTTGAATTCAGCACAGCTTTCTAATGGTCTCCAAGATGGCCACCGGCCACTTAAGCTGGCCTGCTCACGCTGTACCAAATCCAAGCCTCCTTCCAACTACTGGAAGAAATTACTTAGGATAACCCTCCCTCTGAACAATTTTTGTGCAAGAGCTATGACATCCTTAGAACTATGACTCATCTCCTCTCTCCTGCCACCCCTTCTCTTGTCTCTTTTTTGACTCTTTAGCTACAAGGTCATGGCCAGCAGAAGAGTTCTGAAGTCCTTTTTGCTCTGTTAGCAGATCTTTGAAAACTGAGGGTTCTGCCAGCAGAAGAATACTTGTACTTATAGAAAGGGATTTCTGAAAGCAGATTAGGCTTGTGCCCCATTCTAACTTTCCATAGGTAGTGCATCTCTGTGTTAGGATTGCATATACATGTTTAGTTAGCCCTTGGACATCTTGGCCAGTTAGCATCATATTGCAGGTCTTCAAGACAGCATGTTTTTCAAATATTATTTCATGTTGCATTTGAAGAAAGTCATATATTTTGTACATTTTTGTATGTGTACTGGTTGTTGATTGCAATAAATCATTCATTCAATGATTTAGTCACTGATAGAAATAACTTTTAAGGCCAGCATCAGGCATCTAACCCAACTGAGGATCCAAAGGAGGTTAAACATTTGTTCAGCTTTTTAAATAGGTCCATGCCACTTGGAGACATGACGTGAATAAAAAGACAAGATGTTTTTCCCCTCAAATTAATTTTTGAAATGGTTCATATACAGCTTTTCCCTGTGCCACTTTTTCCCTTATTTGTGGGTCACTGTTCTGTTCTGGCCAGATGGCCAATCATGGTTCACAATCTTCCAACAGAGTCAATATGCCTGGAGCATAACAGCTGCTAATGTGCACCAATCTTTAAGTGCATTGATTAAATCCATTCATAAGACAGTCTTGATGAGATCATGGCCATTTTACACTACACAGTTCTAGCACCGTGATTCCATTTTAATTGCCATGGCTGGATGCTATGGAATCCTGGCATTTATAGTTTGATGAAGCTTTAGGGGAACTTTTTGGCTGAGAACTCTAAATCCTCCTCTGCAACTTTTGTGATAGGATGTTGACATGGCATTTAAAATGGAATCATAGGCCCTTTTCGCACGGCATTTTCCATGCGAAAGGGGCCTGGAGTGTTGCACAATTTTGAGGAGCGATCTGCATGACGCACTCACAGTTGCATGACGCTCCAGGGGCTGGCAGGCACCAATTGTGCACCTTTTCATTTTTGGCTAGAAGATGAAAATGGTGAGTGATTGCGCACTGCTCCTGGCCTCGCACGCACTTAACCTGGTGTGCGGAGCCTCCGGAACCCCACCGGTTGCACTTCCTGCCCCAGTGCAGCCTGGGAAACTCCCAGGCTGCACTGCAAAGGAAGAGGTGGGGCTCTCGTGTGAGCAGGCAGCTTGTGTGGAGCCGAAGGACCCCAGATGCGAGAGCCTCTTGCCAGAGGCTGCTCACACGATCCCCACACCCCAGCACTGGAAGAAAGCAAGGTGCGGAAAGGGCCCTGGTGCTATAATTGCATAATGTAAAAGGGCACCAGATCAGGGGCTATTTCCACACTACACTGTTATAGTGCTATTATTCCACTTTCAACATCTTGTGGAATTCTGGGGTTTGTAGTTTACTGAGGCCAAAGAGCTCTCTGGCTGAGGATTTTAAATGCCTCTCCCTAAATTGCAAGCCCCAGGATTCCACCAAGGTGTTGAACTTGTAATAATAACACTGTAACAGTTAGTGCAGAAATGGCCAAGATTGCTTTTTGCACATAATCTATGTATAGATAAGGGGAAAAATGCAGACTGAAAACTGCAGCAGAACATACCTAAGCAAGCTATACATGATTTGAACAATATCCAAAAATAAAATAATGAAGAAAGGCAGATTATGAAATCCACTCTTCCTGTAGTTCATCTGGCCCTTGTCTTGTAAGCTTCTAGTTTTACTTAGGGCCTTTCCACATTACACTGTTTTAGTGCTATTATTCCGCTATAGTGTTTTACTATAGTTTTTTAGGTGAAATTTAAAAAAAAAAAATTAAAAGTTTTTTTTTAATTTTTAAAATGTTAAGCTTCTGACTCTTTTACATGGCTTTTTAATGATCTGAAGACATTTAGCTCATTATATGTCCACAGCAAAAAGAAAAAAAAAACAAGGAAATTATAGGGTTGCTGTATGGAGAAGATGGCCAAATATTAACAAGGAGCAGAGAAAAAGCAGAACTAATCAACACCTTCTTTGCCTCGGTTTTCTCCCAAAAGGAAAAAAGTACTCAACCTGGGAGATGAGGAGCAGGTGGGGAAATGGCAGAAACTGAGCACAATATAGGTAGAGAAGTAGTATAGGAATACCTGTTTTCTTAAATGAAGTCAAGTCTCCAGGGCCAGATGAACTATATCCAAGGATATTAAAAGAACTGGAAGACGTAATTTCAGAACCATTGGCATTAATCTTTGAGAATTCTTGGAGAACAGGAGAAGTCCCAGCAGACTGGAGGAGGGCAAACGTTGTCCCCATCTTCAAAAAGGAAATAAAAAAGAAGACCCAAATATTTATTGCCCAGTCAGCCTGACATCAATACCTGGAAACATTCTAGAGCAGATCGTTAAGCAGACAGCTTGTAATTTCTTGGAAAGCAATACTGTGATTACTAAAAATCAACATGGGTTTCTCAAAAACAAGTCAGGCCAGACTAATCTGACCTCTTTTTATGATAGTTACAAGCTTGATAGATGAAGGGAATGCTGTGGTTGTAGTAAGGTCTTTGATATTCTTGCAAAGAAGCCCCTAAAATGTGGGTTAGACAGTGCTACTGTCAGCTGGATTTGGAATTGGTTACTGATCGAACCCAAAGGGTTCTCACCAATGGCTGCTTTTCATCCTGGACAAATGTGACTAGTGGGGTGCCAAAGGGTTCTCTCCTGGACCCAGTGCTATTCAACATCTTTATCAATGACTTGAATGAAGGAATAGAGAGCATGCTGATCAAATTTGCAGATGATACCAAATTGGGAGTAGTTGCTAATACCCCAGAGAACAGGATCAAAATTCAAAATGACCTTGACAGATTGGAGAGCTAGGCCAAGGCTAACAAAGTGAATTTCAACAGAGAGAAATGTAAGGTCCTACACCGAGGCAGAAAAAATGTAATGCACAAAGATAGGATGGGAGACACCTGGCTGGACAACAGTAAAGGATCTAGGAATCTTAGTAGACCACAAGCTGAACATGGGTCAGCAATGTGATGAGGCAGCCAAGAAAGCCAACACAGTTCTTGGTTGCATCAATAGGAGAATGGTGTCTAGATCAAAGAAAGTAATAGTACCACCCTATTTTGCTTTGGTCAAACCTCATTTGGAATACTATGTCCAGTTCTGGGCACCAGATCTGAAGAAGGATATTGACAAACCGGAATGTGTCCAGAGGAGGGCGACCAAAATGGTGGAGGGACTGGAAGCCATGCCCTATGAGGAGTGGCTTAGAGAGCTGGGTATGTTTAATCTGCAGAAGAGAAGGTTAAGGGGGGACATGATAGCCATGTTTAAATATCTGAAAGGATGTCATATTGAAGAGGGAACGAGTTTGTTTTCCAGTGCTCGAGAGACTAGGACAAGGAGCAATGGCTTCAAACTACAGGGAAAAAGATTCCACTTGAACCTCAGGAAGAACTTCCTGACAGTCAGAACAGTACCTGGCAGTGGAATATGCTGACTTGAAGTGTAGTGGAGACTCCTTCTTTGGAGGTTTTTAAGCTGGATGTCCATCTGTTGGGAGTGTTTTGATGTGTATTCCTGCATAGCAGGGGATTAGAACTCACTGGCCCCTGGGGTCTCTTCCAACTCTGTGATTCTATGATTCTAACAACAAAAATGACTTACACAGAAGTAAGTTGGACTTATGCCTGAGTAAATCAGCTGGCATGGTGTAGTGGTATTGGACAATGATCCTGGACACTAGGGTTTGATTCCTCACTCAGCCATGGAAACTCAGTGGGTGACCATGGGCATGTCTCACATACACTCAACTCCAGAAAGCTGCATGATAGGTTCACCTTATAGACACTGTAAGTAAGAAACAACTTAAAGGCACACAACAACAACAACAACAACAACAACAACAACAACAACAACAACAACAACAAATCACTTACAGAATGCCATCCTATATAACCTTGTATAGCTGATAGCCAGTACCCCATACCTCCAAAGGTGATAAGTGTATGCCCAAAACATACTGATTCACTATGTTTAGCAAAGCATTATCTGTTACCGAAAGTGCATAGCTTATATTTGGTGACTGAATACTAGAAGAGAGAAATGGAATCAAAACCTTCACAGCTTTTGCAACACAATCTTATCTTATTCATTTATTTATTTGTTGTATTTCTAGGCCACCTTTCTTCCCAGAAGAATCCACAGGAACCTTTCCCTTGTACATATGTTTAAGTTGGCTGCCTTATTCTCAGAATCACGTAATATTCATAAATGAAATGTTCTGGTGCACTGAATGTGTATTTGTTTCAAAGGAAGATTCAGGGAACTCAGCTGGCTGACAGAGTGAAATCTTTTGAACTTTGCAATGTTAGCAAACTGAGCCAGAAAAAAAAGTCACAAGTCAAAGTCAGAGAATGGCTTGATCTCCAGAAGATCTTTATTCGGCACAAGCTTATTTTATTGAATTTTACTCTTATATGGGAGATTAGCATTTCATTTGCATACAAATTACACTTCATAGTTACTTTGTCTGAATCTACACTGTCAGCACTATCGTTTCCTGCCACAGGTGTGGTTTGGTGGCATTTTAGAAATTTTATAGTTGCCTAGATAGCTTTCAATGAAGCTGATTCTTACAGTGAGCCAAGAAGCAGGGTTTTTGTAGTCTGAATACAACATGATATGGTGGATTTGTCACAATGCTTTACTTTTTCAAAGAGATAGATAACTTATTCTAACATGCAGTAGAGGAGTTTTAATGCATACCTTGTGGACACTGTATAGGCAATGTTAATTAAGTTCCATTGACCCCATGGGAAGAATTTAAACATGCTCTTGTCACCTCTGTTGATATTTATAGGACTTAAAAATATTTAACTTTGATTGGGTTGTGACCACAGATCTACCAATGAGTTAAACCCTTAAGCCAGGGATTTATAATTTGTGGTTTTCCAGATATTTTTTGGTTGCAGCTCCCATTTTCCTTACCCACTGGCAATATTACCATTGAAAGTTGATGTCCACAACATCTGGAGGGCCACAAGTTGCCTTCTTAGTCAATAGATGTTTTATTGGGAGGGAATCTTCAAAAACTCCTTTTTTCAGGATGTGGACTTTTCCAAGCAGAGGGATAATTTATAGTAAAAGCTTGAGTATTGTATTATCCAAAAAGATAGTTATTATCAGTGAAAATTTCTTCAAAGATGAGCAATAGCTCTAGTGCACTGGGTAAATATTAAACTTCAAAAGTATGATACCCATCACTAACACAGATGGGAACTTAATAATGATATTATAGCAGAAGCATAAAATTATTCATCCTTTGCTGCTTTTTCCTAGCCTTGTTGCTATCATATTGTTCATATGGCCTCATTAATGTCCTGACTTTTTCACCTGGTTCTGTTCAGTTTTGAGTTTTTCCCATAACAGATTTCAGTTTCATTATCTGGTCTTGGTCCTTGTTTCTTGACTGGTCTGTTTTCATGATACTCTGTCTCACTTTTTCTCAGGGCTTTGCTCATGAGACATTCCCTGTCTAATATGTCCTAGCTTTGTTGTTTGTGTTAATAAGTCTCCCATTGCCTTGCCTTTGGGAGAATAGCAAGAAAGCGAATATCTCCACCATGTCTCTGGGAAAGTTTCAGACACAGAAGGCTTACTGGAAGCTGGTGGCAGAAGTGACTCCTATGTCGGAGTGATGGTGGTCAATCCGTTCCCAGATTTTAAAAGAGCTATACAAGGTGCTGAATATATTTGGAATTCATTTAGAATCACAGAATCTTAGGGCCAAAAGGGACTACAAAGGCCATTTGGTCCAACTCTCTGCCATACAAGAATACACAACTAAAACGTCTCTGAAAGATGCTCATCCAATGTCTGCTTAAAGACCTTCAAAGATCCATTACTCACCAAGGCAATCAATTCCACTGCTCGACACCTCTTATTTTAAAAAAAGTTTTCCTAATGTTTAGGTGGAATCTCTTTGCTTGTAATTTGAATCCATTGCTTTGTGTTTGAATCTCTGGAGCACCAGAAAACAAGCTTACCCTTTCCTTTACATGACATCCCTTCAGATATTTACAGTGAGCCATCATGCCACCTTTCAATCTTCCCCAAGCTAAGCATATATACCTACCTACCTACCTACCTACCTACCTGCCTACCTATTATCTTTGTATCTTCTTGCTTTTCTCCCAGCTTAGGACCAAAGGCTGAGTGGATTGTTCAGCAACTTGGATAGTGCCCTTAAAATTCAGACTAAAACCCAAGGTGGATTCATTGTTGCATTGACATGGCTCTTAGCTTGCACTTCTCTTGGCTTTGGGGCATCTTACATGACATGATCTGTTTCCAAAAATGACGCCATCTCAATGCTTTTCCTCTCTCATTCTCCCTAACTCACGACTTGCATAATAACCAGTGGCCACTTTTTGTTGCACCCTTGTTTGTTGTAAGCTGCTGAGTGGAATAAGAGATTTTTTCCAGCACCAAATCTGAGCTGGAGAAATCCAGAGGGGCGGAGGGGGAGCTCATATGATAACCTACAGGGCCAGAGTGCAAGATCCAATCTCTCTGCATGGTTGGCAAGAGCTTGTCAGACATAATGGAATATTAAGAGAAGAAACCTCCGGCAGACCCAAGGGACTCCAGTAAGATAGTATTAAAAACTTTACTGCTACTGAACCTTAGGAGGCCGCAGATCATTTTGCACTGGGATAACTGAGCTTGAAATGACCACGGCTGCTGGTGTGGTTAAAAAATGCTATCAAGGAAAATAACTGCTCAGGAAGAATTCCTCAATAAAACTGAAACAATTGGGACTAGATCAGAAGTTCCTACTAAGCAAAACATCATTTTGCCAGGAAGATTGGAAGACTCAGGAGTGACAAAGGCAGTAGAGTATTGAGACCACCAGCAGATGCTAAGGGTAAAAAAACTAAAAAAAATTAAAAAGCTATAGAGATTTTATTAACTGCTACAGATGGGATTAGAAATAGGTTTCTTTGCTGGGAAAGGAAGGAATTTAAGGCTGGAAACCAGTAAAAATTCTGGATTAATTAGTCAGCTGATGGATTAATAACATCAGCAGCTGGTGATGGGTACAAACGAGGCAAGCCTTCCAAGTGGCTCATATGTTTTTAAGGAACTGTAGGCAAACACAGGAGTCCACTATCATCCAAAGAATATATTGTTAAAGAAAATGTAGTGACTCACTAGTAAGTATTTGACAGAGAGCTTTGCAAGGTGCCAGGTTACTAATATGAGGTGGCCCAACAACAAAGAGGACAGGGCTCATGCAAGCTACATCTTCTGAAATTCCTTCTGCTACCCAAGAATTGAAGATGCAGGGGGCTTGTGCTGGTCATTACCTATAGAAGAATAAGACAAGATAGCCATAATCAGGGCTATGACCAGGCTAAGTCCAGGATGAGAATGGTCCTGTAGATGTTGATGGATTACAATTCCCAGCATTCATCACCATAGGCTATGGTGTTCAGGTTGCTGGAAGATTTTTGCCCCAGTCCAAGGTAGAGAAATGATAGCAGTGTTTGTCCAGGGAAATAGATTTTAGCCAAGATTGGTAAGCTCTAGTAATGTTGCCAGCCTCCAAAGTAGATGTCCCATTTACAGGAACGTATCCAAAACACAAGAGCAACAACCAGACAAGAGGCAGAAGTTGGCAACTCCTAGTCTGTGAGAGGTTGCTTAGGTAATTGTCATAGCATCTCCCTGCCCCACTTCAATTAAGCAAACACTTTTTTAGGAAAGTCTGTAACCTGCCAGCTAGAAATACTTCTGTGTTTCTGTGCCTACCTGAATTCTATATTCAGATGACTAGCATGCTGAGGATGAGTTATCCAGGCATGCTAAGTCAGTAATACTCTCTATTGTGGTCATGTTGTAATTGTCTAGTTGTCTCATTTCACAGCCTTTGTATTTCCTGACATTCCTGCCACTGCTCCTGAAACACTTTGAAGGGATACAGAATTGGTGGTGGGTGGCTTCCATGCATATTCCCCTGTGCTTTAAAGAAATATCCTAAGATGCTGGACCCTAGCTCCAAATAGCTTTAGCACTTTGGACAGCTCCTTTAATGTTCACATCAATTCAGTGTGGATCCCCCTCCCAACTGACATGGAAGCCACCAGGTACCTCCAACTACAGGGGCACTCTCCAATATCTCCAACACCTCTTCTTCAGCAGAATCCTTCTGAAAGTGTTTTTGACCTATTATAGCCAATTCACTGTTCTGCACTCACTTTAAATACAGTGGAGTGCAGCAGGTCTGAGTCTGATGGTGCAAGCCAAGGTTGAGAAAAGCCAAGCTTGTTAGCAGGAAGTCAAGAGGAATTATTAGAAGGATTTTGTTCAGAAGAATTAATCCAGCAGAATTATCATTAAACAGTCAGTTTGCATTTACCTAGGAAGCAATGCCATAGTCACTGAAAGACAACATGGATTTCTCAAAAATAAGTCATGCCAGACTAATCTTATCTCTTTTTACGATAGGGTTACAAGCTTGATAGATGAAGGGGATGCTGTAGACATAGCATATCTTGATTTCAGTAAGGCCTTTGACAAAGTTCCCCATGACATGCTTGCAAAGAAGCTAGTAAAATGCTGGCTAAATACTGTTAGTTGGATTTGTAATTGTTTGACTGACCGAACCCAAAAGGGTGATCACCAATGGCTGTTTTTCATCCTGGAGAGAAGTGACTAGTGGAGTGCCACAAGGTTCTGTCCTGGGCCCAGTGCTATTCAACATCTTCATCAATGACTTGGATGAAGGATTGGAGGGCATGCTGATCAAATTTGCAGATGATACCAAATTGGGAGGGGTTGCTAATACACCAGAGGACAGGATCAAATTTCAAAACGACTTTGACAGATTGGAGAGCTGGGCCAAAACTAACAAAATGAATTTCAACAGAGAGAAATGTAAGGTCCTGCACTTAGGCAGAAAAAATGGAAGGTACAAGTATAGGATGGGGGGACACATGGCTGGATAGCAGTACGTGTGAAAGAGATCTAGGAGTCTTGGTAGATACAAGCTGAACATGAGTCAGCAGTGTGATGTGGCAGCCAAGAAAGCCAACACGATTCTTGGTTGCATCAATAGGAGTATGGTGTCTAGATCGAGGGAGGTAATGGTACCATTCTATTCTGCATTGGTTAGGCCTCATTTGGAATACTGTGTCCAGTTCTGGGCACCTCAATTCAAGAAGGATGTTGACAAGCTGGAACGTGCCCAGAGGAGGGCAACCAAAATGGTGAAGGGAATGGAAGCCATGCCCTATGAAGAACGGCTTAGGGAGCTGGGTATGTTTAGTCTGCAGAAGAGAAGGTTAAGAGGGCACATGATAGCCATGTTTAAGTATTTGAAGGGATGTCATGTTGAAGAGGGAGCGGGCTTGTTCTCTGCCACTCCAGAGACTAGGACAAGGAGCAATGGATTCAAGCTGCAGGAAAGGAGATTCCACTTGAACCTCAGGAAGAACTTCCTGATGGTCAGAGCTGTCTGGCAGTGGAATATGCTGCCTCGGAGTGTGGTGGAGTCTCCTTCTTTGGAGGTTTTTAAGCAGAGGCTAGATGGTCGTTTGTTGGGAATGCTTTGATGTGTATTCCTGCATAGCAGGGGGTTGGACTGGATGGCCTGTGGTCTCTTCCAACTATATGATTCTATGATAAAATGAGAGTGGAGTTTTATTTTTGTTGTGTGCCTTCAAGTCATTTCCAGTTATTGTGACCCTAAGGAGAACCTATCACGGGCTGTTCTTGGCAAGATTTGTTCAGAGGGGGTTTTGCCTTTGTCTTCCTCTGACGCTGAGACAGTATGACTTGCCCAAGGTCATTCAGTGGATTTCCATAGCTGAGCAGGGATTCAAACCCTGGCCTCCAGAGTTGTCATCCGGTGCTCAAACCACTATAACACAATAGTTTTCAGGGAGCAGAGGTTGAGCCAATAACAGTCTGAGCTTGAGAGCTTGCTTTGACTGAGAACCAAGGTTTTAGCAGAAAGCACAGTTGTAAAACAATTGAAGAATAACAAACCCATCAGAGAATCTGATTCAACTACAGAAGTCAGCAAGCAGAGATTCACCAGGATGAGTGTTCTTCCAGTGCTTGGTCAGCAGGTGACACAGCTTGTAACAATGAAGGCTCCCAGATCCACCCATCTCCTCAGCTGTATATAGTTGTCACATGCTCAGATGGGTCCTCTGGAGAAGTCCTTGAATGCAGCTCTGTACTATGCCTGGGGCTGGGGAAGAGTTTGAGCTAGGGATGAATGCGGATTATCTGTATCAAGAATCAGAACTAGGTAAATTGACAATCCCTGTATAAGTTAAGAAAGCTAAAAAAGACATGCATGTAGGATTCTGCTCAACCATCCAGGTTACCTCTTCGACAGTGGAAAAACTTTTTTCCTCTAGCATTTTGTGTTTGATCCTTGTCTTAAAACAATCAAGTGCTCTTGATTTTCAAAAGCTTCCACAAGTCATTAATATATGCTTGCACTAAATTATGGCGTTCGTGATATAGATTTGTCCTGTTTTGGCAGCCTGATTAAATTCTTTCCACTGATTGCAGAAAGCACAGTTCAGTGGTCAAAATTCTTTTCTATTTGTTGCTGTGCTACCAGAAGTTTCAAAAAGTATAATATCCCTCCAGCAAGTACCAATTCCAAGCTGTTATCTCTGAGAAGTTCAGTCATGTGGATTAATCCAGCTGCAAAACCAAAACACTTTGCTTCAGACATGATACTGAAGGTGAATAGCACGGCCATTTCCACGCTATACTACTATAGTGTTGTTATTCCACTTTCAACATCCTATGGAATCCTGGGCTTTGCAGTTTAGGGAGGGGCCTTTAGAATTATCAGTCAGAGAGCTCTTGGAGCTACAAACTCCAGAATTCCATAGGATGTTGAAAGTGGAATAATAGCACTATAACAGCGTAGTGCAGAAATGGCCCATGTTACAAGTGACTATGGGTCTATGGTGATGTATTATTCAATCCCTTCTCAGTAGACTCATAAATGCAAGCCTACACATGATATTCCACAAGCTAATGCCTTAGTGCTAGCATCACTTTTTTGAAAGGTAACTTTTTACTCTTTACACCTGGCTAACAAGTAATGTTGCTCATTAGTAATGTTTTCAGAGAGATATCAATGTTATACTGCTTCAGTTTAAAATGGAAAGGGAGCATGAAGGAATCAAGCAGCATCTTTGAGAATGAATGCTTTATTTCTGCTTTAGCTTTTGTAGATATCAATTCACTTCTAAAGATACACTGATAAGACTTGGAAATTGCCACCAGTATATTGGAACTGCAAGGTGTGACCCTTAATAAACTGAAAAAAATTCTCCATAACCATGCACCCTCTTTTCATAAGCTATTTCATTGGTTTTCCTATCCCTTTTTCCTCTTCTTAAAATATTATTTATAGAAACCTTAGAAGTTTTGTCCTTTTAAAGTGCTGAAAGCACATCTCTCCTCGACTTGATTTGTATTGTTTTGATTGTGACATTGCACTGGAAATGACTGGAACATGTATTGTCCTGGGAGACAGAGCGGGGAGAAAACAAGTAGAGATGGTTGAGGGGAGAAGTGGGCAAAGGAATTTGAAGAACAAAAAACTACAGTTGCCATGACAAACATAGATGGGCACAGGATGGGCAGAGAGAGAGCGAGACTGATAAAAAGATCAGACATTCACAGATTTTTCTCCTGTACTTTCTGATTTGATTTTGAAGATCCATATGGATTTTGTGTATCCCAAAATATTTTCTGGCAGTTCCCAGTACAATCAGAGACTTTTTACACCACTTCCTCAGGTTGTTTTATTTTAACCCAGCACAAAATTAAAAAGAACAGGAACAAAATCTGGACTTCTGAATCAGTCTGGATGCACCTATAGAAGAGAGATATGGTTCAGAGGAGGACTGATCTAAGTCTGATTTTGTTTATGTGTGGAGCGAGTGCAGATCTCATGATACCCTGTGGTCCAAACAGCCTCCTTCACTCTTCAGTATTGCAGTGAAGTGCCCCCTTCTGCTCATAACAAGGCTGGCTCTGGCACCAGACACACTGCTATCAGCTGTGTAGAGAAGGCCTGTCCAAGTAACCACAAAGTCCAATGAGTGTAGATCAAAATCTGTTTTTCTTTACAGGTATTGTGATAATCCTTTTATTGTTGTTGTTGTATGCCTTCAGGTCACTTCCGACTTATGGCAATTCTAAGGTAAACCTCTCATGGGGTTTTCTTGGCAGAATTTGTTCAGAGGGGTTTGCCTTCTTCTGAAGCTGAGAGATTGTGACTTGCCCCAAACCACCCAGTATGTTTCCATGACTGAGTGGGAATTCAAAGGCCACACATTTCTGGCCAGCCCCTCCCCAAACTGCAAACCCCAGGATTCCATGGATGTTGAAATTAGAATAATAGTGCTGTAACAGTCTAGTGCAGAAATGGCCAGAGTTGTCTCCAGAGTTGGAGTTCAGTGATCAAACTATGATGCCATGATGGTTCAGAATACTTTTATTCTGTGCTCAAAAGAAAGGGTACAGAGAATGATGTTTTTTCTTTTTAATTTGGCCTAATAAAAATATTACCACAACACAGACTATGGAATTTGTCTAATGGTCAACAAAGCTGTCCCTGAATTTGTTCAACTTTATTTGAGGTCTCTACCCTGTGATTTCAATGAGCCAGATGGCTTATGGAGGCATATCTGGTTCATCAGCTCCATCAACAGTGGTGGGCTTCTGAAATATAGGTCAAACTGTCCACCTTATGCTTTGTTGATTTGGTAGCCAATGAGTAAAGAGAAGGGTTATATATGCTGTAATTTTCCATTCAAAATGTTGTGAGGTTCCCCCCCCCGTGAAAATAGCATATAGGCTAGCTACCTCTCAGGTCAAGAAAGTCATCTACATCAAGGACTATGCAATACCAAAAGAGAGTGGACTGGATTAGTGCTAGGACTTCTGCTAAAGGGCTAAGAATTACATACTTTTTTTCATTGGTTGAAACATCTCTCTCCCTCTCCACATACAGTTTCCTAACACTTTTGCTTAAAATGGGAAATAGAAAGGGGGAAAAAGGAATGGCAATTTGCATAAAACTAAGTAATTTAATGAATTACAAATAGACCACAAGTGATTATAGACAAAATCTGATGGTGTGAACAAAGTATATAAAAAGCCTGTGTGCACATACTGTTTATAAATCAAGTTCTTACCCAACACACTTGGAACAGACATCCAAAGGAACATATCAAATTACATGAAAGGTCAGTGAATGTAAAATACTTGTAGAGACTGTTATGGGATCATTTTTTAATCTTTTTTTCATCACCTTAAAACTTAGGAGGGAGAAATTATATTTAAATACATCGGAAGAACTAATGAGAGTTTTTTGGATTATAATACCAAAGTCAGGAGACATTTTTTTATCCTAAATACCTGGCACTTGCTAGAAATTCTATCCAATTACTGAAGACATTTTGGTGGAATTAACATTCCACCTGAATTTTTTATGGACTGTCAGCTTTTTCCCATCTCTTCCCTCTCCACACACTTTTAGATGAAATGAAAGTTTTCAAGAGTTTTTTCAAGCGAACAAAAACACATAGCTTTTTTCCTTCTCATAGTGCTCTACAAACTCTTCTGGTCTTCATTAGCAGAGTGTTACCTACATTGAAATAACAATAGCACATGATAAACTAAGGAAAGAGGATTAATGTATTAATATATGGGTGCCTGAACTATAGCCAGTGTTTGGCAATAGATTTTTTAATGGACAGGCACATCCATTCTTAGGGACCTTGAAAAAGTCACATTGTTGAAACATCATGGTAGTTGGGAGAAGTGTGTAATTGCAGTGGATGTTCAGTGAATAGCTGTGTTTAACATTTTTTTTCACTTCTCATTTACCAACTCAGTTCAGGGTTGGTGTTGAGGGCTAACAAATAGCCAGCATGGCATATTGGTTTGATTGTTGGACTATGGCTCTAGGGACCAGGGTTGAAATCCCTGCTTGGCCATTGAAACCCACTGGGTGGCCATGGGCAAGTCATATTCTCTTAGGTCATTTCCGCACTATAGTGTTATAGTGCTACTATTCCACTTTCAACATCCTATGGAATCCTGGGGTTTGCAGTTTAGGGAGGGGCCTTTGGAACTCTCAGCCAGAGAGCTCTTTCGGCTCTATAAACTACAAACCCCAGAACTGCACAGGATGTTGAAAGTGGAATAACAGTACAGTGCAGAAATGGCCTTAGCCTTGAAGGAAGGCAAGAAGAAATCCCCTCTGAATAAATCATGCCAAGAAAACCCTGTGAAAGGTTTGCCTTAGTGTCACTGTAAGACAGAAATGACTTGAAGGCACACAATAAAAAACAAATAAATAAACCAAATTTTAGGTACTGGTTGTAGTTAAGTCATTCTTAAAGTGGTTAGTGCCCAACAGCTGAGTATTTCAGGTTTAAATAATTCAACTTCCTTTCCATGGTTCTGAAGCTTCTAGGCCAGTGGTTCTCAACCTGTGGGTCCCCAGATGTTTGTGGACTTCAGCTCCCAGAAGCCCCAGCCACTATGGTCAACGCTCAGGGCTTCTGGGAGCTGAAGTCCAAAAACATCTCGGGACCCACAGGGTGAGAACCACTGTTCTAGGCCCTTTTCGCATGGCATTTGCCATGCAAAAGGGCACCTAGAGCGTCACACAATTGTGAGGAGCGATTTGCACGACGCACTCACAATTGTGCGACGTTCCAGAGTAAAGCAAGCTCCGCTCATGCACTTTTTCATTTTTGGCTTTCAGACAAAAATGGTGCACAATCACACATTGCTCGAGGGCCCCGTGTGCACTTGCTGTGCTTGCGGAGCCTCCAGAGCCGTGGTGGTCGCACTTCCCTCCCCAGTGCAGCCTGGGAAACTCCCAGGCTGTGTTGTGGAAGGAAGAGGTGGGGCTCTCGCGCTTGCCTGCTCGGGAGCTGGCAACTCGTGCAGAGCTGAAGCAGCAGGGATGCGAGAGCCTCTCACTGGAGACTGCTCGCGCAATCCCTGCACCTCAGCGCCGAGAAAAGGTGAGTTGCAGAAAGTATGCTAGTTTTCTACATGCAAGGAAATACACAGAGGAATCATAATAGGGGAGACATTTAAGTGTATAATTCCTACCTGGATTCTCAGGCTGCCTCAGGTAAATCTACCAAAATTGGTGGGAACTTTGTCAATCCATATTGGAACATCATCCTATACATGTCTGTCCAGAAATCAGTCCTGTTAAATATAGTGTACTTTACTTCCAAATAAGTGGTCATGGCTTTTCAATCTTAGTCCTACACATTTCTTGAGAAAATGAAGGATACTTTCCTGTTTGTTTTTAAATGCATAATACTGTATAGTTTTCTAATACAGTACCAGAGAAATAGAAACTTGTTTGGGATCTCAAAGTGGTTTTGTAATCTATATAGAAGGATAACAGCATGTATGTAAAAGTAAGTTATTTTCATCCATAGTAAAACACACAGCTCAGAATTGTTTTTCAGTCAGCCCTCCACATTTGTGGGTTTGATTATTTTGTGCATTTGATTATTTACATGTTTCTTCAATCCCTGCCCCTGCAGATGCTTATTTTCCTGGGGAACCATCCTTCTTAGCAGATCAGACTGTGTAACCCCTTAAAAAACCTCTGGTTCTCCTCCTCTCCCTCCACCAGCCATTGACTGGCCAGGTAAGGGCGGCTCACAGCCTGATTTCTCAGCACCACAAACCCTCTTGCTGCCCTGCCCACATACACAAGGATGGATATGGGTGAGAGAGGAAGTATAAGGCCACCATGCCGATCCTTTTCCCCTCACTTGTCTGACCTTATTGGACCCTGGGGCCCCTCTCCCCATAATCTCTGGGCCCCCTACCCACAGACACACACACAGACACACACATTTTGATATTTACAATTTTTACACTTTTGCAGGACTCCTGAGCCCTAGTGAATGTGGGAAGGGGGGCTGGATGTACTTATTTTAAAAAGGCAGAGTTATTCAATGAACTCACAATGCATTAAGAACATCTCCTATGCATCCTCCAGTGGGGAAAAAAGGGAGACCTGCACAAGACCATCTTAGTACTCTTAAATGTCTCTAATTAATTTCAGTGGAGTTTACGTAGGAGAACATAAACAAGAGATGTTGCACACGAGATGTTGAAGGGACACATCAAGCATCCCTCATTCAATGCTAATGAAGGAGTATTTACTTGCTGCAGTAAGGAATTCTTAGGCAGTGAATTTGCTGCCCACCTTTATATTTCCCTAACTGAGAGGATGTGGCTAGTCTTTAACATTTGCTGTCCCTTTGACTCAAGCACTCTGTGACATGTTGATGGATCTTAAGCAACATAAATGACCTAAGCAGATGTGTCTTATCACAAACCTGATATGTCGTTCCCCCAGAGACATGACAAAATGAGAAGGCATGGCTTTGTGACACACTGTGGTGGAAAATGAAAATAGTTTTTGGAAACAACAGTGCTTTAAAAAGAAAATCCATGCCTGAAGTAGTACATGCAGTGATTGAGTATGACGATATCCTTTGTTGGTCCTCTGTCTGGAGTGAAGATGGAACTAGGGGATAATCTTGATGCAGTCACCTTTAGAATTTCAGGTGACAGAAGGTAAGAGACATAAGTCTAACAACTGAGCACTGATTCTAATCTTTAGTAGCCCTACCAATAGCACCAGTATTTTGTTGTATGTGAGTTAAAACATCTACAAATGATAGGGAAAAAAATGTTACTTCTGAGAGGCACACAAGATTATGACTCACTATCGATGAACACTCGTTCATTAATCAGAAAATAATAGCCCAACAACTTTTCGTGCTCTCAATTGTCTCAGCCTAGTAGCGGCAGCATCACAATAGCAGCTCCTCTAAAAGCTGTTTTGGGGTTCTGAGAAACTCTCTAGAGGTAATTTTGGGTACTATGGAAGAGAGAAGAGGAAGAAGACATAGCATTCCAATAAAGACATAGGTCAATGTTATGGTTGCTACATTGTTTACTAAGTATTGCTGATTCAGTATAGCAACCAAAAGTGCTTTCAGTTGGAGAGTTTTTAAAGAGGAGCATTAATCATTTTTTAAAATATAAATACACACACACACACACACACACGCACACCCTGCCTTTCTCCTGACCTGGGACCCAATTTAAACATTAACATTAAAGAGAACTAAACAGCATACATACTACATAAAAGATTCTCTCCAAATCATTACCATCAAATCTCTATTTAAACCATAACGTCTTTGCTTGCCAGTGAAAGTAAAGCAGAGAGATGGCCAGTCTAGCCTCCCCTAGCAGGGAATGCCACCACCTGGGAGCAGCTACAGAGAATCTTTCTCCACATTCTTAACAGATGGTGATGGGAGAGAAATCCCCTGCCTCCAGGATCCTGAGAACTGAGTAGGTTCATAAGGATAGGGCTTTTCAGATAGTCTGGATATAAGATACATAGGGCTTTATAGGTCATAACTAGAACTTTCCATTGTGCCTAGAAACAAACTGGAAGCTAGTAAAGCTGTTCCAAGGAGGGATTTCTATGTTCTATGATCCTGTAATTAGCCCCTGTCAGCACTTTAGCAGCATCATTTTGAACTTAGAAGGCTTCTGAACAGCGGCTCGCACCAGGAAGAGGGTGTTAAAATAATCTAAATGGGATATAATGAAAACACATGTAACTCTAGCTATATCTGACTTCTCCAAGAACAAGCACATCCAGGACACTAGTTTTAATTACGCAGATTCATTCCTGGCTGAAACTTGGGTTTCAAGGAAGGCTCAGAGTTGAGTCCAGGAGTGCACCCAAATGATGAGCCTGATATTTCAGGGGGAGTGCAGTCTTAGGACAGGTTGAATCTCTGTTTCCTGGCCTGCCTTCAGATTGATCAGGGAAGTTTCTGATTTGTTTCAGTTAAGCTTGAATTAGTTCATCCATATCTACTCCATTACAGAGAGCACACACCAGTTTAGTACTGAAACAGCTTCTTTGGAGTTAGATGGAAAGGACTAATAGAACTGTGTCATCAGTATACTCCCTCTCTTTCTCTATATGTATGCACACATGTGTACACATTATTTTGTGTGTGTGTGTGTGTGTGTGTTCTGGCAATAATATGCTACTCTGCACTCTTGAATATACATTTCCTCCTGGTTGTATCTAAGGAGGAACAAGACATCTAGGCTGTGTTACATTGACTCAGTTGAGATTGTCATTTTGCTTGATCCCCACTGTCCCCATTACTGATGTTACTGATCGGTGTAAGCTCATTTATGTGAGATTCAATGTCTACAATTCATTGCTTTCCTCCTCCCTCTCCATTCCTTGTTCCTTTTGTGCTGTTTCTGTCACACTGTAACTCTGGTAGCAGGGTTTTAATATCTTTTTTTCCTTTCTAATTTCTATATAGCATTTTAAAAATTATAAATGATAACCATCACCACCACTGTTACTACCACTGTTACTGATAAAGCATGATAGAACACCCAATTTATTAAATAAAGGACTAAGATTATATCAACTTGATTGATATTTTGTGGACACATTAAGATAGTTTTTGTAGCTAGTTAACTGTAACATTTCATTTTTCAAAAGGTGAATGATGAACCCTGGGACTCTGGATTTGAGCTTTTGGATTTCCACAGGGTATTTGCTTGGGGTATGAAAATAGTAATTTGTATCAGGCATGTTTCAATATGGGAGAAATAGGTTTTAGGTTGCAGTTCCTTGCATATATAAGTATAAAATTGGTAGTGCTTACGTCTAAATAAAGTTTTAACAAACATATTAAAGACAGCACTACTAATTGCAGAAAAAGCTCTGCTATTTGAGGAGGGCCAAGATAGTCCAAAAGAAATATATAGGCACAGTCAAATATAGTTCTGCTTTTTATTAAAAGGAAAAGCAAGCTTATGTTAAAAACGCAGAATACAGTGCAACTGAATAGCTCCATTCACAAAACCAAACTGATTTGATATTGAAGCCAGTGAAGTGCATTAATTTCAACCAGCAAAGGAAATGAGTTTAAGAAAATGCTGTAAACTAGATAAGCTAACAAAGTGTTCATCTCTTCAGATAGCTCTCACTTCCCCTTTGACTTGCCCCAGTAAATTAAATTATTAGCTGGTATGTATTTTTAATGAGGTGAGCAGCAACCTCTGCTGGTGCATGTGCGCAGAGAATTTTTTCCCAGAGCTCTTTTTGCATTTTTCGTACTCATAGATCACTTAACTCTTGTTCTTTTGCTTCCTAAATAGTGATTATTGCATTGGCATGGGCAGAATGACAGCCAACAGGGAAGAAGCCATGTGCAATGTCAAAATCTGTAAATGTTATGCCAGATGCTGAATGAAGTTTAGTTCTTACTTTATAAAACAAGGGATAGTTTGTTAGCCATTGATTTCCGTGAGCAAATCTGTTACTCATTGGTAATATGTAACATAACGTGCTTATTGTCAACATTATTTAATTAGTTTATTTACATTTTACATTCTGAATTCATTAAATGCCCACCCATGGCCATTATACCTAGACCCTACAAAAAGTAATATTTCTGCAGACTTGAATAAATAGTTGTTTGTAGTTGTTGTGTTGTGTTGTGCATCCACAAGTCACCTGTGACATATAGAAACCCCAAGGCAAATCGCTATGGTAAGTTTTTTTGGTCAAACTTGTTCAGAGATGGTTTGCAATTACCTTCTTAGGCTGATTGTGACTTGCCCAAAGACACCAAAGGGATTTCCATGGCCAAGACCAGCACTCAAACACTCCTAGTCCAATACTGAAACCACTATTCTACACTGGCTCTAAATATTAAATGGTATTTGTCATTTTTTTAAAAAACCTGAGTAACTGACATTCATATACCGTTTTAAAATGTTTACATTCTATGATGTGGCAACTTGTTGCTCAAAGTAAAGAAAACTTTGAATGGGTTATTTCCAAGGCTCTCAACATTTTTCATAGTAAAGAGGAAACATATAAATTATGAACAGTGCATTAAGGAAAATAGAGAACCCCTAGTTTAGTGCTTTAAAGATCAAAACCAACACCTCAAACTGAGCCTGATAACAAATAGGCAACCTTCAAGCTGGGAGCTTGATTTAACTTCCTCGGTTTTCTTTAACCAGAAACTAGTTTTGGTAAGCAGCAGCAACCTGTGCAGAGTGCCAATTTCCCTCTTCACTGAGTGATCTCAGAATGTCCACATATATATATATATATATGTTTAGAATTTTGTTATCTTATTTTTATTTATGCGGGCCAGATTTCTAAGCTGTCAGTTCTTTTAACTTAACCAATCTGCCACTGTTTTTCAATAGTCCTTCATTTTTTAGGGCCATCTGTTCTCTTTGATCTTAATTATTTAGGTTTTAGTTTTGATATTAATTTAGAATTTTAAAAATGAAAGAAAAAACAATAATGAATTAATTTTATCCTCCTCTCCCCAGACTTTGGCCATTTCCACACTGGGATTTTAAAATGGTGCGGAGCAACCTCCAACGGAGGTCTTCTGCACCATAGAGTAGACTGGGGTGGTCTGTAGTTCCACACCTCAGTCCGGTTCTGCAGCGTGGTTTTTAAAAACCTCTTTTTTGAGGTTTTTAAAAAGCACGGAGCGCGCGAAGCCATGTAGGTCCGTCGCCCGGCTCCGGAGCAGATTTGCAGGAGCGCGCAAGTGCATGCCTGCAGATCTTCCGGGGGCTGGCTTTCAGCTGGCGAGCTTCTCCGGTTGGTGGAGAGCCTCCACCAACCAGAAGCCGCCATTTGGGATGCCAAAGAGCTGTGGAGCGACAAACTCGTGCTGCTGCTCTTCACGACAGACTCGCCCAGACAAAGGAAAAATCCAATGAGCTCCGTTTACGGTCATTTCCCCCCGATGCCTGGAAAGGGCCTTTAAAAGATGTTGATCAAACTGTTGAAAGAGCATATACCTATTTGCTGGCCTATAAGACTCACTTTTTTTTCCTGAAAAATACTGTTTGAAAATGGGGTGCATCTTATATGCCAGGGCATCTTATATGCCTTCAAATAGTATTTGCCGGCATTTAAATAGGGTGCACCTTATATGCTGGCGTGTCTTATATGCCGGCAAATACCACCATCATCCCAAATATGTAGATATTGCTTATTGAGTGGTAGAAGAATTTCACATGCACCATCTCATTAATCCTTAACAGCTACCCTTAGAAAGACATGTCATTATTACTATTCCCATGTGGATGATATGAGAGGTAAAAGGAAGAGTTGTGGTAAAAAGATACACAGTTAAGTCACAGTTGGGAAAAGTGTGGTCTATAGGCAGCATACAGACCCAAGAGCACTTCTGCACACACCCTAGGAGTCTTTCCAGTCACTCCTAAATTTAGGAATCTTTTTATTTACTTTTTTGGCCCAATATTGGCTGATAATTCCCTCAAAGATTTTGGATATCATATTGGCCATTTTGAAGCATTTGGCAACCTGCCTTCTTTAGGTCTGGATGTGTTTGGTGCAGACAGGAAGTAGCACCTGGTCACTTCCTGTGTGGAAAAAGTCTTGTTTGGGCCTGGAACAGGGGTATGCAATGCAAGGAAAATGGCCAATTACAATCTCCTCCCAGTCGTTTGGATGTGTGATTGGTTAATCTTATTGATCACCCCTCAAATTGTCAGATTGCAAACCAGAGACAGCTCCTGTACCTTTAACAGTTGTATAGAAGAGGGAATTCTAGCAGGTGTTACTTTTTATGTAACCAAGTAACAAGCTGAAATTCCCTTTTCTCTGAAAGCATTAAAACTACAGGAGCTGTCCCCAGTTTTCAGTCTTGGCAACTCTATTCCCTACATCAGAGCTTTCCAAACTGTGTGTTGCAACACATTATTGTGTCAGCTGCAGTCTCTAGGTGTGTTGCATGAACATAACAGGTGAAGGGGCTGCCTCTGCTGCCGCCCCAGGCTGAGGAAGACCCTGGTGAAGGTGTGGTGGTAGGCCAGGTCCCGGTGAAGGGGCTGCCTCTCCCACTGCTGTCACCCCAGACTGAGGAAGATCCTGGTTAGGTCAGCAGTGGCAGTAGCAGTCCAGGCTTGAGTGGAGGGGCTGCCTCCACTTACTGAATTATTTACTGAATTACTGTGTTGCAAACTGATACATTTCTAAAAAGTGTGTCACCAACATGAAAAGTTTGGAAAGCTCTGCCCTACATTGAGATGTGGGAACAAAAATGAAAAGTGTGGCCTTCCTGGGCCATATAGCATGTTGGTACAGTGCTACAAGCTCTGGCAGTTGCCTAATCAAACTCATACCTACCATGCTGGAAAGGTAAGAACTTGTCTTATGCTAGGTCTGAGTATTGGTCTCCTAACCCAGTATTGGCTGCTTCAGGTATGTAGCCCATGGGCTGCATGTAGCTCACCGAGAACTCAGATCACTCAGAGTCCCTTGAATCCCCCCATCTAAACATAATTGGGGAGGAAAAACTGAAAATTTTGCTTTTGGAATCCATTAGGTTTCAGCTAAAACAACTCCCAGACCACTTTTCCAAAACTGGAAGTGACTTCAGAACACTTTTGGCTCCATTGGCTTTGAGAAGTATGCTCCACAAGCTTCCAGCAGCATGGAAAATAGGTCAGCTGAGGTCTCTGGATAGTCCATGGCCTCTCATCCTTGGTCTACTGCCAATGGTTTTCAAGAGCCTTGGGCAAGCAGGGAGTCTTTAGCAGCTTCCACTGTCTGATGCTTTCACTGGGAGATGCCAGGCAAAGGTCTCTGTCATTTGACGTACAATATTTCTAGTGATGTAGACTCGTGTCGACTGACTTGGACTCAAGTCAGACTGAAGTCACTTCAGTGATTCGACTCATACTTGACTCAGCAAAAATTACACACTAAAGTGACTCGGGACTTGTATATTTTTAGTGACTACTTGCTGCCCTTGGTTCAGTAACATAACACATTCATCTAGAAATCTTACAACTTACTGGTCACATGACAATCTGTCTCAAGCCCAAAGTGTGGACACATTTCTCAGAAGGAACAGCAAATGGGTTTGACAGTGAGGTTGAGGTCTACTCAGCAACCTGTTCCCACTACATATAGGAGGAGATTTCTAAAACTTTTCCTAAGCGTAGAAGGCAAGACTCATACCCAGAGTGTAGCACACGTATCTCAGAGGGGAACAGAAAATGTGTTACACAATGGGCTTGAGGAGGAATGATCCTTCCTTCTAAAGCTCTTGAAGCTTCAGTAATGGGGAATAAGAAGGATCCTATTCTCCAATTCTGAAAAAGCCTCCTGCTTTACAAGTGGGAAGTAAGAAGGATCCTGTTATCCACTTCTGAAGCTGCAGATGGCGAAAATCACAAAAGTGGTGGGCCAACTCTACTTAAATTGTTAAAACTGATTTTATTTGACTCTGTTCAGAAGTTCTGGAATACAGGTTGGGGTATAAAGTTGGCTTCCAGACTTGAGACTTGACTCAAGACTTGACTTGAAAGTATCTTGCAAGGACTTGAGACTTGGAGTAAAAGACTTAAATACATCACTGAATATTTCCACAGTAACCTGTTCTCAATTTATCTGATAGATGCCATTCCTGAAATCTCTAAAATATATTAACCAGAAGAAACAGGAATTTCTAGTGTTGTGAGAATGGCATGTTTCTCTCTCAAACAGAAAACAGGCCCTTTACCCAAAAAGTTGCAATAAAATTAGTTCCTACATAGCAACTAGTTATCCATATTACCAGTGCATAATGTTATATGCTTTCTTTTAAACAAACAAACAGACCCTAAGAGATTCACAGTGCTATCTTCAGCATGTTAATGCAAAAGATAATCTTGCTAATTAAATAGGAAATACTATTGCAATCTAGTAATCAAGGCTGTACAGAGCCAGCATGGTGTAGTGGTTTGAGTGTTGAACTATGACACTAGAAAGCTGTGATTCCCTGCTTGGCCATGGAAACCCATTGGGTGACCTTGGGCACTTTACACACTCTCAGCCCCAGAAAATCCCATGGTAGGTTCACTTTAGGTTCACCGTAAGTTGGAAATTACTTGAAGGCACACAACAGCAACAATAATCAAAGCTGTAGCCAAAACAATGTTTTAGAAGAAAACAAAAAAATATACTTGAGTGTAATCCTATTGAAGTTAATTGGGCAAGTTAATGATCGATGTAGTCCCAGTGGTTTCAGTGGGATTACAGTGTGAATAACCTCCCTTGGATCCAAAGTTGTACATGTCATTTTCTCCACAACATCATCATCTCCCTCCTTAAGTGGAAGGAACAGTGCATTTCATGAGCTAGGAAATATGACCAAGGATCTGTTTTTCTTTTTAAATAGGTTCACTGGACTCACTGCTGAATGAGGGCAGATTGTTCAATTGAGCTATTTCAATCAGAAACAGAACCATAATCTGCACTCTGAACAGATAAAACAAAAGTGTTAATTATAAGTTTCTGTGTTGGTCCTTAGAGACACTTCTGTCTAATGAATACCTCTGTGTAATTAGAAATCCTGTATGCTCCTAACAACAACGGAAGTTGGTCCAATAAAAGATATCGCTTTACCTATTTTAGTATTCCTTAATTATAGTTTTGAAATGTCTCATAAAATATGATCTGATCAGTTTTATTGACAAATATGTTTCACTGCTCTGAGCAAGGCATGTGGATATAATTCAAGGCTTAAATAACATTTAATCATGCATGCAGTGTACTCTGTACTTTATGAATGTCAGGATTTCTGATATTCCAGGAAGGCTTAATTGGCTGAAAAGAGGTTCTGATTGGAATATCAGGTATTATACTCTGCCATTCTGACTAATCACCCCTCTGGCATTATGAGCAAATGCAGGTTAATGGAGAATCTTTTAATAATTTTATTAAATTAAATTAAGTATATTATCCTAATAACTCTTTCGTCAATTTTCCCTACTTAAATAATGACTAGAATTCATGAAATGAATAATAACCAATCATGTTTTGGGTAGATTTACAGTCCAATTCTAGACGTGTTTACTTAGAAGTAAGTCCCACTGATTTAAGTGGGCTTATATCCAACTAATTGGGTTTAAGATTATAACCTTTGGTCCCCTTTTATTTACTTTTTTTTGCTTGCTCATAAGCTGAACCTTCTTAGATAGAGCTGAAGCTAAAAGTTAATAAAATATTTTTTGAAATTATTTTGTTCAAGTGAAGGTGATATGAATCTTCAGATATAAAATTAAATTATTCAGTAGTAATTCAGTTCAAACTAAGACCATTTCTGCACTAGACTGTTATAGTGCTATTATTCCACTTTCAACATCCTATGGAATCCTGGGGTTTGCAGTTTAGGGAGGGCCATTTAGGATTCTCAGTGAGAGAACTCTTTGGTCTCAGTAAACTACAAACTCCAAAATTCCACAGGATATTGAATGTGGAATAATAGCACTATAGCAGTGTAGGCCAAAACAGCCTAAGTTCCTTTGAGAGGTCATCTAAAATCATCTTGACACAGTGCCTCTCACAGACTACCACTCAGTGCTGAAATAGTCATGCAGCATTTTCAAGACAGCAGTTGGGTGAACACAATGTTTAGAAGGAACACGCTAAATATAATGATAGATTTTGGGAATAACTAGCTAATTAACATATTAATTTGGAAAGCAATTGAGGAAAAAGGGAGAGGAAGTACAAAATGGAGTCCTCACTTGGAATGGAATTTGAATGAGAGTGATTTGTTTGCATATTTCATATTAAACAATAATGGCTGGCAATCAGTATTCTGTAACCTAGATTTAAATAATCTGTAATTGCTCCATGTTTATTAATGCTGTGTAGCCACAATCAAAAAAGCCAATGTGGTGTAGTTGTTTGAACATTGGACTATTACCCTGGAGACCAGGTTTCAATTACCCACTTGGCCATGGAAACCCACTGGGTGACCTTGGGCAAGTCACACACTCTCAGCTCCAGAAAACCCCATGATAAGTTTGCCTTAATGACATCATAAGTGAGAAATGACTTGAAAGCACACAACAACAACAAAGCCACAATAACGGAATTATTGCCACAATCATAAATGCACCCCCAGTCCATCTGAACAGCCAACAGTCTTACCAAATGTGTTTAGCTAGTGATCAAGGCAGCCTTGCTTGCTCGTGGGAGAAGGCTAGGAACATTCTCCTCCTGCAACCTACTTGGTAGCTGAACAGACCTTCTTCATTCAAATGCTGGCTGTTAAGGTGGGTCTGGGAAATCAGGCCAGGAGATGTTACCTAGTTACTAAAGTGATACAGGATGTTAGTGGTCAAGGTGGACAACTGTGGAAGGGTGGGGGGCCGTATTAGCACCCAGGGGTCCTTGGTGAGCTACATCTTCTTCACAGAACCTACTTCCACCAAAACAAACAAACAGTAATTTTTTTATTTTTTTTATTTTTTGCTCCTAAAAACCCTCTAGGGGAGATAGAGAGCATATTCACCATGTTTTTGGGCTTTCCTGGGGCATTTTAGGTCCAAGAAATTCCTTTTTTTTTTTTTTAACAGCAGGAAGTGAGCAGAAATCACTTCCCGTTTACTTCCGGTTTCAAAAAAGGCCCCTCCTGGCCCTAAATTGGCTTCTCCAAAATGTGTCGGAAGTGTCCACATTCACACCCTAGTGGCAATCTTGAGGTGGGAAAAACTTTTTTTGGAAAAAAATTGTAGAAATTTTATTTTATCCCTAGGGGCCTCCAAACGAGGTGGAAATGTCCTGCAATCCCTATAGCGCATTTTGGAACATTTTTTTTCTCCTGAGGACTACAACAGCTGTCGTGGGAACCGTATGCAGTCTGCGAGCCACACTTTGCCTACCTGTGGCAGTGATTTTCAGGTGATCACCCTGAAAAGTTCTACTATTTTTTGTAAAGACTTTTTGTCCACCCTCTAGTGGCCATTTTGATAGCTTTATTGTGAATTAAGTTGCATGTAGGCCTTTTCCACATGGGGTTTTTGAAACGGTGCAGTCCGTCCTCCAAGGAGGAGGTCTGCACCTCGGACCGGACTGGGTCAGACCTATTTAAGGTAGATCCGCACCTCAGTCTGGTCTGGAACGACCCCATGTGGTCCTCCAGCATGCTTTTGAAAGACCTGATTTTTCTGGTTTTTCAAAAGCACACAACACACCACTGCAAGCCTGCTCCCTTATGCAGATTTGCAGGCTGGCACCAATGCGAGCCTGTGATCTGCCCGGGGGCGGGCTTTAGGCTGGCGAGCTTCAGCGATTGGTCGAGACTCTCGACCAACCAGAAGCCGCCATTTGGAAAGCCGGAGCAGTGCGTATTGATGAGCACGCACTGCTCCGGAGCGCCGTGGACCGGATCAGGGAACAGAAAGGTCCAGTGAGTAGCGGCGCGGGGCGATTCCCTCGCCCGGTGTGGAAAAGGCCACAGTCTGTGTGTGTGTGTGTGTGTGTGTGTGTGTGTGTGTGTCTTTTTTACTTTCCCTTCTGGCTCAGGGAGGATGGAACATTTTTTTTCTGCTTCTTTTTTTCTATATTTGTCTGTAACGTGAATGTAATATACAAAGTATAACCTGTGGATCTCACATAAATTTGTCCTTCCATCCTTCATACTTTTTTTACTTCATAGTGACATCTGCACTGGAGAACAGTTGATCTGTAATATCATGAAAGGGCAACAAATTGTCTCCACGCAATGTACTGCTCCAACTGGTGGGATACACAGGACAATCTCCAAGCAGATCTAATGAGTCTGGCAAGTATCTATGGAGAGAGAAAGGCTCTTCCTCAAGGATCAAGAACATGCATATATAAATCTCCTAACATGTTTTGATAACAATGTTCTTTAGGAGCATTGTAAATACTCAAAAGAGATGTAAACATTTCAAAATACAAAAATATCTATCAGTGAATAAGTACCTTCAGATAAAAGAGACACCTGATGAATGAATGAATTTGAATTTCATCTGAATTCATTAAGATGAATGAATTTGAGTTTCTTTGCCTTTGCTTTTTCTGCCATCTTGTACTAACCTTCCTTTTCTTTTGCTTTATTCCAGACAGAAGTTGCCATTTCTATACTTGTGGGAAGTCCTAGCAGACAACATAAATTAAATTTTATAATGACATTTAAAAAAAATACAAAATAGTGACTTCTTTTTGTCCATATAGTAGTGTGTTTTTCAAAACTGGATAAAAAAAGTATCTGGAAATGGCTGAGAGTCACAAACCTGGATCTACAGAATTGTACTTTGGGAAAATATACAGTAATGCCTCCACATTCATGGGTTTGACCTTCACAAATTTGATTATGTGTGAGGCACATGCTTGCCTCACCCCTCCATTTTCCTCATCTCATTCCTTGCATTCCTCACCCCAGGCTTGCAAGGCTTTTGTTTAAAATGGACATTTTCCCCCTTTTGAGTGAGTAAAGTCCCCTCCCACTGTTGAAGGCATGGCCTCTCTGCCATGTGGTTGCACATTCTGTTGTGTATTGACTGCTGATTGGTCAGATGCTCCTTTCTTAAGATGGCCAGTGGAAGTAATTAGAACTACAGAGCTCATCTCTTCTCTGTCTATGGCAGTGGTTCTCAACCTGTGGGTCCCCAGATGTTTGTGGACTTCAGCTCTCAGAAGCCCCAGCCACTATGGCCAATGCTCAGGGCTTCTGAGAGCTGAAGTCTAGAAACATCTGGGGACCCACAGGTTGAGAACCACTGGTCTATGGGGAAAGTACCGGCAAGCATTTTAGGTTGTCTTTTTTTCTCTCCCTGCCCCCCAACCAAAGCCAGAGGCAAAGAAATGGGAGGGGGGAAGGTCTGAAGGGGAATGGGAGGGAATTGTGGAGGGAGACTTATTCATGGTTTTTCCACTTCCACAAGGTTCTGTGCCCCGAATCCTCTTGAACGTGGAGGGGCTACTGTGTCTTAATCTGTACTCCAGCCTCCATTATGTACAAACCAACCTATGCATCCTCCAAAACAACATCAAAAGTTGAAGATGCTTTTGTTCAGTATGTGGTAGATTATAGCTATCTAAATAATCAGAAGGAAATTAAATACATAATTGAATATGAGGCGTTTTTGACTGCAGACTTCATCAAGGAAATGTGCATTTTGTTACCTAATATTCAGTCACATTAATTACAGAGATAAAGTCTGCATTTTGCTTGAAGTAAAGAATTCCTGTTGAAACAATAAATTCCAGATTTTAGTTATAGCAATTAATAGACTAAATTGTGTATCCATCTTTCTGCTTCCAATATTGATTCTAAAAATAATTGGATTAACAAACACATTGCAAATATATTTTCTGAGACATATAACATTAGCTTTTATATGATAGCTTATGGTAGATAATTAAAAATATGCTCTCCTTGATTCAGTCAGATTGATCTTGTGTAAGAACAGAGTTCTGTGTATGCAACTTGCATTCACCTGTCTCCTCTACTTCTAGCATCCTGGTTTTGTTTTCTGTATCACTAAAGAGCAGAGAATTTTCCCTTTTTAAAAGGAACTAGTTAGTATAATCATTCTAAGCATCCAAAATGTTACTGTGTTATTCTAATCATTCAATACATCCTTACTGTTACTACAGTCCACAAAGTAATTTACTGGATTATTTATTATTTACATGTTGCATACTGTTGCATTTACATACTGTTATTATTATGTCATCGAAGAATACACAAAGATGCTCACTGGTATCCTCCATTGTCATGATCTTAATGGTGAGTGGAACACCTTGCTGGACCTCCCCTCTTCTTCGTTCAGTTGGGAAGATCGTTACATAATTTGCATAGTTCTGGACCACATGTTGTCCAACTAGTGCAGGTAGGGTTGCCCAGCTTTTTGCAGAGCAATATGGAATGCATGAGGCAGCCTCATGAAAGGACTCCCATGTGTTGTCAGTGCTTCTGTGCAATTTTGAAAAATCTCATGGAAACTGCAAAAGCCAGCAACTCTTTGTAGTAGCACCCCAGTCATATCAAGATGAAAACTTAACTCTGCTTCTCAGCATCAGCCCAGATAGAGATAGAGATAGAGGAGGAAGAGCAGTGCCATGCCAGCTGCAATGCCAGCAGATAAAACTCCAGCATTGGCTATGAAAGGTGTGATTGCTGCATAGTTACCAAATGCTTGGGTGTCAGTCTAGTGCCAGCTCAGACTGCTTCCTTCACTCTAGTGTCTGTGACATTTGCCTGCTGCTTGTGCATTAAGAGACTAACTTTGATCTCTTCCACACTACTCAGTTATAGCACTCTGATACTACTTTAACTGGATGGAGCCATGGCAGTTAGAATGGTATCCAATTGTGTGGTATGCAAGAGACCTCTGTGTGTATGCAGCTGACAGACACACTATACAAACAAAGGAGGGAGATAAAAAACTAAAAAAGGGGAAAAAGAAAAAAAGTGAGGCCGTTACCGCACTATGCCATGATCTCGCATTGTATCATCGCAATTCTGGCAGTGCCATTGCTGGGATGGGTTTGGGACCTGAATGCTCCCCACCGCACCAGTCGGCTGCTGGTGGATGGGTAGTGTTCAGAACACGCTCCTTCCTTCCACTGCATAGCTAGCCTTTTCCCACGCTGTACCACGGAAGGAAATGTCTTTCTTCTCAGAGGTCTGAATAAGTATGAATTGCTTTAGATCAGGCTAATATACTCCCTAGCCAAACGTGGCCAATTTGAGATTTGTCTTAGGCCTTTTCCGCACTAGACTATTATAGCACTATGATTCCACTTTCAACCTCCTATGGAATCCTTGGGTTTGCAGTTTTGGGAGGGGCCAGCTGGAAATCATAGCGCTATAATAATCTAGTGCGGAAATGGCCTTACTCTTTATTTCCCTACTTCTTGAGTTACTAAAATGTTTACTTAAAAAAAAACCTCTAATGTTTTATTGTTCAGAAACCCTGGATGCATCTCACAGCATGAAGCAGTAGTTCATATGATATTCTTCCTTCATCATTTAGTGAAACCATGTCAGTAACAATATAAGTAACTTACGGATGTGCTGCCAAAGGAATGAAATTATCCCTAGGTAGGTTACAATTGTAACTTGATGTGGTTATACTTTTGCTATTGGAAAAAAAGAATTAAAAGTCATTGGATATTTCTTTAGTCTATAATGTTCTCTCACCTATATCATTGCATTTTCCTTTTCCATGTGGGTAAAATTCAAAGTTTCATATGTAGTTTTAGAACTATCTTTCTTCTAAAGCACTTTAAGATGCATTTTAATATATTTTCAAATGTATTTTAACTGTTTTTATATGGACTTTTGACCAATTAAAAAAAATATGATGATGATTTAGAGTAACAATATTTGTTACTAAATACTTTGAAGTTTTGAGACAGACTTATAGGCCTGAATCTTAATGGCAGTCCTAAAGCAGACCTATTGAGTGAATGGGATTTACATAAATGTTGACTCATTATTCAGCAAATGATTCAATGGGTCCGCATTAGATCCAATAAGATCCAAGCTTTGGTCTGATCCAACAGAGCTCATGTTATCTTTTTCAGTGCTGCCTCCGAATGTTTTTAGACTGAGAACATCTCCTCTCAACTGGACTTTTGCAGCATATTCCATACCTTCCAACTGCTTGGAACTGACAGACACGGTCTATATTACAATTCTGTTGTTCCATTTTCTTCAGCTGCTTTTAAAATGTGCCAGTTTCTCTCTCCTTCTGCCATTTTCTATGTCTTCAGTTCACTTCAATTGCTGCAAACTGAGTTTGAAGTACAAAAATAGTTTGTACTCAGTTAAATCAGTAGCGGGGAGAGGAGAGGAGGGATTAATGTCTTGCCTTTCCCTGCGGGCTCAAGCAACAGCAAACTACTGCAGCTTGTCAGTATCCTTCTTGAATTGTGGTGCCAAGAACTGGACACAGTATTCCAGATGAGGTCTCACTGAAACAGAATAGAGTAGTACTATTACTTTCCTCAACCTAGACACTATACTTCTATTGATATAGCCTAGAATTGCATTGGCTTTTTTAGCTGCCACATCACATGGTTGACTTATGTTCAGCTTCTGGTCTACTATGGCCCTTTTTGCCCACCATCTCCAATGCAAAATGACCACGGGATGGCCACAGGATCGCAACGACGTCATGCAGAACCGTCGTTGCCATCTTGTGGCCATCCCCTGGGCATCTCATTGCAATCATGGATTAAATCATGTTCAGAGTTCTTCCGAACATGACCCTTGATTGCGGAGTCCCCCCGTGTCCCTTCCGTACTTACCTGTCATGCGGAACAGCACAGCGCAGTGTGGGAAACTGTTGGGCTGCGTTGCAGAAGGGAGGAGCTGAGCCATCACGCTTCCTGCCGTTCAGCAGGCAACCGGTGTGAAGGGAGAGCACAGCAGACTCGATTCCCTTCCAGGAGAGGCTTTCCCGGGATTGCCACGTGATGGCTTCAGGAGAAAGATAACGTGCAAAAACGACCTAAGACTCCTAGATCCCTATTGCAAGTACTGTAGTCAAGCCAGGTGACATCTCTCCTATATCCATGCATTTTATTTTTCTCTCTAAGAAAATAATGTTAGTACCTTATATTTCTCCCTGTTGAAATTCATTTTGTTAGTTTTGGTCCAGATCTCTAATCTGTTAAATTCAGTTTGAATAGTGATCCTCTCCTCTGGGGTGTTAACTATCTCTCCTAATTTGGTGTCACCTGCAAATTTGATAAGTATGCCCTCTATTCCATCATCCAACTCATTGATAAAGCACTGGGCCCAGGACAGAATCCTGTGGAATCCCACTAAATGAGCATCCTTTGATTTCGGTTGTTCAACCAATTAAAAATCAGCCTAACAGGAGCATTGTCTTACTGGCTTGTTTACAAGAATATCATGGAGGACCTTGTCAAAGGCCATACTGAAATGAAGATTTGCTGTATCCACAGCATCTACAGACTTGTAACTGTATTTTAAAAAAGAGATAAGTTTAGTATGGCATGATTTGTTTTTGTAAACCCATATTGACTTTTAATGATCACAGCATTCCTTTCTATGTGCTTACAAACTGTCTGTTTAATGATCAACTAGAATCTTTGCTAGTATTGATGTCAGACTGACTAGGTGATAATTGTTTGGGTCCTCTTTTTCCCCCTTTTTGAGGATGGGTTCAACATTTGCTCTCTTCCAGAGTTCATGGAATCCTCTTTTCCTCTAGGAATTCTCAAGTATTATTGCCAGTGGTTCTGGGATTCCTTCTGCCAGTTCTTTTAACACCCTTGGATATAGTTCATCTGGCCCTGAAGACTTAGGAATTCATTTAAAGTACCCAGGTATTCCTGTACTTCTTCTTCTTTACCTATTCTGTGCTGCATTTCCCTTACTGCATCATCTGCTCCATTTTCCCCTGGCTGAGCACTGTACATCTTCTGGAAGATGAACAAGACAAAGAAAGTGTTGAGTAATTCTGTCTCTTTTCTGCCTCTTGTTAGCAGTTTGGCATCTTCTCCACATAGTGTCCCTGGCATTTCCTTGTTCATCCTTTAGCTACCAATATAACCAGCCCTTTCTATTGTTTTTAACCTCTCTAGTAACCCTGAGGTTGTTTTGCACCTTAGCTTTTCTGATTTTTCTGACTTTCTCCCTACATGTGCTACCTGTTCATTTGAGTGAGTGAGGCAAGTGAGAAATTTGTTGGACCTGATACTCTTGAGAGAGTTTGACCTCCAACAAACATCTCCCATTGCTACTATATCTCTCCTTTCCAAATGCTTGGTCATCTATTCCAGGAAGAATCATCCAAGTCCTTAGTCTGGCTTGGGAGTTTGTAGCAGACTTCCATAATGACATCATTGTTGTTTCTCTCCCCTTTAATTTTTACCCAGATGCTCTCAACCTGACTTTGAGGTTTTAAGTCATGGATCTCTTCACAGGTGCAAACATCTTTCACATGTAGTGCTACTGCTTCTCCTTTCCTGTTTGGTCTATTTCTCTGAAATAGGTTATACCCCCTCAATTTCTATATTCTAGTTATAAGATTCATTCCACCAGATTTTAGTAATGCTTATTATGTCACATTTCCTTTGATGGGCTACAGGTTCAAGTTCATCTTATTTCCCTAGATCTGTGCATTAGTACAGAGACATCTAAGACCATGGGCTGATTCCCCCAGCTGCTTATTTAAGTTTTTTTCCCCTCTCACTGTTAGGTTCTCATTCTATTCAGCCAGTTTTCTCTATAACATTTGGGCTATTATCTCCAGCACTTGATGAACTCCTGTCCTCAAAAATACTGTTTCCCTCCCCAACATAACTCATAACTTTAAAGCCTTCCTGGTCCTTCTGTGTGTCACATTCCTCCAAATGCTTAATTTTTGTGTTAGGGAAGTGATCTCCTCCTCAGAGACATCCCCTGTGTGTTCCTCATCTAGAACCGTCTGGTCCGCTCTATCCAAGAAAACCTCATGCTCTCTAACATTCTGAAGAGTAGATACACAGGCCTCAGATCTGCTGGAACTTCTCTTCCAACAGGGCAACTAACTTGCACCTACTGAATGTGTAGCTACCCATATCCTCTCGCAAGAACACAAACACACCACAGTTCTTGCAGGTAACTGCAGCAGCTCTCTCACCTGCTATGTTCAGTAGTCTTAAGTAGTCACTGAAACAGAACTCTGGCTCTTTCGCACAAAACATCCATGCAAAATGCCTATGCCTGTTTAACCCTGTCTGTTAACAGCTCCAGGGACTGGGGCTGCAGCTATATGGAGAACTCCTGGCTGCTTTTTCAGAGATAAATATTTCTATCTTCAAAAATGTGTTTTACTTAACTCCTTCTTTTTCCTCCACAGTTGCTTTTTTTTTAAAGCATTGTTTGTGTGGAGCTGTCTTCACAGATTGTTTAAACTCATTATCCCTTAATCATTCACCTCCCAACTATTCTTGTTTTTCCTTGTAAAGCAAATATAAATCCTTGGGATTTTTAAAGTAGTTGCCTAAGATATTTGTTTAAATAAAAGGGATGGAAGAGAACCCCAACAACCCCTGAGGCTGTTTGAGAGGGCTATTTTAAAAAGCATGACATTCAATCTGAGTTCAGGAGGGAAAGTTTCAATGAATAAACTTGGTAAATTAGAGAGCACTGTGGCAGAGTCATTAACTCTAGGTTGTGCATTAGTGTTAAAATTAATTAAAATGTTTGAGCCATAGGAGGTAGGTTGCCACTTCAAGACCTGACTCTGCCCTCAGAGGCAGTGTAGATCCTGTAGTGATTCATCTTAACTAAGATGAGGAGTGGGGGAGGGAGGGTTGAAAGAAAAGAAAAGTCAGGAGAAATGTGTTTTCAATGGTGCTTAACAGCAGGAATGCCACTGAGATTTCTGTGCAATGCTACTGAAGTGTGACATGATAATACAGTACACACACTGTTTGGTGTATTCTTTGGAAAAAAATGTTCTTCCTCCTCCCTTTCGCCTTTCCTCATCTTTTATACACATTGCATTTCCATGTGGTGCGCTGTAGTTAATTTTGTTACAAACATAAATTATATTGCTTTCTCAAACATGACACCCAAAGGTAGTCCTGTTTTTTGATACCACGAACTGAGGAACACTACGGTTGCCTTGATATGCTAATACAGTTAAGGAAAATGATGAAGTAACTAGCTTTTCTATGAGAAGTCATTGTTATTTTTATCAAGTAATTGCATTTACATTTTACATTAATGGCGTTGGATATTTTTTTTAAAAATGATCAATCAATAAAATATTGAAGTGATTCAAGTATGAACATGTGTTTATTATATTTTATAGCTCATTGTGAGCATGTACAATCACATCATACTGGAAAGTAGAATTCTCAAGTATATTCTTGGAGTGCACATTTCTTTAAAGGTTCTTTAAAAACAACTGGATTTTTTAAAAAAAGAAAGAAAGAAAACCACTCTGTTTGTTGATTCTGAGTGCAAGGAGTGTGCATTGCCTCCCAGAGCCATCCCTGCTTGGGCATCGGTGCAATTACAAATGACAACCCATTTTATAATGGGGGAGTCTTGGTTGACAGTGAAGCAATATCATACGCGTAACAAATGGGAAAACATGTCACACAATACAGTGCTTGTTTTCCATTCATCACACCAGTCCATTTATTAATTTTGTATTGGCCAGAGTAAAAGTGTTCAGAGGGAAAAAGGGACCATCTAGTGTATATAAAATGAAAAATTTCTGTCTGATAGAAATCACTGTTGTTTGGGATAAATCTATATTCATAAACTTTAAAAACTGGTTATCTTACCTATTCCCCCCTTCTGTATATAGATTTCTTGTCAACCAAAGAGTCAGAGGTCACTGTCAGAATGCCCCTTTGGCACCTATTAGCTATAAGTAGCAAACTTGTTCGGTATTGATCCACAATGTCTAAATATCTATTATGTGGGATATAAAAGGTGGTTTCACATCTTTCTAAAACAGATAATTCATAAAGGCCAAAGGGTCAGCCCTAGTGATATATTATTGTTTCATTATATCGGAGATCACACAGGAACAGAGGGACAACATAACAGGGTAAGCAAAGTGTCAATGAACTCTTGAAGCAGAAACTTCTGTGTCTTGTAGAAATACTGACTTACCATACAGAGAACACAGTGTGTTCAAAGTTGACCTCTTGAACTGTTGGCATCCAAGGCAGTCAGAATTGGATGTCCAAAGGTGAAGGCTTTCTTAAAGGCTGTTTAACATTTTAGGCAAATCATGCTTGCTGGACACAAATAGCGTCACCAGTAAATCCCTTAAGGCTGCAAAACAAAAGGCTATGGCTTGGCATGATATGTTTACACCTCAGTAACATTATTGTTGCAACAGCATGCTGTACTACTACAGCACAATGGCTACACCAGTGGTTTCTCACTAGGGAAAGAGTTAAAAACACATTATGTTTGGTGTGCTATGAGATATGAGAATCTTAAGTTCACTCAGAAGAATCAACCCTTGACCAAGGTGCAATATTTTGCCAAAAAAACTTGTGACATAAATTAAAACACTCTTCAAATTGTCCTCCACTCACCCCAGCATTCCAATTTAAAACTCATGGCTACATAGGGTATCTACATCCTAGAAAGGACAAAAAGGGACAAGCAAAATTAATGGCACTCTCAGAAATAAGGCAGAAAGTCATTTAAATGAACCCATTGGTCCTCACACTCCTTCTCTGATTGGCCATATCAGTGCACTACCTCATTTGTGCCAGGATTTTTTCAGCCCTTTATCTGGTGAGAACAGGGGCGGAATCTATGGCCTTTTGTGTGCTGCTCCAACACATATTTCATGACCCCACACTGGAGACCTTAATCCTTGACCCTAACAGTTGTGTTTCTTGGCCTGTTACAAGTTGGATCCCCAGGAGTCTATGAGAGCTCCGTCTTGAATATGTCTTCTCATCAAGCATCTCTATGTGGTTTTGGTGTTCCCCTTGTAGTTTTGTATCTAATATTGTTTGTAGCAGTCTCAAAGAGCAAGCTTTGTGTTGTAGAAGTTCCCTTAGCATTTTGGTAGGGCACAACTCAATTTCACACCACCTACTATTTCACTGGGCTACTTGGCAGGTCCCAGGGTGGTGTTCTTTCCTCTTCACCTTCCCCCACTTCTGGAAGTAATCGTTTCCCTTGGGAAATGCACATTCACCTCACATAGGCACCAATACATATTTTGTGTATGTATACTATTCTGCAGCAGCATTAGTAGCCTTTTCCTGGGAGCCAAGTCACATGATGTAAGCCTCCTCTGACACATGGCATTTCCGCACTACATTGTTACAGTGCTATTATTCCACTTTCAATAGCCTGTGGCATTCTGGGGTTTGTAGTGTACTGAGAATTCTAAAGGCCTCTCCCTAAACTGCAAACCTCAGGATTCCATAGCATGTTAAAAGTGCAATAACCGCACTATAACAGTGTAGTGCGGAAATGGCCACACTAGGGTATGGAGCTGGCTGGTGGTTCTGATGGAACAGCACTTCCTCCTCCTTGTCCCTGCTTTTCACACAACTAAAAGCTTGTGGTAGCCTCCCATTCTCTGTGATTGAGATGCCAGGGGATTACAATTAACTGCTGCCTACTTACCCACTGGCCCATGGGATTTTGCAATGAAGAGAGGCACTATTGGTTTGTCCTGACAAGTTGAGTTGTGTGCTCTCTCATATGTTCTCTCTCTCTCTCTCTCTCTCTCTCTGGATATGTGAAATGGGAGTGGATTAGATGTTGTAGTATGTGATGTCAGCTGTTCTGTTGGTCATTACAATTCCATGCACTTTCCATGGAACCTCTTCAGTGATTGTGAGAGGTGGACATTGCCAAGAACACTGACAGGGAAGTGACTACTGGTGTTGTGACTTTCTTGCTTGTTCTTACTGCCACTACCTTGGTGTTTGCTGGCTCCTGAAAAAAAGCACAATTCCCCTGAATAAACCCTGTCAAGAAAACTCTATGACAAGTCATAAAGGCACATAACAACATAAAGGTGGAATTAGAGCAGCACAACACAATAAGCCTAACTCTTTTCTTTCTTCTTTCTTCTTATTTTTAAAAAAGTAACTTGGCATAATGCTTAAATGAGATGTAGGCTGGCAGACTGAAGAAGCAACAAAGAACCTACTGTGGCAGAAGTGGAGACTCTGGGAAAGTTATACACACAACCAACAATGAGAACTGAACCTGAAAAGCAAGAATGTGACAGGTGAGAAAAATCTTCAGTCACGAGCATATTACAGTGACCTGGATGATTCATATGTCAAACATTAACACTGTGCTCTGGGTTATGCTATTGTATTCTAGATTATACTGTCCCAATGATTTCTACTACAGATAGCCACAAATACCAAGACCTGCTCCTTTGCACATTCCTGAGGCTCTGCTCATGTGAAGAGCAATTTTCTGAAAGTGACATCTTCTTCTATGCACAGAAGTTGTCCATGTGATTAAGAATGAGATGAAACCAGTGTTCCAATGGTCACCGAGAAGGGCTTAAGAGAAGTGTAGAAGTGGGTGTCTGAAAACAGAAGGATACAAACTGCAAAAGAACATCACTTTAATGTACTGCTTCCCAAATTAGACATCAAATGCTCTGCAGTATTTTGACTGATGTTCTCTCTCTTCTCATCTTTGTTTTCCCAAGCATCTGAACAGACTTCAGTTGGCCCTAGCTGCAATGAAGTCTTTAAAAGAACAGAATTTGAAAACAGAAAGTAGAAAATCTTGACAAAAGCAATGATTTCTGGAACACTTAGGCCCTTTCCTCATGGGGGGACGGGGCCGCGCACGCAGGGGCAGAACTTACCCGAGAGTGGGTTGCTCCGTCCCTGCGGAGAACACGGATCCGCCGTTCCAAACGCCCCCGAATTTTGGCGGCGCTCGGCAGCGTTCGGTGGCGCTCGGCAGCGCCCAAAATGGCGGCCGGCAGCTTCCGGTGGCGCTCCGCCAATCAGGACAGTGCACCAGCCGGAAGCCCGCCCCTGGGCAGATCTGCAGGGATGCGCTACCATGTCTCTGCAGTTCTTCACCGGGGGCTGCTTCGGGGCAGCGCGGCAAGTTTTATAAAAACCACTTTTGAAGGTTTTTTTTATAAAACTCACAGCGCCACCCCCACGGCTGC
Source organism: Iguana delicatissima (assembly GCA_948472985.1). Lineage (NCBI taxonomy): Eukaryota > Metazoa > Chordata > Lepidosauria > Squamata > Iguanidae > Iguana > Iguana delicatissima. Next base: position 1,024,026 of record CAOKZL010000056.1, read on the forward strand.
GCTAGAGCAGTTTGAGGTCTAGAACCTCACTTTTTTTAACTGCTCTAGCGCAGACCCCGGTGAAGAAGACCTCCAGGAGAGGTCGCTCTAGCGTGGGCGATATGCCCGTGTGGAAATGGCCTTAGTTTTCCTTTATACAATATATGAGCAAACATAAAGAAGAAAGGGACCCACCAAAGATGTACATATAATTTTGGATGGCTATTTTCTGCAAACTGTGTTGAATGCTATCAGTGTCTTTTGTTCATGTAATGCAGGCAACCATCGTGGTTCATTCTGTTGTCTCCCTGTAGATCCTATCAGAATAGCTTATCATTTTTGAAGATGTCCACAAATATATACAGGTAGCTCTGCAAGGAAGAATGGAGTGCTGAGGTGAGAGATGGAAGCTGCTCTTCAGTGGCTTCAACTTTGTTTCTTCTATGGCTGTTTGAGCTATCAGAACCAATATATGGGATTTGTGGGTGAATTCACTTGGATATTTAAATCATGTCAAATATACACACATGCAAAAGAACTCGAGCTTCTGTTCTGTTCAGCTCTGTTTGATATCTGGAATAGTGGCAACAGGGTTGGTCCTATTCTTAGGTAACGTAGTCACATCACACAACAGCTACTGGGAGATGGCAGGAAGGTGCTGGAAGAGAGTATGCTAAGAGGGTATGCTAAGCTTAGACTACTACCTTCAGATACAGCAGAGGATGTTTCCCATCACCAGTGTAGAAGAGAGGTTCTGTCACTAGTCCACCAAGATGTTACCTTATGGAATGGGAGGATATGGAATGGGAGGAGGTGCCATCTATTTTTCACCTCAGGCAGTACAGTGTCTTGGTGCAGCTCTGGATATTAATTCCATAATAACCAAACTCTTACCTGCAAGTCAGGCACCATACTTTTCCTTAAAGCAAACTTAAAAATGGCCTTTGTGGCTCCACAGCCTACACTTTGAGCACACCTGCTTTAGGTGAGACCAAGAAGCAGGTCCTAGACAATCTTTCTTCGAGGTTCCATTTTAGAAGAAAATTAATTAAGATGAATCACGCTATCATGGGACAGTTAAAATGCCAGGCTCCCTAAGTTCCAGTGCATTCTGATGGCTGTGTTGTAGTAAAATGCCACTGAATATTTGAATAAGTGAAATTAATACATATCAGATTACTAGTTCTTAGATGAGGAAAGCCCTTTCTATCTGGGCTTGTGTGGCATGGAAATCCACACAGTATGGTTCAAATCCCCACTTGGTCATGGAAACCCACTGGCTGATCTTGGGCAAGTTACACATTCTCAGCCTTGGAGGAGGGCAAAGGCAAGCCTCCTCTGAAGAAATCTTGCCAAGAAAACCCTGTGATGGGTTTGCCTTAGGTTGCTGCAGTTTGGAAATGACTTGAAGGCACACAACAACAATGTTCTGTGGAGCTATACCTTAAAGGAAAAGACCAACACAATTGCAGGTTTTTAATATCACTACTCTTGCTTATATACCACAGCCTACACAAGGACTGCAGAGTATACCATGCCAACCATAAACTACAAGCTTTACACTCTTTACAAATGTTACTACAGGGGGAACCCACCTTTTTCTACCTGTCAGGTAAATTGCTTACCATCAACACTCAATGTGCCTTCCAACAGAAGTAAGGAATGGAGCAGGAAGAAGCTGGAAAGATGGAAGAATGAAAGACTATGAAGGCAGGGAAATTCAGCACTTTCTTGATTGGTCTACTTCATGAAACACTGTGAAATTCACCTCGTCCAGATTTTGCTTGTGTATTCTATTGATCCCAAAGATGTGTCCACTATGGCCATTTCTGTGCTACACTGTGCTATTATTCCACTTTCAACAGCCTGTGGAATGCTGGGGTTTGTAGTTTACTGAGGCCAAAGAGCTCTCTCGCTGAGAATTCTAAATGCCCCTCCCTAAACTGCAAACCCGAGGATTTCATAGGATGTTGAAAATGGAATAGTAGCACTATAACAGTGTAGTGCAAAAATGACCTATGTTTTCCCTGACTTATCCCATCACTTCTTCTTGCCAGTATTTCCCCACCCCTGCATCCTTCCTCATGGTACCTTTTTGGGTTTTAGGCTTTGTTTGTTTATTTGTAAAGTGTACCCTTCTTAATGACTCCAAATGATAATGCAAAGGCACTATTTATAGCTTCATACTATGCTCAGATTTGTGAGCTACTCTTGATTGTACCAGTTGATACACTAAACTTCTAAGAACTCTTTAAAAATCAGACATTTTTATTCCCTTTCCACATACGTTGCCCTGTATAAGACAGTTTGATGCTGATATGATGGGGCATCCATTGGCTCCAATTGACCTGCATGCTGTTGTGGATGGATGGGATCCTGTTGTGGCTTTATGCTCACGTGAACACCATTTTGCAAGTGGTTAAACTTTCTCGGAGGTTGTGCAGGGTGTGCAGGTTCTCAGAAGTTGCACAAAAGTGACCTTTTATCCAGAAATTGCAGAAGCCCTGTGATGCTGGCGTAAATCATTGAGAAGACTTAGGACTGATACTAGGAATTTCAATCAGTGCAGTCTTTAGTGTATATGTGTGTGTGTTTGAGAGAGAGAGACAGACAGAGAGAAAGAGAGGGAGAGAGATGGAGCAACTGAGGCACATTGTAAATATGAGAGAATGCAAAGCTGAGGGCCTTTCCATCCTATACTGTGATAGTACTATTCCATATTTAACATCCTTCCTCGGAAAAGAATTCCACAGCCTGAAAACATTCTCCTGAAACCTGGATTTGAAGATGACGTGGTCAAGAGAAAAGAACACTCTCTCCCTAGCAAAGATCTCAAAGGCCAGACATGTTCACAAGAGAATACAATCTGAAGCCTCTGTGCTGGAAGTAACTGTGCTTAATTGAATCTGACTAGTGTAAATGATTGAGAATATATATTTTAGTTCAGTTTTATAAGGACTTAGATATATTCACATGTTTCTCCATAAATACAGTAGAAAGAATTTTAAAAACCGAATGTGGAGGAAAGATTTTTTTAAAAAAAATTAAACACAGAATGAAGAGAAAATTACAGATTTGTCCATTCCCATCCTTGGGCTGTTTGAGCGAATAGATTAGTTTTTACAACAGGTACTCAAGCTTACATAAGAACAGGAATGACACCTTTTGGCCTAGGTCTGTATAGATTAACGAAAGACACATTGACGTAGACCATGGTTACCCAATGAACAAGAAAAATGTAGTGTGTACAGACTCAGAGGGCTTCTTCTTTTTTATTGATCAATATAATTTCCAGTGGTACATGTTGGGGCTCAAAATAAGCTAGGTCTTGTTTAAATACTGGTGCACAAAAGGATTTATTTGCATAAAGACTAAATAATCTGTTATTCAGAACTGCAAAATCATTGTCTTTCTCCAGATCCTTAAGTCTCAACAGCCAATCACAGGGCTTTCAAAAAGGAGATAAAGAGAGGCATCTGCTGCTCATGGGAAGAACTGAGCCTTAAGTCTGTGTATAAATAACAGGCACTGAGACAAGCAAATTTCATAACCAAACCAGAAAATCCTGGTGGCTTCGAACAATCTGAATAATACTAGATCTCAGATGGAAAAGGGTGTGCCATTCCAACTTGATTTCCAACTTTATATATGGAACACCATTCCAGCTTCCATTTTCTCTTGCTTGATGCTGAAAATTCTTGTTTGGAATAGCATGCAGTGGTGGAAGGACCAATGTGAAGGCATGCTGGGTGATGTGAAGGCATGCTGGCACTGTGTGATTCATAAACCATTATACTGCAGTAAGTCTTGTTGCATTTTAATGTGCTGTCAGTTTTTGCCTTGCACGTAGACGATCAAAGACTGTTCTTCTGTAAACACTGCTTTTGGCCACTGCTTAAAGACACTGTGTTGGCCAGTGCTCTTGGTCAAAGCAAGAACATGGACAGCCTATCAATGAAGCACATTTATTGTTATCTAAAGCAACAGCCAGGCTCATAGAGACCTTCTGTTTGGTGGAACAGGCTCCCATTGGATGCCACTTTCCCACTCAAGTGTCTCTCCATAGGTTGCTGGAATACATGCATTTTTTGCTTGCCCATGGATGCAGAAGCAAATATAACTGCCATCAGCTTCTCCTCATTTTTGGGGGGGGGACAGCTTCCCAGATGTGCCTCAATGTCTTTAGTTGCATTTTCTGCTGGAAATGTAAAGCTTTATTTGTTTTGTTTTTTTCTTAAAATATGAATACGTTTCAAAATGAGAATCACAGCATATACATATGATGGTCTACTAAATCATGGTTAGGCAAAGTGCATTCCCTCCCAAGTTGCTTTTGTGGCCCTTGCTTTCTACAGACTCTCTGGACTCAACTTTCCAACCGGCAAAAAAGAGTTTGGGGCAATGAATTGTCCATCCTGGAAGCCCTTGTGGAGTGCCTTTCATCTTTCAAATACTTTTAAGGGATCCCCTGTACTGTTAAAAATGCCTTTTTTTCAAAATGAGAAGTAGATTTCTGATCACCTCCTTTTGGGTTTTGATTTTTTCTTTTTTTCTTTTCCTTTTACTAAAAGTAAGTTCCCACAGAGTTTCTACAGCAGTCCCAAGCCTGTCACTTGTGCCAACCCACAAATGAAACTAAGGGCCTTTCTGCACTGCACTGTTATAGTGCTATTATTCAGTTTTCAACATCCTATGGAATCCTGGGGTTTGCAGTTTAGGGAGGGCCATTTAGGATTCTCAGCGAGAGAGCTCTTTGGTCTCAGTAAACTACAAACCCCAGGATTCCACAGGATATTGAATGTGGAGTAATAGCACTATAACAGTGTAGTGCAGAAAGGCCCTAAGATGTGTTAAAATATCATCAGGTTACCACCACTCACACTGAATGAGCTGTCCCCTTATTGCATGCCCAGTGAGAAATGAATGACATGAAAGAGGCAAGTCTGTTTTGCAAATGTCATGGACCACGTGGTGTTTTGTTGTGCTAAACAAATCAGGTTTGCAAAAAAGCAAATTCCTAGCATCTACGGACAACTCACAGAAATGTGTGTAGGTATGGTTCACTCCACGGCAGGAATGAATGCAAACTCCCACATGGGAATATGTTAACAATTTGTAATGCAACAATTAACAGGGATATTGACATGAGTGTGCACTCAGCAGGGAGCTGGCATCTCAGAGGTTTATTAATGTGCAAATGACCCGTAATATACTATATGATGTCTTTCCCTAATACGGGCTACTTTCTCATATGAATTTCAGTTCAAGAAAGTGGCTGCATAGCTTGGTGGCAAAAGGTGTATCTCCACTCAAAAAAAAAAAAGCTCTCTCAGGTGTAGGTGAGTCACACAAGGAAGTATGCTCTATAAATGATTCTTTGAATATGAAATGCTCGTCAAACTGCATTATCCTCAGTGCCAATTTCACAACTGGCAAACCGTGGTAAACATAAATCAGCAAAATTATAATTAGGAAAACATTTTCCAAACCTGCCTCTCGGGGAATGCAGAAGTTCAAAACATTGTTTCACAAAGCCTAGGTGCAGCCTTTTATTATGGCCTGCTTAATGTTAAGTCTCACAGCCTATTCCTGTCAGCATCCAAGCCATTCATACTGTTCTCCAGACCCACTAAAGTAAATAAGATGTCCTCCCAGATAATGGAAGCCCCACTAGCACAGTGTTAGTGCCTTTTCATGCCAATTAAACACATTTTATATAGTCATAGTAGATGCATCAATGACTCCATACTAGACTCTCGCAGAGCTCAGCCAAACAACTGCACGGCAAATGTAATTTCGGGAGCATTTCAGACAGTTTAAGTATGTGCAAATTGTTCCAATGGAAAACATTGATTCTGAAAGAGAAATATATATTTACATACACATACACTAATTATTTGCAGTTGATTACTGTGGTAATAAAGAGCTGGTGGTGCTTAATTTAAATTAATCCTTCTTTAATGAAAAACGAAGCTTGGAGCATAAAGAAATTTTGA